>CM041018.1:3596459-4012870 GCA_022984855.1 Dimocarpus longan
TGTATTTATCGACCTCAACCAAGTCTTGGACGGAGACGCCGTGCCCTGTGAGCTCGCAACGCTCTGGACGGGCCGACGTCCTCCTGTGGACTTTTCATCAATCAACAGTCTTGGACGGAATCGCGCGCCCTGTGAGCTGGCAACGCTCTGGACGGGCCCGTGATCTCCTATGGACTTGTCATCAATCAACAGTCTTGGACGGAATCGCGCGCCCTGTGAGCTCGCAACGCTCTGGACGGGCCCGTGATCTCCTGTGGACTCAAAATTATTCGAGTCTTGGACGGAGACGCCGCGCCCTGTGAGCTCGCAACGCTCTGGACGGGCCGACGTCCTCCTGTGGACTTGTCATCAATCAACAGTCTTGGACGGAATCGCGCGCCCTGTGATCTCGCAACGCTCTGGACGGGCCGACGTTCTCCTGTGGACTTGTCATCAATCAACAGTCTTGGACGGAATCGCGCGTCCTGTGAGCTCGCAACGCTCTGGACGGGCCCGTGATCTCCTGTGGACTCAAAATTATTCAAGTCTTGGACGGAGACGCCGCGCCCTGTGAGCTCGCAACGCTCTAGACGGGCCGACATCCTCCTGTGGACTGAAAATCACAACGTGACGACGTCATCAGCACATTCAAAATAACAACTTACACTCGCAATCGTTATCTACGTCGTCCAATAAAAGCATTACACAGATTAAAGCGAAACGAAATAAAGCGTATATTGAGTTAAAAAATCATTATTACAAACGAAGACCTCAGAAGAGGTGAGTTCAAAAGACGAAAATAAAAGTACAAAACAAAAAAAGGACTAATGTTGCGAGTTGGAGGGGTCCTGAGGGTCTTGGGGGGTTGAGCTGGTGGTCGCTTGGTCATCAGCGGCTTCTGGAGGGACGATCTCAGCAGGCGTCCAGGGAGTTTCTTGTGGTTGGCCCTGCTCTGCTTCCGCTGCGGCTCGAACGTCCTCAGCATAGAACTCAACGTCCTTCACAGCGTCATCTCCAAAGATGGAATAATCTATCTTAGGGTGATGCGTCCACAAGGTGTAAACTATGCTTTGCTCCGTTTCCACCCTGACCTCCTCTATCCGAGCTTGAGTAGCAGTCAGCTCCTCCATGAGCTTGCTGATCTCCATCGCGTGCTGCGCCTCTGCATCCTTCAGCTCCCTCTCCCGGTCATCCGTAACAGTCCTGGCCGTTTCGACCTGAGAATTGAGGCTGTTGATCACCAATTCCATCCTGCTTTTTTCTTCAGCCCAAGTGGTATCGGACTGAAGACGGGCGGCCTCAGCATCGGCCAGCTTCTTCTGAAAGATCTCGCAATCACTCCTTGCCACCGCGAGCTCGATGTCACGTTCTGACAAGGTCGCCTCAAGCTCCTTCTTCGCGGCCTTGAGCTTCTTCTCTTCCTCCTCCCTCTTCAGATCGCTGTGTAAAATTCTCAGTTCGTTATAAAGATCATGGTTGACTGATGAGTTCTCAGGCCGCAGGAAACGACCTAAGAACTGGGGGGTTGATGTTATGGGTATTTTTGGATTCCTCAAATGGGCTGGCAAAGGCCCATAAAAATGGTGGCCCAAGTTACCAAAGGCCCGTGAGAGATACTGTGTATCAGATCGCTAGATCGAGCTCGAGCGAGACAAAGACAGGTTCACCTGCTATGATGATAGCGACGTTAAGGTCGCTAGACCGTTGCAGCGATATCAAGATCGCCAGATCGTTGCTGAGTCCAGATCGTCACGTCGAAGGATAAGCCCGTTCTCTACATCAGTTCGCCCAGTATCAGTGTAAGACAGTAAGATGGCGTGTCTTGCACGGTAAGTAAGGTTACCTCACCTAATGGCAGCCTAATTTTCGGAAAACTCACCAAACCAGCATGGGCTAGCAGTCGGCCCACGTTTTGCCAGAGTTGACATGTCAGAAGTCAGAAGCATTTAAAGCTCTCCAGCAGCATTTATTACGACAAGATCAGCCCTTTTTGTCCGTTTGTTCTCTTTGTAGCCTCTTCTCCTCTATAAATAGAGAGATGCATTTTTTGTTGAACGGATCCAGAAATTGAGAGTTTTGGGAGGCTGTTACTCTGTAAAAACGTAGGGAGAGCAAGCATTTTGTGAGAGATCAACAGTAATAACAGAACAAGTGGACGTAGGCCCTTCCAAATCGGGCCGAACCACTTCAAATCTCCTGTGTTCTTTGTCCTTTCTTCCTTCTTCTTCTCTTCTTCGCCATTATTCGGTCTGTTTGTTGCAGGTCTCCTTATCAGCGCGGCATTGGGCTCAAGAATCTGGTTGGCTGGTTTACCACGTCAACAATTATTATTATTATTATTAAGTGTTGTGAATTACTATTTTGTTTATTTAGTTTTAATTTTATAAGTTTGTGTATGAAACAAACAATTTTTCTAAATAATTAAAATATTTCAATGAAATTTTGAGTCATTACTTTAATAAACTGACACTATTGTAGTAAAATTAAGGAATTTTATGTTTTTTTTTTATATTATTTTAGTCTTCGCACTCTATGTTTAAATTTAAGATTTATTAGTTTCTAATAATGCTTAATCGAATTCAAATTTATGTGTCAATTCAAATAGAAGTTAATCTTTTTGCGTGTGTTTAAACTTATGCATATGTTTAAATCTATGTCAGTATGGGTCAACTCGCCTCAAACATGTTAAGGTCTGGGGTGAAGTATTTCAGATCATATCGATTTGAGGGCAGTGTACGGACGTCGATTACAGTCAATCATGCCAATGAATTGCTACCTCCGATCAAGGGAATAGCTCACTAGACCTTTAAAGATCCGTTAACCCTACGAAAGTGCAGAGAAATAGAAGGGAACAAAGGAGGAGAATGATGACTCACTAAAGATTGTCCTTCGAAGGAAGGTGAGAGGCGTAAGACAAGCAGCTAACATCCATCATCCAAAGAAAATGTAAAAGACAAATGGCAAGCTCATGAACATGCAATGTAAGTTTTGTCTCGCTCTCATGTCTACGACTTTTCATTCCTTTACTGAAATACAAATTTACGCATATGACGAATAACTAACCATTAACTCGAACCCAATTACATGTAACGTCCACTAATAATTTTTTAATAGAGATTACGGTTAATTTTAATTGAATAGCGCGTTTATGATGTTATTTTGCTTTGCAGTGATTGGCTCTCTCCTACTTTACTCGTTGCAACATTAAACTTTATGTCATTAAGGTTGATCATGATCTCATCCTTGTTACGAACCTTTTATAGCTCGGTCGACCTTAATAGATGCATTCCTTTATTTCAAAATAATAAAAATAATAACAATAGATACATTCCTTCAATTTATGCAGATTTATAAGGGTCTCGAAATGTATAGAGACATTATTAGAAGTTTACATCCAGGTCTGTTTGCATTGAATTTGCTTTGTTAATAACCTTAAGCTGCAACCGTTGCATATTTTGACTGGTATTTTGCGCAAACCGAAGATCACTTGAACTAGAGGCACGTGAACCAGAACTAGCTTTCATGCCAAAAACCAACTCAGTACAATAATTGTAACACAATTATTTTTAAAATAAATAATTAATTAAGAGAAATCAGAATTGATGAAGATGGTTGAATGTTATACCGAAAGCTATGAAAGAGAGAACGAAAGAGACGGCGAGAAGTGGACGTAGAATTGTTAGATTCACATAACTGCAGTGTCCAACGAAATGTGATGGAGAAGAGGACGACTCCATTGACAACTTTTACTAGCATCCCGATAATGCTTGCAATATTTGTGTGGGACAGTGGACAATCCACTGGGCTTTCCTTAATTCAGGCCCAACAACTTGATGCTTTGCTCATTCCGCTCCGGTCTCTTAAATTCCAAAAAATTTGAAACTGTAGAAGAGAAAATTATTAAAAAGGTTTTATTAATTTATTGATTGAATAAAAAATTAAATCAAATTTTTTCTTAAAAAATTCGGATCAGGTCTAGATAGATCCACTTAATTTGCAGGTCGGACCTAGAACCAAACCCACACTGCAGTTCCAGGGTTTGGTGAGAATTTAGACCCTTAAAAAAAAAGAGGGTCCAATGTAAGTCTGAACTCGCATCAAACCCAAACCCGCATTTTGTCATCTCTATTCTCATTGCTTGACCTCACAGACAAGCACAGACTAAAGCATAATTCAATTTATTTTTTCAGTTTGTTGATGACATCAGTTATCATGCTTGGTTGAAGATATTAAGCTTAGATGTGGCTTGGAGTTTGATTGTGAGAAAAATAGGCCTATAAGTACCATGGTGCATATGATTGAAGTATGGGATTTCAGTGTTAGAAGAGATGCATACAAAAATTGGGAATGGGAAAATTCTTTTCTCCACTCACAAAAGCCGCTGATTAGAGCAGTGCAAGCCCCACAAAGAAAACCTACATCAATGGAATTTCAAATACTCACCGATGCTGGTAAGGTTTTGAAATCCCACTGATAAATGATTCTTTTTTCTTTTTAATTTAATTTAATTTTGTTACTTATTAAAAAATATAACAATTTATTAGAATATTAAATATATTTAATAATTACAAATTTATTTAATAGTTTATTAACTTTCTACATTTAATAATTTTTTTTATTTCTTTAACTTTTAGATTTTTAGATTTTATTTATGTTAAATATATTTAAAGATTAATGTATTATATTTTTTTATTTAAAATTCAATTTACACAACTATCAAATTAAGTTAATCAAATCCAATCCGATCCAATCTAATAAATTATTCAAACTCATTTTTCCTTTTACGTAATCCAATTACAATCAATATGTGATAGGAAGTAGCAAATATATATCCTAAACAATTTATATCAGTCCACAAATCATGGGTAAACAAAGTAATATAAAAAGAAAATAAAAATAAATGAAAACAATACTAAAAATCACTTCAAAATTCATGTTTGCAACATGCTCCCACAAGATCTTTGTACCTCAGATTTTCACTAAAAGTGAAAGGTTGTTTAACACATGCAATCTATCTAGCCAAACCCTTCTCGTTTTTACAGTAGGAACAACACTCTTAAAAAATTTTGTACTTACTTTCCATGAGTTTCATCCAAATTAGGGGATGGTCAAGACAGAATCATGTTCATGCTCTTCTCGTTCCCTGTACTTGGCAACATGCTTATGATACTCTTCCAGCTCTTTCTCCAACTTTTCAATAAACTCACTTGTATGCTCAAGGGACTGCTCATACCTATATTTCTCCATGGCCTGCAATTTGTCAAATGAGCAAGTGAATATTAAGCTGGCAATGCCCACAAGAGCTTGTCAGTTGCCCAAGAGTACATGAGTGCTCAACAGTCAAACATTTTAACCTTCCAAGTAAAGAATCGTCTCATGGCACCATCACGATGACATAATAATAGAGTGTTCCACTCTTACCAGTAAACAACAAGAAATCCGGATTTTCATAAACACAAGAAGACTTTTGTTTCCTTCAAAGAATTAACTGATCAAAAGACAGAAAATAATCCTACTGTAACAAATCATAAAAGATTTAAAGTAACTACAATCCTGATGCAGAGCTGCAGTACGTCGACATGGATGCGGGGTCGGCATACTAGGCAACTTAGGTTTGATCAAAATTGAAAAATATTCTTGTAATTAGTGCAATCCTTTTTTCTTTTATTCTCTACTGTGTACTAAATGTAAAAATTGTACTACTTGATAAGGTACAAAGCAGACAAGTAGTCCACAAAATAAAGGCACATCAATCAAGAATGACTTTGTACAAAGTTGATCAAGAAGGATTGAAACTCTTTTAATAACAAAGTCCTTTATCTCATCAGTAATTGATATCTTCATCAGCTTCTTCAAAATATCTTCTCATTCAGTCAAATCACCCAAACGAGAGCTGATACTTCACACTTCCATAAGCCTTCACCATATATCCACCAAAATCAAAAATATTTCTCATAAGAAGATACCAAACTTTACTTGTCAGTTGTCACACCTCCTCCATCCCCTAAATCAAATAAGCGCACCAAACCAAACAAACCATGTACCCATCCAAAAAGGCCTCTACTTTTATATAAGAAAGACACCTTAAAGCTCTACTCAAAACAGTTTCTAAAATCTCTTAAAAACTCAGTCGTTCAAGCAAAAAGCTAGCCAAAACCCTCCATCTAACTGTTAGCAAGCCACATTCCAATCTATCAATTGGTACTTGAATACTGTAGTAAACCTTTACCTAGAAAGGAATATCGAATAAAAGTTTTAATAACAAATAACAAGAGTAGAAATGATTTTCTCAAATTATTCTGAAACTTAGCATCATGATTTATAGGTCGCTTCCTCTTGAAAAGTTAGTGCATCAAGCATCCACATCTAACATCACATGTCCAATAGTAATGGAGTTCACTTCCAAATACCTAAGAAATAAATCAGTTAAAACAAATGAAATTATACACGGTTATAATAGATAAACAACTTAAAACCTAAAAGGCTAAAACTAATAAATCCTACACACCAAGATACCCAATTAATGAGCCAGCTTAATCCCGGTTCATAATATATAGTCATGTTGACCATGGTTTTAAAATCCAATTTGAGGTGCCGCTTCAAGCGTTAAGGTGCCTCTGAGTGGGCGTCTTAATGCCGAATTAAACATAGGCTGCCTCAACCGCATGAGGCAACCACCTTAGGCCCAAGTTGGGTCAACTCAATAGGTGGCAAGTCGACCTTGAGGAGACACGGGCCTAACTATTTTGAAAAAGGTCAAAAAAAAAAAAAACTCCTAAAACTCGTCTAAAACCCAAATCAGCCAACCCTTCTTCCTTCTAAAACTCTCCTTCCTCCTTCAACCAAGCTTTCTCTCTCCTTAAACCAGAAGCCCCAAGCTTTCTCTCTCTTAAAACTAGCAGCCCCTCTCTCCCGACGAGTATCCGACAATGTTTGAAGATTTTCGGTGGGTCATCAACACAGAAGGATGCTTTCCAACGGATCACTGGTGTCAAATATGGCATCGGTTGAAAAGGGTGGGAGGATAGCAGTGGCTGCTGCTATAGGTGTCTGTTTTATTTTCTACTTGAAATTAGAGTTTCTCTCTCTACTCTTTCATATATATATATATATATATATATAAAAGAAGAACTGCAAACAACCCCCTAATTTTTGATAAAATATCAAATCCAACATTTTGGTTTGAACAATAAGCTATCTTTTCAATTATTTAACTTTTAATATCAATTTTGAGTGGAGGCACCACCTCAATTGCCTCAAGGCGTCCGCCTCGCCTCATGGCGGAGTGATCACACCGCACCGTCTCATATACTTTCGAACCTTGATGTTGACTTCATGTGTGTAGGAGACATCTAAATTTATATTTCCTTATAAGGTTATTCCATAAAGGCTTAAAGCAAGACCTAACATTTTTATTTTTTAATCTTTCTAATGTTCTACTTTACCACGCACCCTGCACCACCTCATACATAAGCACTAATTAATTTCACATAAGTTTTCAAATATTTTTCTTACAAAGGCCAGAAATTCAAACCATTCCTATGCAATAACAACTTCAATAATATGCTTAATCAACATAGCTGGAGAATTTCACTATTGATGGTTTAATGTGTTATATTCAAAGTATCATCTTGAGGCAAAGTGCAAATTTCACTGTTACAGACCATAAATAAGATCAGGTACCCCTCAGATGCAACTACTTAATTCTCTAGAAAAAGAAGAGAGTGGGAAAATGGGGACTTATTAAATTCTGCTACTTCCATGTATAAAACATATGCAAACAGCAAGTAAACAGAGAAAAGAGCAAATTAACCGTGAAAAGCCAAAAATTTGCCGCTACCTTGACTTTGGATAGAGTGTCTGGAGGGGACATGATTTCTGGCTGCACATAATTCTTTCCACGATAAAATATTATAGTATTGTTGTGTTTGATGTCAATCACAATGCCTTTGCTTAGTCGAGTAAGCTCTTCAGCATATTCACGAATTTTTCCGGGTTTGCAAGGCTTGCAAACAACCTTCACAGTTTCATGCTTCTTCCAATGAAGATGCATATTGAGAACAACACCGCCAAACACTCCTCGTCTTCCAACTGGAACATAATTCTTCTTTTTTTCACCAATACGCTTTAAGTAGTGTTTCTCTTCCTCAGTTAAAATTTCAGGATCATATGTTTCAGTTGGGGCTTTGGTGACCTCAAATTTGCTTAGCTTCTCAATCAGCCATGCTTCCTTTCTTTTCGCCTGAAAAGATTTTATAAAGATATACAGGAAGGTTAAGTTAATAATGTATGCTAAAGTAATACAGAACTAACTCAATCAATCTTAAAGAACAAATAAAACTACATCTTTCCACACCATATGATGATGTTCCTTTTCATCAGCGAAAATAAGTGAGAAAGCTTGAGGCTACATCAATATTATATTACGAAAGAGACATCCACTTCCAACCTAGAAATGAAAAAGAAAAATTGAATGATATTTCTATTTTACTCCATGAGCAAAATTAGAACAATTCCTCTATGAAATACAATTGAATTAATCTTCCATGATTTATTTGGATGCCAAATAATAATGGGTGGTGATTTAATGATAAAATTGAAAAAACTGAATTCCTAGTTTTACAAAAGTAAAAACAAACTACGGTCAATGCACTTTACCCATACCCCATAAAATTTCCATGAGGCTCATTCAATCCTCAGATATCATATTCATGCTTACATTGAAAAGCTAAAACGTAGCAACAGTAACAGACAAAAGTAAAGGTGCATGAATCAAAATGCAATGTTGAATTCTACAAGTGCTAAGTTTTGACCCTCAAACAGCTCAAAAAGTTGCCAACCTTGTCAAGTTTATATCTAATCCTAACTTCCGGATTGGGAGAATTCATCTTCTTTTTGGCCTTGAGACGATAGAATCTGAGTTCATTCAATTTGGCCTTTCTAGACATTTTCACCCTTTTGGTCCCCAACTTCGGTCGAGTTGGCAGCCCAGTTTCATCATGGTGCTTAGAAATAGAGAACCTTACAACATCATTATGAGTGTTGAGCTGAATTGATGCATTGCTCATATATCTCACATGCACCCAACTTGTATAAACACTATAAGGCCTAAACATATGCAATCTTGGCATGACTGGAAAATAACAAGGCAAGAATGTACATTGTGATTCTATCAAAGGCCTTAATGCCCCATGGTTTTTAGGCATAAAAAATGCAGAGGATTTAGAGAGTGATGAGTTAATGGGGTCATCTCCAACTACATAACAAAACCCCAAAACAGAATCCCTGCAAAAACAAGAAAGTTTTATTTACACTAATGTGTACAGATATCTAGAACATGGTCAGATATATGTAAGGCTAATTGATCTTCAATAAATTCTATAAATGCAAATCAATGAGTGGGGAATATTCAGAACAAGTACCTTTTGACAGCATGTGGAAGTGCACGAATCAGTCCACTAATTGAAGCTTTTGATAACATGCTATAACAATCCAACCAAACCATCAAGCTCAACCCGTATGCTAATCACAGATACCCACAAAGCATGCAACTTCATCCAAGGAACATCTTGCCCAGCTATATAGTATATCAATTATCAGATGGATGTGTCCTATTAACCTGCAACTTTCTATCATCAAAGGGGACGCCTATGTTACCCACTTATGCTGCCACATTCAAGTTAAAAAATATATGCTTATTTATAAATGATAACTAATAATGAAAAGAGGTTAAAAATGATTAAAGTCAAATTGAGACTAAAAATGAATAACCTTTTTTCAGGTGAAAAACAATGCCACATCTCATTCAAGATTTTTTCATGGAACAAACATCAAGCAAGTTTAAGATTTTGCCTATCAAGTGCAATTAAGTAAACTAATTTTAACACAATCGAAATTCCAAGTGTTGTAAAGACACAATGTAGATAGAGGACATTCTTAGTTCACCATAAATAAAATGATATTAAAAGTTAAATAATTAAAAAGATAGCTTATTGTTCAAACCAGAATGTTTGATTTGATATTTTGATATTAAATAATATATATATGTATATATATATATGAAAGAGTGGAAAAAGCACAAAAGCATATAACAGCAGCCACCGCCATCCTCCCACCCTCTTCAACCATTACCATATCCAACACAAACAGCCCGTCAGAAAGCATCCTTCTGTGCCAACGACCCCCCGGAAAGCCTCGAACATCATCGGATACTCGTCAGGAGACAGGGGCTACTGGTTTTAAGAGAGAAAGAAAGCTTGGGGCTGCTAGTTTAAGGAGAGAGAAAGCTTTGTTGAATAAGCAAGAAAAGTATTAGAAGGAAGAAGGGTCACACGATCTGAGCTTTAGAAGAGTTTTAGGTTTTTTCCGTCTTTTATTTTTTTTTTCCTAAATTACTCAAGCCCAAACCACCTCAGGGTCAACTCGGAGAAGAATCTTAAGGTTTTTGTTGCCCCTTTTTTTATTATTATTATTTTAAATTACTCAAACCTGAGCAGCCTCAGGGTTGACTCGGGCCTAAGGCGACCGTCTTGCGCAGTCAAGATGGGCTATCTTTGATTCAGCATTGAGACGCCACACTAAAGTGCCTTAATGCCTGAGGCCGCGAGGCGCTGGCTGAAGTGGCACCTCGAACTGAATGTTAAAACAATGATCCCAACTACACCAAATGACCAAACATAGTATAGTTCTAATTTAATCTAATCTAATCTCATCTCATCCTATCCCATCCCATTCGGTCCCATCACATACCAAATGAAGCCATATGGTAAGAATAAGTACACTAGTGAACTTACATCAAGAATATATGTGTGTTCTAAAGAGGGACTTCAAAGAAAACATAAGAAATTTGTTTCAAATATAAATCCTAACGCAATTACAACAATTGCCTGTGTTTATTTGAGTATAAAGCTTAAAAGGGAAAAAATTGTTAATTGTTCTGTAAAACATGTTAAACATATATCATTCAACACTAGATGCCAGTTTTCAACACCCACTAGCAAAGCAATGCTGCTCAAACAACATGAAATAATGCTCAAACAACACAAAGTACTCCATTAAAACTCATAAGCATACAACACCTCCAAAACACATGAATATATCATCAAATAGTAATTGTATCAGACTGTTATTAATTAATTCTTATAATCCAAATGAGATGATTTAATCAAATAATTATCATCTAGTTAAAATTTCAGACAATCATTAACTTCTAAATTGTTTTCCATTCAACAAAGTCAAAACTTCTTTATTTAAACATATATATATGTATATATGTGTTAAAACTAGGATAAAAATCAATCACTCTCTCATATTACACAAAACTCGTCCAATCAATCAAAATAATTAAAATAAATAAATAAATAAATAAAAACTGGCAAACAAAAACCATAACCTAAAACCAAAAAGTCGAAACGTGGTCAAATCAAATCCGATCATCAATCAATTTGATCATCAAACTATCTATATCCAATCCGATCATCGATCAATAAATCAAGATTCTAAACCACACAAATAAAAAAATAACTAAACAAACGGTTACGAATTTATCGATCTAGACGGCTCCAAATCGCACACAACAGATTCATATTCGAAACAGCATATTCCAGCTCCGATTGAACATAGAAGACAACGAATCGGCAAAAAGAGATTCGAAAACATACCATAGGAAAAACAAATCGTTCAACAAAATAAAGATAATAACAATAATAACAATAACAGAGAAAGCAGAGAAAATAGCAGAGAAGATGGAGATTATACCTTCAAAGAAGAGAAGAATGGAAAGGAGAGGAGATGATCTGATTGGCGTGCTGTTAGGTTGCGGAGTTTGTTGTGAGGAGGTAACTTTGCAACGAATGGAAGTGTCGGGGTTATTTGCTTTTTTTGCAGTTAACATGGTGCTGAATTTGAATTAGGTTAGTTAAAATATTTTTATTTTTATTTTTTTAGTGATCAGACCATTTACAACCAATTAAAATTATTGAAAAAAATAATAATTTTTCAATTAATACGAAATTCTCGAATAATTTTATAAATATATTATTTCAAGTTTATCATTTTTAAAATAATATATTTCTAAATTTATTTTAATTTTATATTATACAAATTTCTTTTAATACTTTAACAAACAATATTGAAAAATAAAAACCCTAAATATCTTAATATTAAAATTTTTTATAGTTAGATTACTATGTTTCTCTGATCAAATTTCGATAAGAATCTTTATTGATCAAATATTCATGCAACAACTTAAAGATCAAATTGCAAATCAAATTTGTTTTAGTATTTAATTATTCTTATTTAATTATAATAGAAAATATATATTACTTTATAATTTCAATTTTTATTGTAATAATAATTCAATTTAAAATTATTTTATTTATTTTTATTTGAATATATAAATTTAATTGATTCTACTATTTTAATTATGAATAAAAATACTATATATAAGTTACAATTTCAACTTTTGTTATAATAGTAATTCAATTTAAGATTATTTTGTTTATTTTTATTTGAACATATAAACTTAATTGATTCTACTATAATAATTAATATTATTTTAATTATAAATACAAATATTATATTTATATAAGTGTTTTAATATTTGTTAAATAATTTATTGCAATTATTTGTATCATATTAAATAAAATTACATAACAACTAATAGTAAAATGATATAAATGTCAAATTACTAGTAATCAGACAATTTTACTTTAAAAAATAAATAAGATTATTATACATTCAGAGGAAAAAAAAAAAAAAAAAAAAAAAAAAAAAAAACTTGTCTACCAAATTTTATATTTCAGTCACTATTCAGTTTTAAGTCTTCAACAACACTATTCAATCTTCAAATTAAAAAACAAAGGACCTCTTAAGCTTTTAGTTGGATTTGTTCTACGAACCTATATTTTTTTTATTCCTTTTCTTTCTTTTTCTTTTTTTTCTTAAAGAGAGATTTTTTTCACTATTTTCTTTTTCTCCCCTATAATGTAATTTGAAATTTTGGGTACGTTTGGATGAATATTTAGGGTGCATATTAATGTATTTTTAAAAATGATACTTTTAAAAATAATATTTTTATATTTTTAAAAATTTATTTCGAAAATATAAAATAATAAAAGTTATTTGATATCATTTTAAAAAACAAAAAATAATAAAAATAATAACATACGTCTTCTCTCACCTCACCGCTCTATTTATCACACACCCTCTTTCCCTCAATGATATTCTCTCTCACCTCACCCCCCTCTCTCTTGTACATTGGTCTTTCTCTCATCGCTCTCTGTCTTCTTCAAACACCATTTTCTCTCACCGAACTGCTCTCTCACCCTACTTCTTTAAGCACTTTCCCACTTACATATGTTGAAACAGGTTATTCATCCTCTCCATCGGCCCTTCCTACCCTCTTCCATAAGGCCACCGAAGTTTCCTTCATCATCGTTGTCTTCTTCTTCGTCGTTTTCTTGTTGCCATCGGAGAAAATCAAGTTGGGATGGTTGGTGATAGTTTTTTATTTTTGTTTTTCATTTTTTTTCGTGGTTTATTGTTCTGATCTGGTTAAACCATATCATTTTTGTGGTTGAATCAGATCGATCGACGATCGCTTTTTTTTTATTATTTTTTCCTAACAATCCAATTGGATTGTTTTTTAAAATGATAGAAAACGAGTTTTCTTCATTTTCCACTCCCATGTTAGAATTTTTGAAAAAATGTTTTTTATTTCCAAAAACATATTTTTGAAAATGATCACCAAACAGATTTTAGAGTGTTTTTCATTTTTGAAAACGAAAAACCATTTTAGAAAACATATCCAAACAAACACTTATATTTTGTTTTTTCTTTTTTAAAATTATATTACTGTATAATAATACTTGTTTTTGTAACACCCTTACCCCAATATTCCCATCCGTACGAGAATCGAGGCGTGAGATGTTACTCTTTTTCTTATTTCAAAATTTCGTTTATAAAAATTACGTTTTAAAAAACTCTTATTATATTTTAACGAAATTTCGACAGGGTTTCCTCTGATTTTCTGAAAATCCAAATTTAAACCTGTAGGAAAATACACTTCTAAATCAATTCATTTTCTCAACTTCCGGTTTCGGACCTCTCGTCCGTTTCCAATTCACTCCAACACACAAACATTTAACAATAAATATTTATTTTAACATTTAAACATTTATAAAAATAATACCATATAAAATCTTTCTCAGCGGATAATTTACAGAAGTTATTACAAGTAATAAACGTTAAATCCACACAACATGATTGTGGCCAAAATAGGATATTCTTACAACACAACAATGATGATTACCAAAATAATGAGGGCGGATGTGACTTGAGGGAAACTGCAGATATTTTGTCTTTGTCTTTGCTTCAAGCCTTATTCAACTACCTGCGCGCGGTAAATCCAACGCGCTAAGTCTTTCGACTTAGTGGGTGTACTCACATAATATTGAAATCATAATTATTTTCAAAAATAAAAACATAAAATACAAACAATATGTATGATCACAATATTTTTATCAATTAACACACTCAGTAAATAAATTCACAGAATAAGACATTATCATATGATTTTCCAAACACATTTCGTTGCAAACATAATTACAATTTAATCATTACAAAATCAATTATCAACAAAATTTATAAGACTTTTTTTATTCAATTTATTTTAGCCCTTCGTAAAGTCTATCACGATACCATGGATCGGTAACGGGTTTACTGGCATCAGCCAGACTAAACGGCAACCCCGGCAACGGCCGCTCGGTGTTTATCCACCGGGTTGCATATCACAATCTGTTTCCGTTTCAGGTGCGGGCCCTTGGTGCCTCTCAAGGTCCATCATACAACGTCTGAGATCAATCGTAACGGTGCAGTACTGCTAATAATTACCCTATTGGCTAGCCAACTACCAATCCCCACCTACCGGTGATTAGTTTTACTTGGGCCCTTTAAATTTTTCAAAAATACAGAATTTAACAAGACTTTAATCACATAAACATTTTATTTCATATTTAAATCTTTTATTCCAGATTCTTCGGGGTACCACTCGTGATCATTTCAAATGACCATTTCGCCCCTAATTTCATTATCACATCTTAATAAAATTATTATCTCATTTCTCTTATTTTTGGGGCGATCCCAAAATAGGATATTCTCAAAATTTTTCATTTCAAATATTAAATCCATCAAACATACCACTAATACATCACATAATTAACATCTCAAGGCAAACAGAATGACGGAAATACCCCTATAATAATTTATACATCAATTTCGACTATAGGGGATTTTAATTTCGAAAATTGTTTCGAAGTCATTTTTCTTCAAATAAATTCATTAAATAACATATAATTAACACCCAAAACTATTTAATATCTCAAACAAATAATTAAATCAACTATCACAATAATAAATATATATATGAAAATTCGGAATTAATAAGCAAAATTTTTAAAAATATGAGTACACCAACCTTTGGGCTTTCTACTAGCATCTAACAGCTCTCAATTGATCCCTAAAATCTTTAATTGAAATTTCTGGGATCAGAATCGCGTATTTCTCTACCTGGGGTTTGAAAAATTAAAGAAAATCATGTTTGAGAGGTGATTAAGTTATCATATAATGTTATTGATGCTTTCTAAATATTATAGCATGCTTCTACATGAATTTCTACACGATTTGAGCTCTCAATGGGATAAAAAAAATTAACTTACCCGAATTTCACTTCACTGACAATTTTTCAAGTCTAGATTTAGACACCCAATAGCTTGAATAAGGTTAGATCTAGGTGTTTTGGCTAAGAAATGGGTTAAAAAGGGTTATTAAAGTAAAAGAAATAAAGAAAATAGGAAATAAAATAAAAACAAAAACAAAAATCGCACCAGAGAACGCAGCCGGCCGAGGAGAGAAGAAAATGAATAATGCCGGTTACTATGCTTGTCTTTTTATATAATTTTTTATGTCAAATTATAATTTAGTCCCTCAAAAATTTAAAATGCTAAATCGACCTCTAAACTTTTTAAAATTTTCATTTAAACCCCTCGAATAATAAATATTCCTAACTTGATATTTTCTTTCATTTCTTATTCCATCTTAACCCCAAGCTCAACTACTTTATTACCTTTATGCCATTCATTGAATTTTTATTTTAATCCCACTTGAAAATAAAATTCAATATATATAAAAAAAAAAAATTTAGAAAATTTTGGGACATTACAGTTTTGGTATTAAATAAGTATATGGGTTGTGGTAGAATGGGCGTATATCATATTATATGGAAGCAAAGAGTTATTTTATTTTGGTTTTAAATAAATATTTGGGTTGTGATAGAATTTGCGTATGAGAGTGCAAATAGTAATTTTGTTTCTTTTAATTAGTAAGTAATTTAATAAAAACTATTTTCATTAAAAATATGGATTTACAAATAATTTTATTATCCTCTTTTTACTTGGGAGAGAGATAATTTGAATTTGAGACCTCCATTTTATTGATAAATGCGATTATCACCAAGTTATGTTTGCGATGACGTACAATAAACTTTTTTGGATGACAATTGAATCACTTACTTTTTAATATTATGTTATACTCATTTTATTTTTATATTTTAATATTATTTTTAGATTTTATTATTTATTTGAGTAACATATATAATTTTGGACGTCATTTTTATAGTTCACTATTTTTATTTAATTTTTAAATTTTTTAGTGTAAAAATGTGTTAATTAATTTTGATATTAAACCATTTTCAAATTTATTGTTATTATTATTAAGAATTCTTCATATTCACATTATTTAAAATTTTATTATTACAATAATAGTATATTTATTTTTTATGATTAAATTAATAATAATATTATCATTAATTATTTGAAATTTTATTACTACAATAATATTATATTTGTTTTTTTATGATTAAATTAATAATAATATCATTGGCTTTATGTAATAAGATATGCAGTGTTGGAGGCCAAATACACGATGTAAAAATAGTACCATTATGCTTTGCCAATAAAGCAATCCAATTGAATCAAAAAGTGGTACGATATAATGGCACCAAACGCTCTCGAAAACGAAAAATACCAAACCTTTTTTATTTTTGACATCAAAAGCACCAAACTTTATATATAAAAATATATATAATATTTTTATAATGAGATATATCTGATTTTAAAAAATAAAGACTAACCGATCAAAATAATTAATTACATTTGAACTAAATAGAATAAATAATTTGTTTCATGAGATATAATGCAATTGATGAATTTGATTGGTTGATCCTTACTTTTTAAAATTATATATATAGTGTTTTTATAATCAGTACATCACAACTTTAAAAAGTATGGACGAAACAATCAAATTCATCAATTGCATTATTTCTCATGTTTAATTTAAATGAAATTGATAAATTTAATTGATTCATCATAACATTTTAAAGTTAGATGATACTAATTATAAAAACATTATATATATATTAAAAAATACAGCCTATTTCTAATAAAACACCCAATGTTTTGTAACAAATATGAAAATACACTATAGTTTCGTAATTGATAAATTTACACTTTAACGTTTAATTGAATCATCAAATAATACCCCCATCGTTAACAATTCTATCAGAAAAATGAGATTATCGTTAGTGGTCAAAAGTTAAAAAGGTCATCTACTGTAAATCTTATATATATATATAGGCTATTTCTAATAAAACACCCAATGTTTGCCACAAATGTGAAAAGACATTCCATAGTTTTGTAATTGATAATTTTACACCTTAAAGTTTAATTGAATCATTGAACAACACCCCATTGTTAACAATTCTATTAAAAAAATTAGATTATCGTTAGTGGTAGAATGTTAAGGAGGTCTTTTATCGTAAATGTTATATTAAAATAAATAAAAATTAAAAAGTATCTATATTTTCTCATTTCTTCTCTCAAAAATCAGTCAAGTCAACGCCCTTCATCTCTATTCCTCTTTTCTTCAGCACCTCCTTCACAGACAACATCTGGGTGCCCCTATCACACACTCTCTCTGGTTTTTTTTTCAAATATTTTCCCTTAATGATCTTTCTCTCTCCTCCCAATTTCCCTTCTCATATTTTTTTGCTAGTCTCTATTCTATCTTCTCCTTTAACTTTGCCATCATGGACTAGTAAACCCAAACCAACATCTCCTCATTTCTCTTAATTTCACCACATCCAACCTCACTGCTGGATCTGTCACAACATCCTCATTTCTCTACTCTTCTCATCAATGATATATATATATATATATTTACACACTAGTTTTGGTTTTGGTTTTAAATAAGTTCCTGGGTTGTGGTAGAATGTGTGTATATCATATTATATGGAAGGAACGAGTTATTTTATTTTGGTTTCAAATAAACATTTTGGTTGTGATAGACTTTGTGTATGGGAGCGCAAAGAATAATTTTGTTTCTTTTAATTAGTAAGTGTTGACACTTAATTTTGGTCAACCCGGTTCTTCAAGCCCAATACCTGTAATATGACAAACCACACACAAAACACACAATACCAAGATCAAAAATAACAAGACGCCGCAAGATTTTTACGTGGTTCGACAAGTATAATGACCTACATCCACGACAATTACCCTTTCTCACCCTCGATGTAATTGTGTTTTTTATTTCACTCTGTCCTTTATATCGAATTCTATCTCCTATTTATATTGGAGATGTTACAATCAGAATAGGCTTAAAAATCTTACAGATAAGGTAAAAAATAATATACATTAATTAGGATAATATCTTTTGAGATTATCTCTCCCGCACATATAGCAATTTTCAAGAGTATTTGATTCGCATGAGATTAGGCAAGTCGACTCCTTTCCTAATTTGAATTGATTCCCCTTCCAGAATATCAACTGGTCAATTCCCATGAATGGCCCGCTCATCGACCAGACAACGTGCAGACTACTTCTCGAGCCATATACTTCTATCGCCGAACAGACGAGCAGACTTAATCGTCTGTCCTATTTCCGAGCAGACGAGCAGATTTCCTAAGTGTAGAAACTTAGACGCCCGTGAAGACTTTTAACTGCGAGCAAATTATCTTTGTGCTTTTGCCTATCGACCAAAACGTCGCACGATCTCTTCATATTTGATATCTTAAGGTTTTTAACCGCATAGCCCAATGTACTCGAGCGCCTAGGCTGACAAATGGCCATCACCTTTCCTTTAACTTTTATCCATTTGACCAAGCACTTTCTGGGCTTTCAAGGCGACGCAATGGGCCACCATTCTTAGGCTTTTTCATTACACCAAAATACCCGTAACAGTAAGTAATTTAATGAAAACTATTTTTATTAAAATATGGGTGTATAAATAATTTTATTATTATTATTATTATTTTTTCATTTGGGAGAGAAGTGATTTAAATTCAAGACCTTTACTTTATCTATGAGTGTAGTTACCATCAAGTTATGCTTGTGATGATGTACAATAAACTTCTTTTGGATGACAATAGAACCACCTATTTTTTAATATTATGTTATACTTATTTATTTTTATATTTAAATGTTATTTTCAGATTTTATCATTAATTTGAGTAACGCATTTAGTTTTCGACGTCATATTTATAGTTTACATTTTTGTTTAATTGCGAAATTTTTTTGTGTAAAAAATGTGTTAATTAATTTTGATTTAATTAAACCATTTTCAAAATTATTGTTATTATTATTATGAAGTCTTCATATTCACAATATTTGAAATTTTATTACTACAATAATATTATATTTGTTTTTTTTTTTGTAATTAAATTGATAATAATATCATCATTGGCTTTATGTAGTAAGATATGGAGTGTTGGGGCCCAAATCTATGGTATAAAAATAGTACCATTATGCTTCGCAAATAAGGCAATCCAATTGAATCAAAAAGTGGTAAAATATAATGGCACCAAACGCTCGCAGAAACAAAAAAATACCAAACACACATATATATATATTTTACACCAAAAGCACCAAACTTATATATATGCATATATATATATATATATGTATATATAAATATGCGCTATTTCTAATAAACACCCAATGTTTGCCATAAATATGATTTTGTAGTTTCATAATGTGCAATTTTACACCCCGATGTTTATATAAATCATCAAACAACACGTTGTCGTTAACAATTCTATTAGAGGAATGAGATTGCCGTTAGTGGTGGAAGGTTAAGAAGCTCATTTACCGTAAATGTTATATTAAAGCAAACATAAAAAAAAAAAATTAAAAAAAAGTATTTTTTTTCTCCTTCCTTCTCTCAAAAACCAATCATCGTTCTTCCTCTTTATTTTTCTTTCACCTCTATCTCTCTCTTTTCACACTGCTCACTCTCGCCATCTTTCCCTTCGTCAGCACCTCTTTCACAAATGACAGCTAGGTGCCCCTATCTCTTTTTTTTTAAAAAAAAATCCTTCTCCTTTACTGTTTTTTCTCTTTCCTCCTCATTGTCCGTCTCATCTTTTTTCGCTGGTCTCTATTATCTCTTTTTCTTTAACTCTGCTATCATAGATTTGTAAACCAAAACTAACATCCGCTTAGTTCTCTTAATTTCATCACATCTGACCTCACTGTTGGATCTATCATTGCATCCTCATCTTTACTTTTCTCATCGATGATGGCTAGCTTTGGGTGGGTTTTGATCGGTAGTTTATGGAGATAAAAAGCTGCTTAATTTTGATTGGTTATGATAGTGTTCAGGTGGGTTTTGAATGGTAGTGGAGTTGGGGTGGTTTTCGTAGTTAAGTAAATCGAGTGTTTGGGAGGTCCGATGGTGGGCTGGGTGTTCAACGATGAAGGGTTGGTTGCTAAATGACTTCTGTTATAGTGATGAGATGAATTGAGTGATTTATTGGTTTGATGGTTTTGCCAAGATGGTTTTAATGATGGTTTTGGTAGTTTTTAGGGTTCACCTATTAATCAACTGATGAAGCAAAAATGAAGATGTCATTAGCTTTTTTTATTTTTTCTAAAATTTATATTATAATTTATTGGCGTTCATTGATTGAAAAATATAGTTATTCTTCATTGTTGAAGAACAATATTTTGGCTGAATAGAGATCGAATCTCCATTTTTTTTTAAAAAAAAATGCTTTTAATATATTTTTAAGAAAATTGGTCCACCAATTAATTTTCTAATTTAATATCCACTATCTATCTATATTGATGGACAATGAAAATCTATCTTTTATATTATTATTTAAAAATAAAATTATTTCTTAATTTTTATATTATTGTTTTATATTTATCTATTTTACTATTTTTAATAATTTGTATTATTTAACTTTTTATATTTTTAGTCATCGTTTAATAAAGAGATTCATATATCAGGGGTTAAGAAGCCATTTACTTACTACTGCGCATGCGTCATAAGCCACTTTATTAACTGTAACACTAACAGCAGGTGTAAAATTGTCAATTATGAAATTAAGGGGTGCAATTTCACATTAATAGTAAATATCGGGTTTTTAGTAATAACCCTAAAAAATACCAATTTTTTTTTGCAATAAAACATACCAAACTTCTGATACAAAAGCAATTTGAACTGAAAACGTATAACTCTTACGTTTGAAATGGTAACACCGAACAAAAGGAGGACGAAAAAGAAAAAAACAAATAAATAAATAAATAAAAACTGAAAAGAAGTCGGTGGGTGAAATAATTTAAACTGAGGCTGAGTTTGCCCTAAACTCGTAAACACGCCTTATATAAACCCCGCGTGCGCACCTCTCGATCCATTCTCCCAACAGTCTCCGCACCCTCACCGCACACGAATCAGACCATCTCTTCTCCTTTCCATCTCTCCTCTTCTTTGAAGGTATAATCTCCGTTTTCCATTCAGTTTTCTCTACTTTCTCTATTGTTGTTATTATCAATATTATCTTTATTTTGTTGAACGATCTGTTTTTCTTGTGGTATGTTTTGAATCTCTTTTTTCCGGATTCTTTCTGTCCTATGTTCAATCGGAGCTGGAAAATATGCTGTTTCGGATGTGAATCTGCTGTTTGTGATTTGGAACCGTCTAGATCTATAATTTTGTTTTTTCACTCGTTTGTTTATTTATTTAATTTTTATTTGTGTGGTCTAGAATCTTGATTTATTGATTGATTGATGATCGGATTGGAAATAGATGGTTCGATGATCAAATTGATTGATGATCGGATTTGATTCGACTAGGTTTAGACTTTTTGGTTTTAGGTTATCGTCTTTGTTGACCTGTTGTGATGTTAATTTCTTTTTATTTTATTATTTTTTAATTATTTTGGTTGATTGGACGAGTTTTGTGCAATCTGGGAGTGTTATTGATTTTTTAACCTAGTTAAGATTTTCTTTTTTCTTTTTGAAAAAGTCTTGAGTTTGTTGAATTGAAAACAATTTAGAAGTTAATGATTGTCCGAAATTTTAACGATATGATAATTATTCGATTAAATCTTCTTATTTGGATTATAAGAATTAATTAATAACAGTCAGATACAGACTCATATTAATATTTCCTTTTTTAGACATTTGATGATATATTCACATAATTCTGGAGGTGTTGTATGCTTATGAGTTTTAACGAGTACTTTGTGTTGTTTGAGCATTGTTTCAATAGTGGGTGGTGAAAACTGGTATCTAGCGTAGAATGATATGTTTTATCTATGTTGCTAGTTTTTACATGGACATTATTTGAAATGGAAGTGTGATCACGTTGGTCCTGTGGAACAAAAAGTATTTGCATGGAATGAAAAATGAAGTATCTATAGAGTCACAAATCTCTTTTGTTGTTTAGTCTCTGCAGAGTTTTTCTTATTTTAATGTGCAAATTGCTGTTGTCATAAGCATAGTACGAGGTTAATAATGATGTACGCTTGCTTAGAGAAATACATGTATATGTAAGTGTATATTGTTTAAGCTTTTGATGTTTGGGTTGTGGTAGATAATGACGTTTGTATGATGTGGGCACTTGTAGTTACAGGTCTTGACTACCTAGTACTTTTTTGATTCTGAATAACTTTGGTATTTGCTTTCAGGAAGTTGGCAGTTTGGCCTGCTGGGTTGTAGTTATACAAAGTGGAGTGTGTTCAGTTTGAAGCTTCTTTTATGTCTGAACGGGCCTCTCTCTTTTTGTCATCAATTGGATTACTTGGAGAGTATTGTCCTACGTCTAGAAAAAAGACCAGACACTCCTTGCAAAGAGTTGGCTGTATGCATCTTGAGTTATCTGAAACTTATAACACAAGTTGTTCTGGTTGCCAGTTTATGCGACCTTTGTCTAGTAAAGGAGGATTTCTGAACAATAGAGACAATACTACTTCTTACTTTTGCCCTTTCTGATTAACTTTACTTACCGCCCTTCACGGTTCAAGCAAGATGGCTTTGCAAAATATTGGTGCCTCCAATAGTGATGATGCCTTTTATAGGTATAAGATGCCAAAAATGATTACCAAGATTGAAGGGAGAGGCAATGGCATCAAGACTAATGTGGTTAACATGGTTGAGATTGCGAAGGCCTTGGCTAGACCTCCGTCTTACACGACGAAGTATTTTGGAAATGAGCTTGGTGCCCAGTCTAAGTTTGATGAGAAGACTGGAACTTCACTTGTGAATGGGGCCCATGACACTGCCAAGCTTGCAGGACTTCTCGAGAACTTCATCAAAAAATATGTGCAGTGCTATGGATGTGGGAATCCAGAAACTGAGATAATCATAACTAAGACGCAGATGGTCACCCTAAAATGTGCTGCATGTGGGTTTATCTCTGATGTGGATATGAGGGACAAGCTCACAACATTTATCATCAAGAACCCCCCTGAGCAGAAGAAATCATCAAAGGACAAGAAGGCAATGAGGAGGGCTGAGAAGGAAAGACTCAAGGAGGGTGAGGCTGCTGATGAAGAGATGAAGAAGCTTAAAAAAGAAGCGGGAAAGAAGAAGGGCTCTTCTGCTGTTTCAAAGGATGTTGCCTCCAAAGGTGCGTCAACGAAGAAAAAGGCACATGCTTCTGATGAGGATCACTCCCCAGCACGCAGCCAGGCTGATGAGAATGAACAAGCGGCCACGGATGATGATGATGATGATGTCCAGTGGCAGACCGATACGTCTTTGGAGGCAGCTAAGCAGCGTATCCAAGAGCAGTTGAGTTCTGTCACTGCCGACATGGTAATGCTTTCCACCACTGAAGAGAAGAAAAAGTCAGTGAAGAAGTCTCCAGAGCGTGAGAGAAAGGGACATGAGAATGGCTCTCATGTTATAAATAGCCTTGAAAAACTTGTTGATGGCATAAAAGAATTTCTCAAGAAGGGATCCTCTGCAAACCAACTTAAATCGTTCCTGAGCTCGCACTCTGGGACTCCCAAAGAAGTAATGGATGCCTTGTTTGTTGCCCTCTTTGATGGTGTTGAGAAGGGATTTGCAAAAGAGGTCTCCAAGAAGAAGAACTACCTTGCTGCTGCAATTCAAGAGGAGGGATCTCAGATGGTGCTGCTGCATTCTATTGAAACTTTCTGTGGAAACTCAAGCCCTGAGGTGGTGAAGGAAGTAGCATTGGTTCTGAAATCACTGTATGACAATGATGTGTTGGAAGAGGAGTTCATACTGGAGTGGTACAAGCAGGGCCTTGATGGTGGCAATAAAAACTCGCAGGTCTTGAAGAATGCCAAGCCATTTATCGAGTGGCTCCAGAGTGCTGAGTCTGAAACTGAGGAGGAATGATTCCGAGATGTCTTTTATCTGTGTAGGTGTCTTTGCTATATCTGCTGCTGCTGGTCATAAGTATGTTATGGTCGTTTGCTGTTTGCTGCTAGGTCATAAATATTTTAGGGCGAGGTGCTTGGTTTGTGTTGCTAGTATTTTGGACATGTTGGAACGGTTGGTAAAAAAGTATCGAGGTCTAAAATAAAACTAGGACTTGGAGCAGACTAGTCTGTAGTGTTCTTTGTCCTGGTGGTGTGTGTGTCTAGTTTGTTGAAGTGCAGTCGTTTGAGTCGTTCATGTTTTAGTGGGCTTGTGGACTTGCTATTATCGTATAATAAATTTGACTTAAGGTGATGTTTTATTCATTATGTCTTGGACTTCTAATTATTTTCTATTTTTCGGTACCGAACCGCTGACTCCGCTTTTCGTATACTTTTGAAAAGCTGGTTCGATTGAGGCAATTGCTTCCTAGTCTACAATTTAGACCTATATTCTTTATTGTGGCCTTCGTATGTTTTCTGTTCTACATTTTAGGTAACATTTATTGGCATCTCTTAATTAGATTTTACACAAATATATATATATATGTATATACATGCACAAATATATAAGAAACGAATATTCTTGCTTCAGAAAAAAAAAAAAACGAATATTCTATCTAAAATGAGTAAGTGTCTAAAAGGAATGATTCATATGCCAACGTATTTAAATCCCATTTATTTAGGAGGATTTAATTATTATGCGGAAAACAAACATGCGGATATAAAGAAGAATTGCTTTACTACTACCACATTGTCAACAATACCGGTAATGAAATAATTTGAAAATTTTGCCAACATCTTGAGAGTGAGAGAGATGTAATTTGGTTGTTTGGTGAAGCTTAGTGAAGTAACGATATGCGATTTGGTGAATTTTGTTGTGTGAACAGGATTATGCAATTTGGTGAAGTTCGTTGTGTGAACAGGATTATGCTTGGTAATCGTGAAGTACAGACATGCAATTTGGCGAGGTTGCTTCTATAAGTAGAATTTTTACGTGTTCTCGTTCAAATTTCTACCGGCATTTGCAATTTGTATAGGGTGGGAATTAAGATAATATAAAAATTATCCTTTTCTCTGAAATCTAATTAAGATATATGTATATGTATATATATATCACATAATTTTAGTCATATATATCCAACAAAATTAATGCATATCTTAAAAAAACACTAATTTTTAAATTTAAGTCAGAATAAATATAATTTTTCTTTTTGTTAGAAAAAAAAAATGCAAATATTCGTATGTGGTAGATAAGAAAACAGTTTAAAAAACATGGACTGTCGGCAGTAGGGCATACCAGTAGACTAGAGCATGAGAGTCCGATCAGTGCTTTGCCTTTCAGTTATGTTTTCGCGTACAAATTTGCTAATCCCAACGTACCGTTTACGAGTTATCAACACGTCCTCCAAGCTCAATCTTCCCCAGTGGGGGCTCGTATTAATTTTGCAGCCAGTTTTCCGCTTTTGGTCGTTATTAAATTCTGTACCGTTCTCTATTTCCAAAAACAAAACTCTGTACTGTTCGCCATTAATGTGTTCTCTATATTGCTGCTAAATTAGAATAATGTCACTAAAGTCAACGATTTTATCAGGGATTTATGACATTTTATATTTACTCAATACTTTTTTTTTTGAAATTATATTTACTCAGTACTTGTATCCCACATTCTCATCTGATAATTTAATTAGTTTTTATAAATCAAAGATAAATTACTATGAATGAGTATTATTATTTTGTTTTCACTTTTTATGAGAAAATGAGTATTATTTTTCAATTCATGAATTCCGTTGCAGAGTTGAGATTTATACAACAAACAAACGCTTATCCTTTGCCAACAAATTGGAAAAAAAAATAAATTGTGTACTCTCTACGTTCCGTCTCTTCTGACTCTCATCTCTTCAAATCTTCTGTGTTTTGTGGTTATTATATCACAAAGATATTTCCAAACAATTATTATAAAAATTAAATATAAAATTATAAAATAAAAACCTTTTTAAAAAATCAATATTGATTTTATCAATTTTCAATATATAAATAGATTAAAATTAAAAAAAAAATCAATTAAGCAGAATTTGTTAAATTATATACTGGACCACGAAAATCTTAATAAGTAGACTAGAGTGTTGATAAGATTTATTTATTTATTTATTAAAAAGTGCATAATTGACGTTGATGCCATAATGTTAAGCAGAATTTGTTAAATTATATACTGGACCACAAAAATCTTAATAAGTAGACTAGAGTGTTGATAAGATTTATTTATTTATTAAAAAGTGTGTAATTGACGTTGATGCCATAATGTTGCAAAGAGGGTGGGTGGCCCACGGCCCACTTAAAGTGGAGGGTAAAAGTGTAAAAAAGTGGTCTGGGACATGTAGAGCAGGGAGAAACAGAGCTCCGATATATTGTTTAGGTTGGCTGGTTGTTCTCCGACCCCAATACGTCTCTCCCTCTTGCCCTCCTCAAGACACACTAATGAACTCACCCTCACACGCTATAATTACTGTTTTTAGGAGGGAGACACGCACCAGAATCCCACTCTATGTTAAAACTCTCTGATTTTGCAAAACCAAAACCCTAACTGATGCCTGAGCAGCGACGCCCCTCTCCCTCCCAGCCAAGCCGGGTAGACCCGGCCGTCTGGCGCGCTTGCGCCGGTTCTCTTGTTCAAATCCCGGCCGTCCATTCTAGGGTTTACTACTTCCCCCAAGGCCACCTGGAGAGATCCTCTCACTCCCCTAACGTCCTCTCCTCTCTCAACATCTCCAGAGCCGTTATCCAATGCGTCGTCTCACAACTTCACTTCCTCGCCGACCCCGTCACCGACCAAGTCTTCGCCAAAGTGCTTCTCACGCCTGTCAACACTCTAGAGCCTTCGAGAGAGCAGCAGCAACCACAGCACCCAATGGAGGACAGGAATGTCGAGAACTACGTTCACGAGAATGTCGTGGCGCCGTTTGCTAAGGTTTTAACGCCTTCAGATGCTAATAACGGCGGCGGTTTCTCCGTCCCGAGATTCTGCGCCGATTCGATCTTCCCGCCACTGAACTACCAGGCGGATCCTCCCGTGCAAACCCTATCCATCACCGACATCCACAGCCACATTTGGGATTTCCGCCACATTTACCGGGGGACACCGCGGCGCCACCTCTTGACCACCGGCTGGAGCAAGTTCGTCAACCGCAAGAAGCTGATCGCTGGTGATTCTGTTGTTTTCATGAGAGATTCGATAGGGAGGCTGTTCGTCGGAATCCGGCGGGCGGAGAGGCATGGGAGCAGTGGAGGAGACGGTGCGCGGTGGGGGGAGCATTCGGGAGTGAAGGTGGAGGCGGTGACGGAGGCGCTGGAGAGGGCGTCGCTGGGGCTGCCTTTCGAGGTGGTGTATTATCCTAGGACTGGATGGCCGGATTTTATAGTGAGGGCTGATATCGTGGAGGCCGCCATGAAGATCTTTTGGACAGCTGGCGTGAGAGTGAAGATGGTGACAGAGACGGAGGATTCCTCAAGGGTCACGTGGTTTCAGGGGACCGTTAGCGATGCTTCTATGCCCACTACTGGGCCTTGGTGTGGCTCTCCATGGCGGATGCTTGAGGTATAATATAAATAATTTAAGATTAAATAATCTTATCTATTGTATTGAACCTTGTTTCCTTATTATTAAAGCCGCATTGATATTGAATATGGATGTTATTGCTACCAGACTAAGAGATTATTTGCACAAGTAGGACTGGGGAATTCAGCTTGTTAGATGGCTTGTAATTAAGACCGCATTGGTATTCACAGTGGAATTGTTGTCATTGTTTCCTGAATAAGATTCAGTGCATTAGAGATGGGTCTTTAATACTGGACTAGGAAGTGTACAAGCGATGGTATTCACAGTGGAATTGTTGTCATTGTTTCCTGAATAAGATTCAGTGCATTAGAGATGGGTCTTTAATACTGGACTAGGAAGTGTACACCATGTTTAGGACTATAAGGATGCAGCTTGATAGGTTGGTAATTTCAATTTTGAGTGGAAGGCATATTTATGAATGAATATGGCTTACCACCGCTTGATGTTTCCAAGAAGTTAGTTGAAGGATTGTGTCACAATTGGCTTTTACTCTTTCTGAAATTGGTGAAATTGATTGAAGTTTAAAATTTAAAGAGTTTAGAGTCTAATTTTTTGTAGGATGATGGTTGTGTAGCACATTTTATGCCGCTTAGCTTTAAATGTCATATGAGGCTTATTAAGTTTATATAAACTTTTCTTGAGAAAAAAAAACCTCACTGTGTACTTTCCACATTTTTTAATAATTGGTCTGATTTTGTTTTGTAGAAAGGGAAAAATGGAACAATTTTTTTGGTTGTAAATTCTAATGTTTTTTATGAACCATGATCGATATGGTACTAAAGAATATTTGTTTGACCATGTTGTAGCCTCTGCTTGGCTTTGAATTCTAGGAGGCAGTTTTCACATTAAATGTGAAGATAAATTCCTGAAGGGCCATTTTTAACTGCAATTTTGCAAAGTGCGCCTAGAATTATGTTTATAGATTCGTTTGATGCAAAATTGTGAACAGATAGGTGGTCTTGATAGGAATTGGTTAAAAGTATAGAATTCAAAAATTAAAGTAATGAACTCGTATGTATAGTATTCTTTTACTGATCTTTATTTTAAAAGCCTTGTATCATCACTATTAATATCTCAAGTCTGTAGCTTTATGTTTATGGTGTTTGTGCACTGTTAGGCTGTTAGCAACTCTGTTACTGATTCATTACCTCAAATATTGAAGTTTAGTAGCTTCTTGTTTTATTAATCTTCTTACCCTTTTAAGATTGAAAATGCCATTTTATTGTTCAATTGAAGGCAGAGATCTTGTGCAACATAGTTTTCTGAAAATGATATTGCCCAACATATATTGTTGATTGCAAGTTATGCTATAAGCTTAATATAAGGTTATATAAGCTTGCTTAAATTTGATCCTTCTTAGAACTTGATTTTTCTACTTTACATGGCATATGATTATTTCATTTGAGTGATGAGGAAACAATAGAACTATTTATCTGTATAGTTTAGGTCTCATAGTTGCAGACCTGCTGTGATGTTTTAGGATATGAATATAAGAAGTCATGAAAAGCAGTGAGATTAGTTTTTCTATTTCTGTAACTTAACTAATATTTCTACAGTCTTTTCGTTGTAGCCTATCTAAGATTTTAAATTTTTGTCATAGGTTACATGGGATGAACCTGAAATTCTGCTGAATGTGAAGAGAGTAAGCCCTTGGCAACTTGAATTTGTGTCATCCTCTCTACCACTTCATACCCCTTTCCCCTCAGCAAAGAGATTGAAATTTCCTCAGAATTCTGGGTTGGTGACTGATGGAGAGGAGGACATCTTCTCTCCACTGAGAGGATTAACTAATTCAACAATGGGGCAGATGAACCCTTCATCGTTGAATTGTAATACTTTTCCTGTTGGCATGCAGGGAGCCAGGCAAAATACTAATAGCATTTTTAGTTTATCAAATTTCATAAGCGAGAATACTCATCAGACGTGCACTGAGAATACCACTGGCATCAACATTGTGCCAAAGTTGAAAAATGTGTGCACTGAGTTGAACATGGGCAGTTCACCGTCTGAGAACCTGTCACCTGATAGCCATAGTAGTGCATACTCCTTTAGCACTGAACTTGGAAATCAGGGATGCAACTCATCTAAAATTGGGGCTAGTTCATTTCAATTGTTTGGTAAGATCATACATATGAATCAGCCTGTTGAAAGTGGTTTTGATGACGTTGCTTGTGTAGAAGATGATGGTGGCAAGGAGTTCAATGAAACTGAAGGTGTGAACAAGCCAACAGATCTTTCCTTGACTTACACGGCACTGCTCAACAGGTTTGGTGTCCAATGCCAAGGGGAATCAGCAGATGAAGAAACTTGCTCTTTATGAGAAAATCGTTGCCTATGACATTTGGTTAAGTAGCTGCACAGGTATGCTCTTCTCCCTTGGTTCTTTATGATTGTTTTCTCTGTATAGATAGCAACCTGGATGTCTAATTCAAACAGCATGAAAACTGGCATATCTGCTGGAGTTGTTATATCAAATGCTTGGGTAGCGGTTTTTTTGTGCTTTTTCATGTAATATTGATTCTAATTTGGGAGATAGCATCATTTATAGCGAGATGCATATAGTGGAAATGTAATGATGTTTGGTGATATGATCTGCCAAATGTCACTGTTCAAACTAAAAAGTTCTTTATTCTGTTGAAAACTGTAAGCCGGTTGTTTGATTACTTGTGTACTTACTGCTATAGTACCAATATACAATTCAGATTTATATATTTATTTTGAATAAATACATTTGAGTCATTTTAATTACTTGCCTGCAAGGTTTGTTTATACATGGATCTGGACAAGTATTCATAGACATTGCAGCTGAAAAACTTAACATGTGAAATATCTTCTCTTTTCCTTTTCACTAGTCAACTGCAATGGGGACTCTCAATTATCTAATTATCATTGCATATTGTTGATATTTCTGTCACCCACAAAGTACTGACATTCTCAATTCTTTTGCAGGTACTTAAGCAGGCAGGAGATTGACTTCTTAGACCTTGGCAGCAGTAGTTTGTGTAAGCTGGTTGTGTTTTAGTAGCCATGTAAAAAGGCTGGACCTATTGTAGACTTGGTTATAGATATTCAATGAAGTAACTGATGTTTTTGTGATGCACACATACTGCGTTGAATTATCATTTGTTCTGGATTATTTGAGATAATTTTATCTGTTTGGTTTTGGAAAAATTATATTTTACGGGCTCAACGATTACAAGAAAAGTGTTTTGATCATAGGAATAAAACGATCATTTGCATACATGTATAAATAAATGCGCTTTGGTAAGGAGAGACCTGAATGGCATACATATATGCTCAGGTTTGAGCAATTGCAAAGATGTATATATGCATGAACACTTTGTTTTCTATGGCGCTGTTTAACCTAAACTCGTTTATTAAAGAAAAGAGGAATTATTTATCAGTAAGTTGTTGGGCTGTTATAAGGGTACCCGGATATGAAGTACTAGGCATGTGTTGCTATGGATAGAAAAATGAGTGTATGTGGGCTGATTTTTCGTTCAGCGCCGATAGTGTAAGCGTTTAGGACTGATGAAAGAAAACTATCAGCTTCTTTACTTGAAGGAGAATCCAGTGACTGGGTTGTGCTTTGCTTTAACATTCTATTCCTACTACTTGAGCGACGACTTCAGGGTGTACGTCGGGGTATTCTTTGCTAGTTTTTATTTTTCGATTTGAAAATTCACAAGGCTAAGATGAGGAATTTCTATCGTTCTCATGTTAGTGCCCTTTTTTGCAACATTTTATCCTATTTTAATTAGCTCTTCCAAAAGAACTGGAACAAGCTCAAGGAGGCACATACAAAGACGCAATTTTCCCCCCTTTAAAATATCAAGCACTGAAACTGCTAGGAGTTTATCGCGATTATCGAGCACTATATATGGGTTTGAATATTTTCTTCTATATATTTGAAAAATATATGTTCTCATAATATTAATATTGAGGCGAAGGTCTTCATACATGGTTGTTAGATATATATGATGTACACCAGTGAATGCAAATTTAACTAAAGGTGAAGCATGTTTTATAATTTTAATTTCTAACAATGAAAGTAGTTGCATGCTAGATGATTTAGGCAGGCAATTTTTGTCCAAGTCATCAACAACCGGATCAACCATCTCCCCGTCTCCTAATGGAGCTAAGATGGGAATCTATTATTGAAAAAAATTGAATCTTCCTTCATCTATTATAAACAGTTTTGAAAAAATTGAATGAAGATGGAAGGGCAAGAGGGTAGATTTATCATTACACAGAAAATTGTTAATGAATGGATTAAAAAAATCTATTAAGACACAAGATATATAATTAATTTGCATTTTTTTTTTACCTTTTGACATTAGGTTAGATAACTATTGAAACTAAACTGATATAGATATCTTAATATGTAGATCGAAATGCTACTCCTAAAATCGGAAGAGATTGACCTATATTAGTGAAAAAATTGCCTATAATTTGAGGTTGCTAGAATTTGAACCTCGCCTCACGCTTATAAGAAGTGGGCAAGAGGGATTAACGGAACTCTTAATTAATTTGTATTTTATTGAAAGAATAATTAATTTGTATTTAAATTACATAAAATAAAATATATAAAAATTAAGGAATAAGTACAAAAATAACACATTAAATTAATAACTTAATATTTATATCATTTTTTAAAAAATATAATAATTGAATCCTAAATCATATGTAAAAATATCAAAATATCCTCACAGTAAATATAACAACTGAATAATTTTTAAAAAAATATGATCCACTCATCAATTTTATCAAAAATATTTATATAAAAAAAAATAAAGTTTATGACTCAATTATTGAGATGAGACAAAATTATTAATTTTATTGAGATGATATTTTCTAAAAAAATGAATGACGGGTGATTTGTGAAGGCAATTCTGGAAGAGGATTTAAAGGGCAGTGGAGATTGGAGAGCAGACAGATTAATAACACAAAGTGAATCATCCAAACAGAAAACTGAAACAGAGGACAAGCCTTTGACCCAAGAATCTTGCCATGGCTGTTTCTCTCTCAAACAACTCCATCTTAGCTCGTCCTCCTCGTCTCTCTTCTTCTTCTTCTTCTCCAAAACCAACGAAAAGCCTATCCCTTCACTCTCTCCATCACAGACCCACTCTAGGGTTTCCTCTTTTAAGCAGCAGCAGCAATGACAAGACAAGGCCTACCTTTAAGTCTTTCTTCACTGTATGTTTTTCTTCTTCTTTCTAAATTACGTCTCTTTCCTATTTGTTATGTCCCGTTTTCTTTAATTTTTATTTTCCAAAACGTAACTCTCCACTCTTCCGTAAATTCTATTATATTGATTGTTACATTTATATTTGAGGATTTTCGTTTCCTATTTGACTTTTTGTGGCTAGGTAAATGACATAGAGGGTGTCCAAAATGATGTAAAAGCATCTGAAAGTGAAGCAGATGTGAAGAAGCTTATTGAAACATACAAGGGTGCTGTTTTTTATGGAGATGAGAAGACCATATGTGATATTGAAGCTAGAATATGTGCAATTGAAAATCAAAAGAATGATTTGTTACACAAAGTTACAACTTTGTCTGCAGAAATAGCCTCTGGGAAACAGAAATGTATCCGCTTGCGGGCAGATTTTGATAATTTTAGAAAAAGATCCGACAAGGAGAGGCTGACGGTGAAATCTAAAACACAGGGTGAAGTGATTGAGACCCTTTTGCAAGTGGTGGACAGTTTTGAGAGAGCCAAGCAACAGGTCAAGCCAAGTACTGAAATGGAGAGGAAGATAGATATAAGCTATCAGGGTATTTACAAGCAATTTGTGGAGATCATGAGGAGCCTGCAAGTGGCTGTTGTACCAACTGTAGGCAAGCCTTTCAATCCTGCGGTGAGTTCAAATCTTTTGTATTGATATGAATATGATAATAATTAGTTTTAGTGTTTGTGAAACCTTCCTGTTATAATGCAATGATAATAGCGATTTTAGAAGTAGAAAAGATTAATTCAAAAAGAATTCAAGTAGAAAAGATTAAGCAAAAAAGAATTCATTTGTTTGGTCACTCGGTTTTGTTTAGGTTAAACAATTGATGGATAATGGCCTGACTTTTTGTTTGAGGCCATGGAATGATTTGGAAAGGTATTCCTAAGTGGATTGGTACAGTGGCATTACTCCTACCTGGCTTTGCTCCTTTAAGCTGAGGGTTGGGTTCCAGAGACTCTGCCCACAAAAGTGGGCAAATTTCCCAAATAGCCCACAAGTGTTGGCAATTTCCTAAGAAGTCCAATTAATATGTGAACAATTTTTTCACTCCGTGTAAGTCGCTCCCTTCCTCATTATTCGGGAGTAGAGTTCTGGATTATACCTAGATGCCTATATCAAGAAGTCTCGGTAATTGTAAAAAATGTACTTGTAATGTCAAAAGGAGAGAGAGAGAGAGATTGGAAAGGTGTTATGCTGAAATTATGTCTCTGAATGGGAGCAATGGAAATTAATATTGGGGTAGTGTCAGATGTTTGAGTAACGTAAATTAAAAAGATAATGAAAATGTATGTCGGATTTTAGGTTAAGTAGAATGATACTGCTCCATCTCGTTTGAAGACTCTTGTTTGGAATTCATGCCTAATTGACAATTATCCTTCGCATTTGCTGATCTAACAATATAATTAACAATTTGCTGATGGTTCTACCTCTTCCCTATGCGGAAATATTAATTAGGAAAACAATGTTTGGAACTGACAGTGAATATTTCGTACAATTAAAGAAACCTTTTGCTATCTAGTTACTAAGTATAGGGTTTTCCCTGATTTGATGCATATGGTTTATACCTCCACTGTTGTATGTTGGCCAGAAAAATAAAGAAATCGATTAATCATTTGATTATTCACAATTGAGGATGGCTTTGACTTGAATACACCATGTTTTTATCTTATAAATCAGAAACTCTATTTGGCTTTTGGTTTTCTGGGGTTCGGGCTTAAAATTGTTTTTAGTTGTGAGAGGGGCCTTATCTGGCAGGATTCGGAAAGTTGTTTGTCATGTATTCTTACATTTTTTTGTCACTAGCTAGCATATAATGATATGTGTGATGTGTTTCTTTTTAGTACCTAGTCGTTTTCTAATTTATTTAGTCTTGGCTACCATTTCTCCTTCATGCAGTTGCATGAGGCAATTGCGAGAGAGGAATCTGCAGAGTTCAAGGAAGGGATTATAATTCAAGAATGTAGCCGTGGGTTTCTCCTTGGAGATCGGCTTCTGAGACCAGCAACTGTTAAAGTTTCTGCAGGACCTGGTAGAAAGAAAGCCCCTGTGACCTCCGAAAACTCGTCTGGGCAACCTACAGCAGCTGCTGGTGTAGATGAACGGTAGTAATTGTTTGAGAAGATTGAATCTTCTAACTATAATTATTTCTTCTTTGGGTTAATAGTCCAGGTGGCGGAAAAGTTTTTGTTGTTGGGAATGATATATTCTTGGTTTTTTTTTTTTTTTTCAAAGGCTAAATGTAGTTTCTTAAAAACTGAGTTTCACACCCAGTTTTTATAAAAAAGTTAATATTACGAACTTATCACTTAATATAATTACTATTGTTGGCACTATAATTTCTCTTAGTGTCAACACTCAACATATAGAAGGTCATATTACAAGATGGAAGCACTTTTATCCTGGGAACCAGAGAAGTAGAAATTAAGAGTTGGGGGATAAAGGATATGCTTATTAAATAATTATGTATAGCTTGACTTATGAAATAATTTACTTAAAGTATAGGTTGGTAGATATTTGATAAATTAACTTTTCAAATAATCAACTTAATAAAAAAGTAATGCAACTGTATTAGGTAAATTTTAAATGATTGTATAAAATTATTAAAATGGATATGATTGTTAAAAAGTAAATTGTTTTTCAACTTTTTTCTAGGTTTTTTTTTTTTTTTTTCTAATTTTTCATAAAAAAATGAAAAACAAAGGTTAAAAAGAATTTTTTCTAATTTTAATTAATGAAAAAATTAAAAATATATATTGTGTTGGCGATGGGGATTTGCTCCATCATTGAAGTATCCTCTAGCAACTGTTGAAGTCGTTGGAACGATGGAGTAGTCAATTAACTCCTTCAACCATTGTCAATGTCGCTAGAGGAGAAACCAAACTCCTGCTTTGGCTTCAAAGGCGTCAATTGTTGACTTTAATTGGAGGAGCTAATCCGGCTCTTGTGATGGAGTCCTCCATTTCCAGAGGAGGATTAATCTTAGGAAGCTCCAACAATGGAGCAGGTCTCCATTGTAGACACAGTGGTGGTCACCATAGTTATATTTGTTTATATATATAATTTTACTTAATTAAAAGAAATTATTTAAATAAAAAATTATTGTGCCTAAAATAGCACGTTGATTGTAAGTCTATTAAGGTCCAAAAGACCGGCTAACCGAAAAGTTAGAATGGGGCAATATGAAGTTCATTACTCAAGAATACATCAGTTAATGCCAAATCAACAAGAGCATGTAACATATCAAATAATGCTAAGGCATCAAGATGACCTCAGTTAGTTAGCTCGTGTGAAAAGCAATTCAAGGTTATAAGAATATAGCACCTGGCAAAACATAATCAGCTCGCAATTTTTCCAATATCACAAAGTTTTAAAAACGAAAAGTTCCTATTTTACGTAGAAGATCATCCCAAATAATAAAAAACTACCAAAATTGTATTCTAATATGAATATGAACATATTAATTGTAGTTTTAATTCGAATATGAAGTACTAATTAAAAGTATTGTGTAAATTAAAAAAGAGAAACTTTATTTGATTTTCTTTTACATTATTTCTGTTTATTCATTCTTTCCATCACTACCTCATTATCAATTTCATTCAACCCCTCACAATTCATTCAATCCACCTTATTTGCTTTAATTTGGTCGTTGATTTTCGAGACTAACTTATTTTAAATTTTTAAATTTTATTTTATTTTTGGTTATTATTAAAGTGAGGGCATTATTAACTTTTTATTAAAATAGAGAGAGTAGTATAGAGATTTTAAATGTTAAGAATTAGTTTCTCCTAATTAGCTTCCAAAAGCAACCCCTAACTAATATCTCAAAAGTTGATTATAAATTTATAAGAGAAGTATATTATGAAATAAGCAAATTATGAAAGGTTTACCGGACACTTTATTGTTCAAAATTTATTAAATAAGTGATTATTTCATAAGTAGAAACAATCGCATATGCACCCTGATTAACGAAAATTTAAAACTAATAAGATTAAAATGATAAAATATTTTTTTAAAAAAATAATAAAATACTTTTTGAAAATTAAAAAAAAAAAAAAAATGTCTTGGCTTGGCACAAAGTTTGTTTTGACAAGACTTGGAGAAAAATTTCCATGCATTATGATTTTTTTTTTCATTAAATTTATGTCAAGTGGTTGAATAACTAATCAAAAAAGTTTTATTTGACACGTGCCAATATATTCAATGAATAAAATGTATATATCATAATGATTTGAGTAGAGAATAGTTGCTAAAGGGATATGAATTACCTTCTTTGACGAGACTAGAGATAGTTGTCAAAAGCAGTTTCAACCATATTAGCAATATTTTGTCATTAGCTCAAATAGCCAGTGCTATGACTTTTTATAGACTTCAACTGTTCTTCATATTATTAGTTGTTTTATAAAAACTAAATCACTCTGACTAAGTATATAGAGTAAGAACGTCCTAACCAAATTTTCTTTTATATTATTTTAATATTTAATTTGAAATAAAATAATTTAAAAATACTAATGAAACCCTCTCTCTTATTATTTTAATGTTAATTTTTTAGTTGAAATAACTTAATCAAAAGTTACTAATTAAAATAGGTTTTTTTGGTTACCTTAACTAAAATTTAACTATAATATAGAGAGTACAGTTGGAGATGCTCTAAGATGAATTAATTATATGCAGAGATCAATATCTCCATAGAGAACATTAAATGTGCATCATGTTTGGTTGGCAAGGATGGTAGTGTGGTGATCTCCACTGTGTGAGAGAAAAAGGATGTACTTCACATTTGGTTAGCTTACTAGCGTGGTGACTGGTGACACACTTCATAGAAGAAGCGGAAAGGGGAAAAAACAAAGTGCTACATTTGAAAGAAAGATACACATGGGACGAAAAAAAGTTTAATTGATTGATGCCTAAATAACTTAAAACTTATTATAATTAAGAATTAATATAAGATAAAATATTAATAAATTTGTCCCATGTACTAATATGAAATTAGATACAAAAAAATAATAATTTCTTATTATAATTAAGAATTAATATGAGATAATACATAAATAAAAGAATTAATATGAGATAAAATATTAAGAAATTTGTTCCATACTATTTTCTAAACTGTAATTTAGTCTCAATGTATCTAAGTTCTTTGCCTTGTAATCTAGTCTCGAAAGAGCAGTCAAGATGACTACTACCACATTGTCGTTAAAATTTAACATAAATTTGTTGATTCCTTTAGACATATGCTAATAGCTACTTGGTTTTTATGTTAATTCCTTTTGTCTCGGAATAATTGGAGTGATGAAACAAGGTGAGATAGTTTGATTCTATCCCATCTAATCTATGCTAAATTTTCATCACCATCCCCCTAATTCTCACTATTTTGGCCGAATTTCATTCTCATATAGTCTCTTTTCCTCCAACATCTCCCATATATAATTTTCACCATCACCATCTCCCCATCCCTCACTCCATTTTGGCCTTATCTCATGCTAATATATTCTAATTTCCTCCAACGATCTCCTGTATCCCTTTTGTATTATAATCCCCTTAACTTTCTCCCTTAATGTACCCATCCCATATCCCTTTTGTATTATACCATCCTGTTACAGTTTCCCTTATCGTACCCATCTCGTTCATTGCTTTAACCAACATCTCCCTCATTCCATTCTAATGTCAAGACCCATCACATCCTCCCTCATTCCTTCTTGCTGTACCCATTTCGGTCATTGCTTTACCCAACATCTCCCTCTTGTCAGGGCAAGCGCAAGTAGCCCATCACATTTCTCCCTCATTTCTTTACCGCAGCATTACAATAATGATAAGAATCTCACATAAATCATGTCTACAGAGGACATAAATCATGTCTACCAAGCTATAAAAGGTTTGTAACAAGGATGAGATCATGATGCTTAATAATTCACTGGAACTTAATGACATTGTTTAATGTTGCCGGTGTAAAATCAAGAAGTCAGAAGCAATCAGTAAAGTAGGAGAGAGCCAATAACTGCAAAGCAAAATAACATCATAAATGTGCTATTCCTATTCAATTAAAGTTAACCATTTAGTTAAGCACACCTGTTTTCAACAAAAATATTATCCGCATCAAAGAACATCTAGTTCAAAACTAAAGCAATAAGAACCAGAAATTGCATGGCTTTCAACTTCTGACATGGCCCAAATGCTCAAGTTAATTCAGCTAACCTCTATGCAAAAATTATTAGTGGATGTTACATGTAATTGAGTTTGAGTTTATGGTTAGTTATATGTTAGTATGTGTAAATTATTATTTCAATAAAGGAATGAAAAGTCATAGGCATGAGAGCTTTCATGCTTTCAAACTGCTAGTTTGATTGCGAATCTCTCTAGGGAGTGATTATCACGTATTCAACCAAACACTTTAAGTGTTTTTTTTTTCCTCTAATCTCAAATCTTTCTTCATTTAAACCTTTAACAAATGATTGGGCTTGGTTGGATTAGCTAAACACGAAATAAGCCAAACAAAGATAACAAGGTCTTTTTAATGCATGTGACAAAGACCAAGAAGAAAGAAAAGGCAGAAGCAAAAGAAAGAAGTGAATCTCCAAGCAAACATCTCTTAAAATCCAAGTAACACATTAGACTCTTAATATTTCCAATAAAAACTTATGAGTTGACCAAATGATGAAAATAGCCCCCTATACACAGGAACATTACAATTATATTTCTCAAAACTCCTAATCTGATACTCCAAAATTAGAATTTCTTTAAATCTATTAATGACCTAAATCTTCAACATCATACAAGTATTACATCCATCATTTACAAAAAAGACCTCACAAAAGTATAACCTCTGATTTGCAAAAATTTGAATTACAAAAAATAGACACAATACATTCAGATGTCCCAGAAAACGGTAGAGAAAATAAAATCATAACGGGAAGGTGCAGAGCGCATTAAAATAGCATATACTGATGGTTCTTGTTTCCCAGATCACATCTGCCACATACATATGTGATTGACCAGTCAATTCTACATGTGTGTTTTTCAAATCCGAAGACATAATCAATCTTTACAAACCAGACACTTTGACACAAATATGAAAACACCACCTAAATGTATAGACTTGGGCGCATAATGGTCAAATACACCAAACAGAATTCTGAGCCATGCCCTAATATGTGGTAGGTTACTATTAATCACATATTACATTGCCATCAAAGTCTATGCGGTGTCTAAATTGAAAAATTCACATAAAATCTAATTTAATAAATTCATTCCCTCAAAACGTCAACAGATTCTAAATTTTCTACAAATTAAATGCAAAATCAGAACCATAGTCATACAATAATAATTTTATAAATATGTACTAATGTACAAGACCGATCAATATATGCAAATTTTACTACAAGAAAATAAAATCGTGTAATTTTTTGGATAAATTAATTAACAATAAAATTAAAAAAAATAATAATAATACCAGTCATGAGAGGAATTACGAGCATTGATGGTAATTATTATAATAGAATCTAGATAACCGACCGCGGCTTGTAGGTTTGGGTTTGACTGTTTTTTTGCGCAAACCGAAGATCTCTTGAACTAGAGGCACGTGACCCAGAACTAGCTTCCATGCCAAAAACCAACCTGTACAATAATTGTAACAGAATTATTTTAAAAATAAATATATAATTAAGAGAAATCAGAGCGATGATTGAACGTTATACCGAAAGCTATGAAAGAGAGAACGAAAGAGACGGCGAGAAGTGGACGCAAAATTATTAGGTTCAGATAATTCCAGTAATTTGATGGAGACGAAGACGACTCCATTGACGACTTTTACTTGCTCACTTGATTACGCCTTTTATAGTTGTGTTGGGGAGTGGAAGATCTACTGGGCTTTGATTGTTTCAGGCCCAATAACATGACTCTCTCCTCTTTCTGCACCCACGGTCGCTTTTAAATACCAACAATTAGAAGTCTGAGTCGACTCGTGATAAGTAACAGACTTATTTTAATTCATTAAAAAATATATATTTAGAAGAGATAATATCTCATTGTAATTACTCTTACATGAACACCGAACATTTTTTTTTTTTGAACTACTTCACCCATACAATATTAAAAGTTGTTATTCATAAATCCAAGTGTCCAAATCAGAAGAATTGGCTTTAAAAAAAGTAAAATTGAAAATATAAATATCAAATTACCTTTAAATTAATATTCTTATTTAATTTTGTCTTCTTTTATAACTTTATTAATTTTTTGTCTTTTCTATAATTTATTGTTTATTTGATATATTCTGATATAAGATAAAAAATAATTATGTATTACATTTTTCAAAAAAACAAAAATATTTTAAAATTCCATTATAAAAGAGTAAAATGATCTTGAAAAATTAAATCAAATTAAATTTCTTTAGTAAATATTTTTGTAATAAAATAATTATTTAATTATCATTTGAAAAGTAATATTTTACAAAAAAAAAAAACTATTTAAAAGTAATTTTTTAAAGTAATATTTATTTCATGATTATTATTGAAAAATGTTAGTTCTTAATTATTTAATAAAGTATATGAAAATCATTTTTAAAATCAATTTAATATTTTATATAAATATTTTTTAAAAAAATAAGAAAATGGAGAGAAAGAAATAATTTTTCTTTAAAAAAAAAAAAAAAAAAAAAAAGGCCTAAAAGTTTGTCTTAAGTTTATGCCACTAAAGTGGGACAAATTGGTTGCATGGAATTGGAGAAATTCAATTCCAAGGAACCAACCAAGACGAGATCGGAGTACAATTTCATATAATCCCAAAGCATAATTTATTTATTTTTTATTTTGTCATTTTTCTCAGTATACTAATTTCTCTTGAAATAGTTATTGATGACATTAGTTAATATGTTTGATTGTAGATATGAAGCTTAGATGTGGTTTGAAGTTCGATTGTGAATCCCAAATCCAGTTTTGAGCACTACACATATTATTAAGTTCTATTCGTGGCATATGGTACAAAGTGTATTGAGACACGCTAGTGGCGTGTTTAGGGTTCCTAGTGTAGTGAACGGTATATCATCAAAATTTATAGGTGACATTTTTGATGATGATAAACAAATTTTAACTGCTTGAAATGAAATGTTTGAAAAGTATAATGTGCATAATAATAATTGGTTAAATATCATATTTGGTATACGAGAGAAATGGACATACATATGTTCAACGAGCTTGGTCTATAAGCATGGAGAGTACATAACTTAGCGAAAACTTAAGTATTAGTTTAAAATATTATTATGAGATCAACCTAAATGAGACAATCTTTTATGCCCTTTAAAAAAGCTAGTTAATGACAAGCGATACAAAGAGTATAAAGCATAATATGGATCTTGGCATATTCAATGACTAAAAACATCCATGAGTCTGTAATGATTCAATGATAGGTATGATATTTCAAGATGACAAGAAGTAAACATGACATCAATGTATATACAAAATAAAAACGATACGAAGATATTCATTGAATCATTTGGATGAGACAAGTACATCATGTTCACGTTTTTAAAATGGATTTGACTATTTCACCGATTGAATAATCTTACCCAATAATTATAATAATTTGATTGACTTCAATAACTTTTAGAATTATTCCCAAGATTATATTCTTAGTATTTGAATCTTACATCTAAAAATGAATTTTAGTAAATATCGTCTAAACAACCTAACTACTCCACTCTAGTTTTCATTCACACCGCTCTCTTAAACTTCATCACTATAACTCTTTTGAACTCCATCGTCATAGCTCTCAAGTCTTGCTAAACCATCCATTACTGGCATGTAGCTATTTCATCATCGCTGTTCTTTATCTCTCATGCCTCTCGACAATCAACAACTCAAACTCGCTGTTAGTTGCCACCAGACCTAACAACTTAGGTTTATAAGAAATAGTCCAGTTATAATACATTTAAGACTTGAAGTTATAATACATTAATACGTTTTTTCATGTGCAATATAGACAGATGATAGGTGATGGATATATGCTAAATACTATATACTGTATAGCATGTACTAGGAATTTCAAATGGAGAGGAGAGAGAGTAATTAAACCAAGGACCTTTAGACTTTGATACTAAAAAGAAAAACGAAATAAACAAGTAAATAACATATACAAGTCAATCGAAATCATATATTATATACATGGAAAGTAAATATGTCATAATGATGAATAATAATGATGTGACATATATAGTAAAGAATAATATGGTAACTGTTGACGTTGGGATCTAGTTAACAAGGTTTTTCAAGCCTAAGACTGCGATTCAATGAAAAATAGAACAAAAGCAAGAGAATGGAGACAAAGAGGAAGAAAAAAAAGCAGATTTTACGTAATTTGGTCAAGGGAAAGACCTATGTCCACGGTGTCTACTCCGGTGGAGGAGAGACAGTCAATATTATTGCTATATTTTCTGGTTATAGAGAAAGAGAGCCCAGAGAGAACCCTCTTTTATAATAATTCTTACCCCTATTTATAGAGAGGAAGAGGTGTTATAGTGACACCTAATAAGTTAAAATACAATGATGATTACAGTTAATGTTTGAATGTTGCATTAAATGCGTCTGACAGCTGTTAACGTAAGTTGTTTAGAGGGCTGATCAAAGTGGCTGATCCAAGTGGGGTAGTTCAAGTGGACTAGCTCAAGTGGGCTAGATAAGAACTTCGTAATCCAGACTGTAATATCTGACATGGTTGGCCGTGCACATCACATCATTGCGTGAGATGGTTCTGATCTGGATGGGGTGGAAGCTTATAAAAAACGAGCTAATGAGGTCGTTTTGGGCGAGCTCATGAGTTGGGAGCTGATGAGTTGGGAGTTGATGAGCTGGGAACTGATGAGCTAGGCGCTGATGAGCTAGGAATTGATGAGCTGGAAGCTGATTGCTCATGCTTGCGAGCTCTAGCTAGGAGCTCATTCTGAGAGCTAGGAGCTCATCCTGAACGAGCTGATGTTCGTCCATCTATTCACTGGCCTGCTCGCACATGGATTGCTCGTCCAGTATTCTGCTGGACTGCTTTCGCTAGCTGGAGTTTGGTAAATTGGGCCTTTGTCTCTTAGCCCTTGAGGTTTTTACCAGCTCGTTTGGGGCATCCCAAAATACACACAACAGTAACACCCTCAATCTCATATGTCTTTGTCGTTCGCAAACTGCACCTCTCTTTTCGCACGTCCAAGGTTGTTGCACAATCACACCTTTATCTTCACGATCAATGGTGCTCGATGGTCCGTCTAACAACTCTCAATGATGTTAATTGGTTTAGGTCAAAATGAGTTCAGGATAAATAGATCGTGTTATACCACCCATTTAATAAATGGATCATGTTAGGTTTGAGATGTTAAACCCCAATTAGTTAATTATAACATATTAGATTCATAAATTGAAATATCTGTAATATCCATGATATTTTCATAAATTAAGAGTATCAATAACTTGGGTTGTATATAAATGGGTTCATGTCGTGTTAGATTGACACAAACTCGACCGCAAACTTGAATTTCCATCTTTAGATGAATGTTAGTTTTTACAAAAATTGACTTAGCTTATAAGAGATCAAAATTTAGGTAGATTGGATGTAATTTATTATTATTGTTATTTTATTTTTCTTAGATGGTGTTGTTTTTCTTACTTTTCTAAATTATAATAATTCAATTAAATACAAATCTTAATTGTCAAAACTCTTAACTTAGTTGTTGTTCTAGATTTCTTCTCTCACATGGTACTTGTTTTTTCTATTAGATTACTTCATTCAAAAACCAATTAATTTTTAATCTTCTTCCAATTTTCAATTATAAACTTTCAAAAAAAAAATTAGTTTATAAATATTAGAATAGCAACATAAGCCTAGTGCCAAAAACTTTTGAAAGTTGAAAAAAATTAAAAAAACCTTGGAATCAAAGGATGGATGCACCATTCATTATCTACACAATCACGCCACTTGGAAAATATATTTCATTGAATTGAATACTCTCTCAATGCTTCTTAACTCAAAAGAAACGTTTCCTAAAAAAAAAATAAAAAACTCAAAAGATACGTTAGACCACCACAGATGGTCAACAATCTTGAGATATTTTAAACTCGAGGGAGAAAAAAAAAAAAAAAAAAGGTGTACACCTAAGTAGATCTAAGGGCCCGTTTGGTGCCCCGGGAATTAAAGTGGTTTGAGAGATAGGATTTTCATCCTACCTATGCTGCTGCTGTTTGAAGCGAGGGTGGCAGGTAAAAATATATGTTCCTTCTCATGTGGGTCCCACAATCAAATCCTGGGACTTATGAAACCCGCCCCAGTTTGATGGGTTATAATTAATTTTTTATTTTTATTTATTATTTTTATTAAATGTATTTAAAAATTAATCTATTACTTATTTCAAAAAAAATAAAAAATTAGTTTTAAAAAAATAAAAATAAAACATTATTAATTACATATTATTTAATAAATACTTTATTATAATATTAAATTAATCTAATCAAATTCAATCTAATTTTAATTATATCTAATATATCACGATAATAATTTTATCAAAGAGTAAATTACAATTTAATTACTCAGTTGAACCGTATTCATAGGCGAAGTAATTGTTTCAATCTTATTGCAATTTACTCCCTACCGTTAATATTTATCTGTTAAAATTAACTATATAAAGGGTAAAACTGTCTTTTAATCTAATTTTTAATTTTTTAAAAATAAAATTTTAAAATTTTCTAATAACTTAAATAAAAATTATTTAATCAGATCTCTACCTTCCAATCTCAAGATGGACGGCAGAGATCAATTTAAAAAAAAAAACAAAATTAAAATAAAATATCATTCACAACTTCACCAGTCAACCCATCACCTCATCTTCACTGGTTCACCATTCACCAACAAAAAATCATCAATCCAAACAATAATCAGTTCAACCCTATCAACATCAACATGAAAATCACCTGTTCATCATTCACCAACAAAATCAGTTCACCAGTTCCTCATTCACCAACAAAAAATTATCAATCCAAACAATAATCAGTTCAACCCCATCGACAACAACATGAAAATCACCAGTTCAACTCAAATAATCAGAAATAAAATTAAAAAGAACAAATTTGAGAATGAACCCAAGATCTGGGTTCAGCCAAAACCCAGGATCTGGGTTCATATGAACCTAGATCTTGGATCTTGGGTTCTGTCGATCTAGGTTCATATGAACCCAGATCTGGGTTCGTAGAACCCAAAACCTGGGTTTTACCAGAACCCAACCCAGATCTGGGTTCAAGCGTTCTGTCAGAACCCAACCCAGATTTAGGTTCACAAATGAACCTATATCTGGATTCGATTTCGTTCACTTGAACCCAGATCGTGTTCGAAGGATAAAATAACAGAAGAAGAAGAAACGGAAGAAAAGTAGAAGAAGTCGAAGATGAGAAGAAGAAGCAGAAGAATGAGAGAAAAAAGTTTTATATATGGTCAACCGGTCAATTTTAATTATTAAGGGTAATTTCATCTTTTCGCTGTCATTATTAAATATAACGGAATTTCACTAACGGCAATGAGGTAAATTGTAATAATATTAGAACAATTACTTCACCCGTAAATACGTTTCAATTGGGTAGTTAAATTATAATATGCTCATTATCAAATTCATCCTATTTCAATTTAATTGTATATTTTTATAAACAATTTCACCCATCGGGTCTAATGGCCCATAGAATTGCCACGTGTGATCCAGTGCTTAGTTGTAGCCAGAAGCACAAACGGGTCCACCTACTGGGCCATACCAACCAAAAATTATGTCCAATCGCCAAACTGCGCGTGGGCCTCAACTTATAAAACAATATCAAACAAAAAATTAATAGAAAAAAGAGAAACACGAGGTCCCTGTGAACCTGACTACTTTTCCTGTCCAAATTAACTACCTAAAATTGTTTCTTCCTCGACACGTCGTGTAACATTCCACCACGTGTACATTTACCGGAATAACCCACACGCTACCGGGTTTAGCCGGTGAATACATCTCCTTCCGCCAATTTCACATCCAGGTTCATCCCCCCAAACCACGACACCCCCCCACCACTCCAATTCTGTAAAACCTGTAATTTTATTATATTCTCTTTAATACCAGTCCCATTACCATCCTTGAAATTGGGCATCTTCTAGGGTTTCAAAAATTTCATGGAACCATCGAATTCTTCAACAAATACTCATCACCAACCCACTGTTCGCTTCTTCCGGTGTTCCTTTAGACGCTGTTGTCGCTGTTTCTGCTGCTTCTACACTTACCCTTGAAATCTCCCCAGTCCTTTGGCTTTTATATCCACAATCATCAATTTTTTGAGGGTTTTATGGATTTATCTTCACAAACTCAGTCGAGATTGTCTTTGAGCTTCAACTCACACATGTCATCGCCGCCGCCGCCGCCGCCGCCGTCGACCGTCGCGGACGATTCAATTTCGTTACAGATTGATACGAGTTATCGTCATTCGTCGAATCCAATGCCGTCGAAACCGTTACAGCTACTCGAAGAGAAAACGGATAAAAAAGTCAACAACGGAGAAGACGAGGAGGAGAAAGAAGAGGAAGAGCAAGAAGAATTCAGCATATTAGGGCATCCGATGTGCCTTAAACGTCAAAGAGATTGTCAGTCACTGCCCTTCTCGAAGCGGCTGGCAATGGAATCTGGGTTGGAATGCCGTCGCGGCTCGGTTCGTGCTTGGGGGAACCAGGCGCTGCCCATGGCAGACCCTGAAATTCACGAAATCATGGAAAAGGAGAAGCGGCGCCAGATCAATGGAATCGAGCTGATAGCTTCGGAGAATTTCGTTTGTCGTGCTGTAATGGAAGCACTTGGAAGCCATTTAACAAACAAATACTCTGAAGGACTGCCTGGAGCTAGATACTATACTGGGAATCAATATATAGATCAAATAGAAAGTCTATGTATTGAACGGGCGCTGAAAGCGTTCAATCTTGATAGTGAGAAGTGGGGGGTGAATGTTCAGCCATATTCGTGTACTTCAGCAAATTTCGCTGTTTACACTGGTCTTTTGTTACCCGGGGATAGAATTATGGGTCTAGATTCCCCGTCTGGAGGGCATTTGAGTCACGGGTATTATACGCCTGGAGGGAAGAAGATTTCCGCTGCTTCTATATTTTTTGAGAGCTTACCTTATAAAGTGAATCCGCAGACTGGTTATATCGATTATGAGAAGCTAGAGGAGAAGGCTATGGATTTTAGGCCTAAGATTTTGATTTGTGGTGGGAGTTCGTATCCAAGAGAATGGGATTATGGGAGGTTTAGGCAGCTCGCAGATAAGTGTGGTGCGGTGTTGATGTGTGATATGGCTCATATAAGTGGGCTGGTGGCAGCTAAGGTTTGCATTATATCTATTTATATATATGTTATGGTTTTCTTTATATCTGTTCATATATGTTATTGTTTTCTGTATCGAGAAATTTGGAATTGTATGGTATATGCACTAAGTAAGCAGTATGTACATACATATATAATTGGAGACTTTTTTTTTTTTTGTTATTGCCATTATCTTCTTGTTGCCTTTGCTTATCTTGTGTGCTATGGACACTTGGATTGTTGACATTATGCAACTTGTGTCTGATCGTTTTACCTACATATTTAGTTAGAGGCATTTCTGAAAGGAGAATTCTATTTTTTAATTGCCTGCTATGGTTAGATATTTTTGTTGCATATAATGTGTTTTTGAAGTATGAAGAAAAGATTGTCAGAATCTTTCCTTTCTGGGATTGATTGCAGATAAGATCAGTTGAACATAGAAATCTCATAGATGTCGTTTAAGAATAAATTGCCAATGTTGTAAGCAATATGCTACTGGTGTCATCTTTCTTTATGAAAATGAAACAAAATTTTATTTTTGATTTTCAGTGTGGTGTATTTAAATGAGTTGCATAATAAAATTTGATCATGCAAAAAGCTTTTCGGCATTTTACACTATGAAATATTATAGTTCTGGAAGAAATTAGGCTGTGCAGATTTTTACTTCTTCGATAAGGCTTTAGATGCCTGGAAACTGTAGAACTGGTGTCCCATGAATATTGTTGCATACCAAAGAACATATTAATTGTCAATTGCTTTTAGTCCCTGCTTCCCTATCTTCTATAGAATGACACTTAGATAAACAAGAAGTCAGGATGATAAACTGGTTTGGGTTTTTGCATCAATTATGTTTGAATGCCGTGATTTTGAATTTCTTGGTTGGTTGATAAATAAGCCTTTTGCTGCCAAATTGAACATGTTATAATTTTTCCATTTTCTTTTGTGGTGGTTGGTTATGCATGAGTATGTATCTGTGCAGAACTCATGATTTCTCAACTTCATTTTGCAATAGTCAGATTAAAAGATTATTTGATAGGAGGTAACCTGTCATTAGGTCAATAAAAAATGATTTTGTTAGTCTATGTTTTAAGTATTTTAGTCAATGCAAGTATTCTTTATACGTACAAGCTTTCCAATGTTTAGAAGCTGTTAAAAGTAATTTTAATTTATGTAAAGAACTTAATATTTTAGGTCATGAAAGTTGATTGTGCAATAAGATACTCTAAACTAGCTTCTATAATAGGTTATTTGTCTGTGCCATCGCTTGCATCTTTTTTAAATCTATTTTTTTGTCTAATTTAACATTCTTGAGATATAGAGGAATAACCTTATTAGACAAGGGAAAAGTCTATTGTTTCATTAGATGGAATAAATAAAAAACTCTGTACTATGATTTTTTTTGCTAACAATTGCTGTTAACTTGTACAGGAATGTGCTAGTCCTTTTGACTACTGTGATATTGTTACCTCAACCACTCACAAGAGTCTTAGGGGTCCCAGGGGAGGTATCATATTCTTTCGCAGAGGCAAAAAATCAAGGAAGCAAGGCATGTCTCTTAGTCACGGTGATGGTAGTAGCCATTGTGATTTTGAAGACAGAATAAACTTTGCAGTACATCCATCATTGCAAGGGGGTCCTCACAATAATCACATTGCTGCTCTTGCCATAGCCCTGAAACAAGTGGCAACTCCAGAGTACAAGGCGTATATGCAACAGGTGAGGAAGAATGCTCAGGCTTTAGCATCTGCTTTGTTGAGAAGGAAATGCAAATTGGTGACAGGAGGCACTGACAACCATTTACTACTATGGGATCTGACTACGTTAGGCCTAAGAGGTATACTATTTTTACCTTTCCGGTACTTTCATAGATAGCATTAAAATTACTATCCTGATACAGGATATGGTTAATTTCATTACATCATTGTGGTTGTGGTCTAACTTTTACTGGTTTTATAACTAAAGGAGCTTACTGATTCTTCTTCAATTGTTGATTGATAAGAATGCTTGCAATGATGGTTGCTTTTATTGCTCAATATGCTAATGAGTTTCAGCATCGTAATCCTGCTATATGCTTTACATTTTTCTGAACATTTTTTCAGATAACTTTTCGTAGTAACAAATTCAGTTGCTGATTTGAATAGATGCGTTATGTTTTACTTGTCATTTATGCTATTAGTTATGTCTTCCTGTATTTTCGGTAATGTTGTGTATTGGCCTTCATTGCATCGACTTATTTGCTGGATGTAAGATGATATCGACCAAGGTTGTCAAACTAATATATTTTTCTGACAGATGTGATCATTATTGGCAGTGTCTTCTTGTACTTGGGTATCATGTGGTACAAACTTGTATAATTGTTGTGAGTAGTAATTCTTGTCTGAGTGTTGCATAATGATAAAGGGTAAACTGTCTATTGCAGCCATGTAAATGAAATTTTACGAATTCCAAAACCCTGATTTCTGTGGATGATCTGAATTGATCCAGATAAATTGCTTCACAGTTGTATGTGTGAAGTGTTGGTCAAGAAATTAGGCATGATTGTTTGCGTGTTGAACCAAAGTTAAGTTGGCACTGACTGGATAGGTGTTCTGCTAATCTGGCCTGGATTGTTCTAGTTTTAGAAATTTTTGGACAGGCCCCAAGGATATAGAAAAACGAATGTGGCATGAAGCACATCCAATGAAATCCTGCAACCATAATAAATGCAAGGCTGTAGAAATTTACATTCAGATGATATTTTCAGTGGGCCTAAGGTTTGGAGAATGTATTGCTAAGATTTAAAAATAACGGGGCCAAAGTTCTGTTCGGGGCTGCCTGCCAATGTCTGGATTGGTTCTTCCCTTAATTTTCATCTTATCTTGTTTTTGTTTGCTTCTTTAGACTTCTCCTTAATTATATAACAATATATAATTGGAATAAACCAGTAAAGATATGTGTTAAAGACTGGTTACTTGTACATATATAATGTACATGCAAAATCCAAATCAAATTAATTCTGTTTACTTCATAATTTCTTTTATAGCTTTCCTATTTAATTGTTATTAGTTTCGAACCCAACCGTATTTCTTGCCTGCTTTGTTATTACTAAGTGTCTGAGTGATTAAGATGTTGAGTCTTCATCTTTTAGACTGAATAAAGGAACATTATTATGACTTGAAAGACCTTAAAGTAAATTATGTACATAATTTTTATCACCTTTGGACGCTCGTGTGTGGCTATTTATCAGTTTGTCTTCTGATAATTGTCAACATCTAATCATATAATTAGCAGTATGTAACTTATAAAATGTGGAAGCTGTTTTTGTTTAACAAAGGGCCTTGAGTTTAGCTTCGTCTGCATTAGTCAGGACCTGCAATGTATTGTGTTCTTTTGTGAGTGCAAGGTTTTTTTTTTTTTCCTTTTTTGGTCCTCTTTGAATACCAGAAAGATTTTCTGTTGCAATTGCATCTTAGAATTTAGAAATAGGAGATACTTTGAGGTAAACTGCCCATTTAAAAAAAACGGGTCAAAGTTAGATTCTCTTGAGCACTATTATTAATAATTGTCCTATTTGATTCCTGATTTTACTTTCTGTCACTTTTAAGTTGGTGTAGGGACATTATTTTACTTTAGTGGTACATATTCAATTGTTAGAAATGGAAGCTTTTGAAGTAGCAGCAGTTAAAAGTGTTTTATCATGATGATTATAATGAACATGCTGTGACAAGTACGTCTTTTCGAAAGTGTATTAAGGGATTTGTATCATATACATGTTTGAAGTTGTTAATTTATACCTTCATGTCAACACCCTTGTAAATAACAATATACCTGTTATGTCTTTTTTATTCCCTCACTGAAATTTGTACGTCTACTCTGTGGTTCAGGCAAGAACTATGAAAGAGTTTGCGAAATGTGCCACATCACCCTTAATAAAAGTGCTATATTTGGTGACAACGGTGCTATATCTCCTGGAGGAGTTAGGATCGGTGAGTATAAATCACGTTATGCATTTGCAGTTGTAGTATGTGTAGTAGTCATAATTTATCTGCCACCTTTATAAAAGGTTAGTGTGCATGTTTGCATCTCCTTTCCGTTTAGTACTGCAGAACATCATCTGGCATTAATGCTTATAAAATAAGGGGTGCTAGTCATCCTTAAAAATGTCATGAATATTGTAATATTCTATTTTAAAATTTCCAGCAAATACCTAAGTTGATATACTTTGTAGTTTAATTATATCCTGTGCAGTAATTAATTTGTAACGATGATATATATATTTATATATATGACTTTATAATTAGGTATATCTGATTTTAAAAAGTAAGGATCAACCAATCAAATTTATCTATTGTATTTATCCCTCCTAAAAAAAATTCTCTCTCCTATTTAATTCAAATGCAATGGATAAACTTAATTGGTTGGTCCTTACTTTTTAAAATCAAATAAAACATTATATATATATATATATATATATATATATTTGTCATTGTAACCATGTTCAACCATCAGCTGAAAATTTGTCAGTTCATTGCTCATCTAGATTTCTTTCATCATTTGTTCTTGGTTAGGAACACCTGCTATGACATCAAGAGGTTGTGTAGAAGCTGATTTTGAGACAATTGCCGACTTCCTTCTTAGGGCAGCTCAAATTACAAGTGCTGTGCAGAGGGAACATGGAAAATTGCAGAAAGGGTTCCTTGAGGGTCTTCAGAACAATAAAGAGATTGTTGAGCTCCGAAACCGTGTTGAGACGTTCGCTTCCCAGTTTTCAATGCCAGGATTTGATGTCATTTGAAAATGTAAATAATGCCGCATGTTGGCAATGTCACATATTTTTGTTACTTCTGTGGCAGAGTGCGGGGTTTGCATGGTAACTCGTTCATTCCACTATATCACCCTCCCTCAGCAGACATCTAATATGCTTTTTCCTTATCACCTTCTGTAAATTATTGTGGAAATAGGCCATGAGTTTGCCAAAATTTTTGGAATTTCAAGTGACAGAATTGCCTACCTGACTGTTTCTTTATGTCTTGGTAAAAATTATATAGAGGTTGTTTCACTTCCAATGTATCTGCTTAGACACAGCCACATGATTTATACACGTAGAACAAGAATCTTAGCTTTGTGAGTTATCATATTTGTGCTCCTGCCAACTATTTCCAATTCAGATTATGTTAGAAGTTGTTTCTGTGTGGTCCATGTGGACTATGAAAACCACTTAACCATGCTGTTAGTTTCCTTACTTGGACCGTTAAGTGCTTCCTCTGGATACTAGGAAAGAAAATGTCTATAGTAGCTAGATTTTATTTCAGCCGTGCTAAGGAAAACAAAAGCTAAAATTTAGTTGTATGTATGTTAAAGGCTGTCCTTTTGAATTATTGTTTAGAAGGAATAAAGAAGATGGCATCGGTTTGATAATGCTGGCCAGGCGTTTGGTTGAAAAGGTAATGATCCTGCACAGTGTCTTGCCCACAGATTCGTGGCAATATAATTTTGCTGTAAAATCCACTTTGCTTCAGGCACGTCTTGCTGGGAAACAACAGAAACGAAAGAAATATTTTTGTCTTGATGTTCTTGTGTGTTGGGCATTAATTTATAGTTGATGTTTGTTCAGCAATCTCGTATGGCACCCTTGAAGGGAGGCAATGCATGAATTTCCGGCAAGGGACAAAATGCATGGGATACGGTTAGCACTGAGAAAGTGACTCGCCTGCTTCTCTTATTTCTCTATTTTTATATTTCTCACAGACCCCAAAAAAGGGCAAAGCAATCGGGGCATCAGAAATTTAAATAAATAAATAAAGAAGTTTATATTGAAAAAAAGAAAGAAAGAAAGAAAAAAGAGGGACACAGAAGAGACATGTCAGTAAGAGAGATTGTAGTTAGAAGCTTTCATCATCAACTCCATTGCTTTCAAAGTAAACCGAATCAGACAAAAGGCTTCCTAAGCCCCCCTTTTTCATCATTTTTTCACAACTTGAATGATTAGTCATTTACTCTTATCACAACAACAACAACTAGAGAGCACTCACTTACTCTTCTGTGCAAAACCCAACACCACACGACTAACTAGGGGGAAACCCAGCCCTCCCTTTCAGCCCCCCTCTTTCAAATATTATAATACCAATTTATGAATTTAACATATATATATATATGTGTGTGATTTGACTGATTTTCTTCCCTATCAAATAAGAAGAACCTTCTATACTTTTTGTTACCTAAATTCGTTTTCCTTGACGAATGGAGCGATTAAAAGAAGCAGCAGCCTGTTGTGAACATCTAGGCTTGCGTGCATGAAAATGTACCAAACTTATGTTAATGTGGTCCTTACCAAAATTTGAAGTTATCTCAAACTTGTGTATATATTATCAAGTGAAGAATTTAATTTCTGGGTTGTTGTAAAGAAAAGATTCAACTATAGTAACTGTAAATGAACATGGGAAGAACACCCATCACAGGAGATGGGTCAAAGGTAGAACAACCCCAACAAGTGATTGATTCCTCTAACTACTAATAATAATTAAAAAAAAAAAAATTCTACCTATGACTGCAAAAGTCTGAAAGCTTCTTCCTTCCTTCAACAATCTCATCGAAGAAATCATCAAGTTGTCCAACAATATTGTCAGCACCAGATCTCAACAGTCCAAAACATGCATTCAAACTGTCAACTCTTTCTCTGATAGCGAGCTGAGTCTCCCAGTCATGTGACTGCCCGCTAGTCCTCTCCAATTCAGCTCTCAGCTCATCCAAAGCCATTTTAGACCTCCTGAACTCATACATCAACACTCCTGGCCTGCCGTCCATTTGTGCTATCTCCTCTGCCACTCTCCTCTGTAGCCTGGCCGTCGATATCATGAAAGCTGACCCCAGAAACAGACACCCCTCGTACCCCCCTCCCTCTATGCTCATGCTTGTCTCTGGCCAACAGTAGACCAGTCCATACACCAGTATCATCAGCAACAACGAGCTCACGTTTCTCATTGCATATAGCACTCCTCTGAACCCATTGAATCCATTCAGTTTCGATTCGATTGACACTTTCTCTTCTATTCTCAATGATAGAGGTTGGATTCTCGTCTCCATCAATGCTCTGTTCTCTTCCTCCAACCCCACTGCTTCTCTCCTGCACCCTGAAATTGCCCGGATCACCTGCAAATATGGTCAGTTTTGGAACCAAAAACAATGGCAAAAAGACAGAGTTTTGATGCTCGGATACCTGTCTGGACAGCTGTGGACTGAGATGGCGATGGTTGTCAAGAGAGGAAGTGATGTCCAACCCAGCTGAGTAGTAGTTCTCCATGCCAGAAATGCCTGATTTGAGAACATGACAGGCCTCCCAAAGCTTGGAGCTCTCGTCCATGTATTCATCAAGCCATTTCTCACCAACAGGCAAATGGAGTTTCTGGACAAGAAGAGTCAGCTGTGAGTGGAATGATCTGAGAAGAGAAAGCACTCTTTGGAGGAACTGGATTGACATGAAGTTGTTGGAGAGGTAAACAAGCTCCAGATCATCGATCCCTCGAGTGAGAGAGGAGTAGAAACCATTGACAGAGTTAGTAGAGGAAGGATCCATTAGTCAAGAACACGAAGAGAGACTCAATAGATGCAGAGGGGTGAGAAAAGGTTTATAAAGAGGGAGAGATATTTAAATTCTAAGAAGAAAAAGAAGAAGAAGAAGAGGAGGAAACATAATAATAATAATTATAATAATAAGAAGAAGAAGAAGAAGAGAAGAGAAGAGGGAATATCTTAGAAGCTCAGGTTTCTAAGGTTGAAAAGGATTGTTGGGAGCAATGATGGGTGTTTCCTATACAGGGGAAAGGATGATTGGTAATATGCCATTTTCATTGTTTAATGGGCAGAAAGCAAGGGCTACTACTACCTTCAAATTTTTTTTCTTCTTCTTTTGAAACAATCTCTAAATCACAATTCACAACAATATATATGTATATGTGATCAAACCTTAAAAGTGTTTTAAAAATGGTTTCATAATTTTGTCCTAATTTCTTCCTTTGTGTTTTTGATGGTTTTTTAAAGGGTATGTACAGCATGTACAACAACTAAGAGAAAATGACATTAAAATGTGTAGAACGGAGGGTATTGGGTTATAAAAAGTTTGACTGGATTGACTGAGAATGTTTGTGTGTGGGAGGGGGTGAGGTGTGTGGTTTGTTGAATAGTTGTATAGAAACAAGATGTGTTAACATTGTTGTGATTGTGAATCTAACTTTCTCTTTTGAATTGAGTGTATATTTGGCTGCTTCTTCCCCTTTTTTCTTCCTCGAGCAACTGACTTTGCTACCCTTGCCTTCTTCTATTCTCATTGAAATTTGTGGGGGTGGGTTTTTTTATTTCTCCTAGATATATTTCTTGTTCTGTTGATTTCTTCAAAAAGAGCCATTTTGGAATGATGAGGTTCCTTGTACATGTGTTTTCCAAACCTTCTACCGTGCAAAAGCCAGTCTTTTTAGGCATTTCCCTCTTTTCATTCAATACATATATAAATACAACTTAAATACATTGAATTTATCAAGTCATTATTCCTATTATAATAATAATATAACTTAATTAAACACCAAACAGTCCCTTTGGTTATGCTTTAAGGACCCATCAAACGGCGGATCTTAGCTTGATTAGTATTTGGATTATCATAAAATTTGGGTCCCAATTTCTCCCATTTGACCAAATGGGTTGCTAATGATTGATTGGCCCTAGTTATTAATCAACAGTAACAGCACGTCTAAAGGCATGGAGTGGTATTTTTATTTTTTTTTTTAAATATATATTTTTTCCTTCTATTCTTTAAGCAAGCATTATATGGAAAAAAAAAATGCTTCTTTTTATTTTAATCTCTTCGAATATTTTATCAAATAATCTATTATTGTCAAATGAATTTCTTTTTTAGGGTGGGGGACCAGGAAATCTTATTTTTTGGGTAATGTTCGTTTAATTAATTAATTTCATGAAAATTGTTTTAGTCGGGTGCTCGTGGGTTTTTGGAGAACGGGACATACTGGAGGATGTTGGTCTTTTGAGATTTCATTGGAAAGTGAGGAGGAGCTAATCTATGGAACTTTATTTTAGGGTATTTATCTAGGAGGCATCCCCTTACTCGTCAATATACGAGCCCTCCACCATAAGGGCTGCCCTGCCCCCATATATATTCCTATTCTTTTTTTTATTATTGTAAAGGAATAATTGTTATTTTATAATTTATAAATATATTTTTCACTATTTTTGTATTTTCTTTTGGAGAGAAAAAAAAAAAAAAGAGGGAGAGACCTCAATCTACTTAACAAAGTGAAAACATTCTGAAAATTTGCCTTCAAAGCTTGTTGATTGAATTGAATTAATTGAGGACTGATGACAATTTAACCTTATTTTTAAACAGTGCTTTCTTACATGGAAAAAGTTTAATTTCTTTAAGAAGCTTGGATGTGAGAATTTCCTATTTTTGCCAACCAAACAAAATGATTTCAAAGAATCCAAACATTGCCAAGTTAGATGAGGTAGGTTTAGATTTAGGGCGGGTGGGTGGGTGAGGGGTTGCTTGGTCATCTATAGTAAAACATGGATTTCTAACAAGAATGTAAAGGATTTTACAAAATTGTTTTCTTTTTTAATAATACAAAATTAACGTCAATTAATTAAAAGACTACTACTACCTGTAGAATATTCTATGAGCGTGCAATATGTTGTTTTTTGACGAGCAAATAGGTTGTAAATTACATTTGCATGAGTTCAATTTATATAAGATATTAAAACAATTTTTCTTAATTGATATACACATCTTATAGATAATTTCATGTTCTCGAATTGTAAAGAAATTTGTAGTTAATTACACCTAATTGATAGTTGTTGGTAGAGGATAAGATGTGAGATGAATAATATTGAGTCTAACTAGTACGAATATATAAATATTTATTGTAAGCTTACACTAGTCAAATATCCAAGATCTACCTTGACTTTATCGAATATGAGATCGAAAGTTTGCTCTCAAGGAAGAAATGAAAATGAAATAAAATGGCTGAAATTTAAATAATTATCAAGTTTGTAGTTGAAAAATTTTTGTTGTAAAATAGTTAGAGTAAACATAAATGAAACACTGAGGTGTACCCTATTATGGGTCCATAAATTTCACCTAGGTAAATCAATGGGGGGGTTAGAATTGTGTGACTGCATCCCTTGGTGTCTCAGCATTGAAATTTACCCTATAAGAAGGCCCCCAGATGAGGGAATGTTTCGTTTTCTTCTTAATTGTATTATAGATGGATACAACTGGATGGTCCAGAGCCTCTAAGAAATGAAAATGATATAAAGGAGAATAGAGCAAATTACAATTTAGCTACCCGGTTAAAACGCTTTCTCAGGCGGAGCAAATGTTTCCATGTTATTACAATTTACCCCCCCACCGTTAATGAATCCAGTTATACTTAACTGAGAGAGGGGTAAAATTGTCTTTTGATATATATTAACAATAAAATAAAATAAATAAAAATTAAACATTTGTTGAAACCCAATCAGTTCAAAATCATCCCGTTCAAACTCATCAACATTATAATCCCAATCAGTTCAACATTATAATCCCAATCAGTTCAACGGATTACTGAAAATCCAAAAAATGATCCCAGACATCATCAATCAACTAGCCAACATCATAATCCACTCCTGAAAACCCAAAAAATACCTCAAACATCATTGATCAAACCCAACATTATCAATCTCTCACAAAACCATCAAACCCAACATCATCTAAAATCAAAACCATCAATCAAACTGAAATATATATATATATATCTGGATTCAAATCTGGGTTCACGAGCGAACCCAGATTCGTGAACCCAGCCTGACAGGTTCGTCACGAACCCAGTTGGGTCACTGGGTTCGTGAGCGACAGGAACCCAGATCTGGGTTCGTCAGCGAACCCAGCTGGGTTCGCTGACGAACCCAGATCTGGGTTTCAGACGAACCCAGTTGGGTTCGTCAGCGACAGGAACCCAGATCTGGGTTCCTGGGTTCGTCAACGAACCCAGCTGGGTTCGCTGGAACCCAGATCTGGGTTCGTCAGCGAACCCAGCTGGGTTCGCTAACGAACCCAGATCTGGGTTCCAGCGAACCCAGCTGGGTTCGTTGACGAACCCAGATCTGGGTTCGTCAACGAACCCAGCTGGGTTCGCTGGAACCCAGATCTGGGTTCTTGAAACCCAGATCTGGGTTCGTCAACGAACCCAGCTGGGTTCGCTGGAACCCAGATCTGGGTTCGTCAGCGAACCCAGCTGGGTTCGACGAACCCAGATCTGGGTCGTCGAACCCAGAATAACAGAAGAAGAAGAAGCGGAAGGGAAGAAGAAGAGGAGAAGAAGAAGAAGAATGAGAGGAAGAGAGAATGTTTGTCAGCGAATCCAAAATAACAGAAGAAGAAGAAGCGGAAGGGAAGAAGAAGAAGAAGCGGAAGAAGAGGAGAAAGAAGAAGAAGGAGAGGAAGAGAGAAAACAGCAGAGAGACTGATGAGTTGACCAAGTTTTATTTGGTCAATTAGTCAACTCCGGTCAAAGGGCAATTTCGTCTTTTTAATGTTTTGATACCGTTGACCGTCAAATGTAACGAATCTTACTAACGGTGGGGGGGTAAATTGTAATAACATGGAAACATTTGCTCCGCCTGAGAAAGCGTTTTAACCGGGTAGCTAAATTGTAATTTGCTCAAAGGAATAATTGTTCATATAAAATTTCAAAGGGAAGAAAAAGAAATTGATCAAGTCATGGTTGATATGGCTAGGCTTGAGCAAGTTGGTTATTAGATTAGTTCCCAATTAAATTGGGGGTTTAACAGGGGACCACTGACACTTCTTTTCACTCTTCATATTGACGTTTAATGAAGAAGATGGTCATAAAAGGGATCCTCAAAAGCCTAATTTGTTTTAAAAGACAAGTGTTTTGCAAAACTCCTTTGAATGATGAATGGGGCACCACCTCATTGATCAAGATTAGGTCATGGAATGAAGTGAATGAGACTTGAAATTGATTTCGGTCCAGCATCTTATTTATTTATTTTCTTAATTTAATTTTAATATAAGTTTTTATTTTTTGAAATATCTATTAGTTTTTTATAAAAAATATATATCTTACTTAATTATAATCTTTAATCCAGTTACTTCAGCAAAACAAATAACTTAAGAATCATTTTTAATAAGTTTTTTAATTATATCTCTATTCTCTGGGATCAAGATTGTGAACTAATTTAACCAACAAATTATAGCTTATGATTCCTTTGTGTCCCTTCAGCCATGTTTGCATGGATGCAAGTAAAAATATTTACTTTATGGCATCAAAGGATTTAAAGCCTATAAAACATTCTGAAAATCTCATCAAATAATAATAATAATTAAAAAAATTTGGAGTTTTGAAAGTCTATTGTTTATTTGTAAACTGGTGATTTGTGAACGTTTAATTTTCTATTGACGAACTATTTTACCCTTCTCTAACTATTTGGTGCTAAAAATGATTTTTTTTTCTTTTTGCTGATTTCAGAACTTACGTTTCTTTTAATACTTGAAAAAAAAAATCAATTATATATTAGTCATAATATTTGGAGTAATGAAATGATTTTTATTATAAAATTTTGTAGTTATGACTTTCTGATAGCAACTTACTTTGTGTGTTTAAACAAAATGAATTTTAACTATTGTACTATCTTATTCAATATTTTGGCTTTTGTTTTGTTTTTCTGTCAAACGAGTTTTAATGTGAAACTTTAAAGAATTAAAAGCATAATAGTTATGAATCGATGCATCCTCACAATGGCTTTAATAACATAAACATGGTTTGCTTGGCTTGGCAGCCCATCAACTGGCTTTTTGCTAGAAAAAGTAGAAGTGAGATAACTAAACTGTTGGCTGATACCTTTACAATAATTGAGTATTAAAACAGTTGTCTTGTCTGCAAACCATAATATACACAGTAAATTCTACAATCACATTAATGGAAAATTGACAGCATAAATCAACACTAAATACTCTTTTCTTTCTTTTTAAAAAAGCAAAAATAATTAGTTAGTTGGAGAGGGCATCATTGTCTTTGTCTTTCTGCAAAAGTAGGTGCTCCAATTATCATAAACAAAGGACAATTAATTCACTTGCTCTTCCTTCTTTGTTTGTTAATTAAAGGCTAGGTAAAAGTGTTGACATACCCTGCAATTATAGGACAGGTGGCAGCCTTAAAACTATACAACTGGATTATAATCATATGCTCAACTTACATAAAGTTGAGTTTTCTTTTCTTCTGGGCCATCCATCAAGGATTTTAAAATAGTCTCTGATTTGGGGAACAATTAAACAAATAAAGTAAAAAAATAATGGAAAAAAAAAAAAAAAAACAGATAACGGAAAGCAAAAGAAAACAAAAACTAATATTATGCAGTTAAAGAGTGGACTAGGAACCACTACAATATAATCGATTTGGGCTCTTTTCTCATATAATTTAGACAAATAGTTAGATGGATAATATTTGTTTTGCGTTTCAATACGGCGTAGAATAATTCATGTGGGTATCATACTATTTACTACATTATCTAAACAATGATTTGAGCTTGAAATCTTTGTATGTTATGAGTGACTGATATTGTTGGATTGAAAAATTGTGGACAACCGTCCATAGGAGAAGATGGGCCACAATTACATTATATTGACATGACCAAAGAGCTCGGTATTCAATGGGAGTTTGAGATGGGGAAGGATTTAATTCTGCTTTTGATATAAGAGTATAGCATTTTTCTAACCTGTACATACTTCCACAACATGACTCAATTTACAATTAATTAAATATGTATAGTTAGCTTTTAGGATTAATGTTGCAAAATTTGCATTAAACTATGTATAATTAGCATTATCATGTATTTAGTGATCAACTTCATAACTTGATTTTGTATTAGAATTTTAACAAAATCCTAATGTGAATTTATTCAATCATGTACATGCTTATAGATTTTGTTGTATTGTAAGAGAGTTAAGAAGGAAGGAAGGAGGGGGCGGAGACTAAATACAGAGAAAGGCTAGAGAGGAGCAAGGATACGGAGAAGGAAAAACAAAGAGAGAGAATAAAAAAAAAAAAAAAAAAAAAAGGGTCAACCAACTAGCACACCTTCTTTATATAAAGAAGCAAAGAGGGAAGTAGAAATGATGATAAAAGAGAAGAAAGGAGGCTATTATCATTTTTAGGGCCATTCCCCATTCTTTGGGTCTAGACCCTATAGCCCATCACCATTCTTTGACTAATATTTGATAGTGAGAGGGATACATACTATAAGCCTTTTGTTTTGCTAATTGCTATTTCATTTTGGCTCAACTAGGCAACACCCACTTCAGGATTCCCTTCCACTATGGGGACCTTTTAGCCCCCTTCTCCTCCCCTTAAAGAGGGAGCCTTCTAAATTTATATAAATTTCCAATCAAACTCTAACCATCTACTAAGCATTTATAGTAATGCATATAGTACTAGTGCTTGTAGCCTTTTGAAGTGGGTATCTAGTGTGAGCCCAAGGGGAGTTCTTTTTCATGATTATAATTTTGATTTTAGCTTATGAAAAGTTTTCTAATCTCTTTCACAGTATAAGTTAAATTATATATTATCTGAGTCATATGAACTAAAAGCTCATAGATAGAACATATTGGAAGAGAAATTTAAGATCGAAATTATCTAATAATTAAATTTTCATCATTTTAAAAAGAGGCTTTCGATGCATTTTGAAATTATCTGAATTTATTTGTAATATAAAAGTACAGCGGTTAAGGTAATACTTCATCACGTGTGCAAGTGGGACATGCCAGATGTTGTAAAATTAATGGTTGCAACCTAAATGGTGCATAAGGTCTCGTGGAGAATAAATTTCGACAGCTGACATGTTTGTGGATACTGACCAAGAAAGAGTCTCTTGAAAAATACTTGTCTCCTCTCCAGTCAATTTGCATCTAAAATACTCTCACCCTTGAAGATAGCCAATTTTTCCAATAATGTCTACAGGAGAAAGACTTGTATTTGTGACTTAAATTTTGACACATGGGGCATCCTGTTAGTGGTCCAATGCCCATCACAAACCAACTAATCAATCATCTAAACTTTTAGTTCATCATGCACTTAGCATAAGAGGGAGTCGTGTTGATTTGGTCCTAGTCTCCTTTTCAACTTCTGTATATAACAATAGGGACATTTGATATTTAATTAAATACATTTCTTCAAAATGAAGAGGACGTTTGATCTGTGCATAAACATACTTTTAAGAAATTGAGGTGTAGCTTAGAATTTGAAATACCATATAAATAAAATCTCGTCAAAATAAAATTATCTTTATATTTTATGATTATGAGAGAAAACATTTGATAAAAAAAAAAAAAAACACTTGAATAAGATGATTTTTTAAAGATTTTCAGTCTCTTAAATTTTCTTTTTATAAAATAAACACATAGTTTTTTAAACATAAAATAAATACTTATATCTAGTAATCTTAGATTGCAAATCGAATAGACCAAAAGCCTTGGGATGTAATCTTAGTATAATCTTACAAAAAGAATAAACATCATATTCTATTATTTTCAAATGTTGACTAGTATTAATTTCAAAAGTAAAAATTTTTTTACCAGTATTTAAAGTTGTATTCAAAACATGATTTTTGACATGAGATAATTCCAAAACCCCCTTTTTATTTAAAAAAAAAAATAAAAATCCAAAACCCTTTTCAAAGTTTGTTGAAAATCAAGAAATGATTTAGCAATTTTGAAAAATGAGGAAAACTTCATTCTTCTCCTCAAAAGAAAAATCAAACTTTAAATTATGATAACAGTTTGGTTTGGTTGACGTATAACCAATCTTATGAGTATTAGTTTGGTTTGATTTGATATTGAACTCCAACTCGAATCAAATTGAATTTGCATTCAAACCTTAAAGGAACATTTACATAAAAATAAAATGTTATAAGGATAAATTCAAAAAAAAAAAAAAAAAAGCCTAAAATGAAAATAAAAATTTGTTTTTAACTAAAAAAGAAAAATTATTTTGTTAGCCCAAAGAAGAAAATTTAATCATTTTTGCTCTTCTCATTTTTTGAAATATCTTACTTGCAATTTTTTTTCTCAAAAACGAATTTTCATTTTTTTAGGTCATATCTAGTTCCACAAAATCATACGCAATATTTTCTTAAAAAACTATATATATATTATTTTCTAAAATATGAACAAGTATCTGCAAAATAAAACAACTCATTGTTGCTTTTTTTTTTAATATTAATAATAATTAAAAAAAAAACAAACAAACAAACAAACAACCCAACTTACTGTTGTATAGAAGAAAATAGAGTGACATCATGGACTGGGCAGCCGTTTAGATCACACAATGGAAGAAGTCGTTACTGCAAAAACTGGTGGACACCATAAACACTGGAAAAGCATGTTTAGGAAATTGTGGACTATTTAATATGTTAGATGGAGGGACCATGCTCCAGGATAATATATTCTTTCAGTTTTTGGCACGCCATTCTCCAGTAACTCTTCATTTCTTGAATTTCTCCAACTCCAAAATTCATCCAAAAGTGGGCCTCACTTTATTTTATTTTATTTATTTGCCATTAAATAACCAGAAAAAGCAGTACCAGAAGCAGAAGCAGAAGCGGCAGTACTAGGAGTGTCTTCTGCTACTTACGGTGGTAGGGAGGGTTGGCATGCACACAAACATGATTTGGACCCAATTGATATAAAGGGTAGGATCTAGGCGCACTTTATTCTGTTGCCTGTTTTTAATGACTTATTATTTTTAAGTGCTTTTTTTAAGCACTTTAAGTTTAAATACAAAAGCCATTATTGATAGCACTGCGGCGGTTTGCTAGCCCTATAAGGGCGGCCAACGTCGACCACAGCAGCTGCAGGTAATCATGTTTGAAGAGAGGAAGAAAAAAAGAAGAGTAAAGTTAAAGTGGAAATTAAAAACCAAAAACAAAATAACAGATGGAAAATCCACGCTGGGTTGGATTTTGTCTTCGGCTTTATGGGTTTAAGGGTCGTTGGCATTGGGCCAGTAATCATGGGTTCCTTTTAGGCCCATCATGTTTGACCCATTTCATGATTGATATATATAAATATAAATATAAATATATATAGAATCATGAATATCAATTCATTCTTCAGTGAGTCCTCAGAAAAAAAAAAAAAAATCATTCTTTAGTGAAATTTTGCTATAAATCGCTTGAAAAGTAATGAAGAACATAAATTTACAAAATTAAGCCAAAGGAAAAAGATAAATTAAGGCATGAGGAAGTGAATCTCTTTTATTCTCAAAATTACCAAATCTAGAATTCAACTTCAGTTGATAGTTTCCTCGCCATTATTAATAAGATGAAAATGGACCATAAATTGAGAGAGAGAAAATGATAATTTTTTCATTTAAAAAATCATAATTTTTTTAACTAATTACAATTAATTCGAGGTTTGGGAAAATGGACATAATTCAAACTTAAAACCTCATGTCGTACATGCGATAAGCATATGATTTGATTAACGTCATCTTCCCGGTAAATCATAGAAGTTTTATGAGATAAAGGTAAATGATGTAGAGAATCAAAGTTTGATTTGTAATTATGTGATGGATATTCACTCAAATATGGATTTAAAATTTTTATAATTATTTTTTGTTATGGGTATTTTCACGATCAAGATAAATGGGCTGATAAAAGTCTAAAGAATGAGCCTAATAGTTGAAAAGCCAAAAAGACCCAACTCTCTGCTTGTTTATTTGCTCGATTATCAACATATGCCTTTCATCAGCTTGCCCATAAGTCTATTTATGGGATTGATCATGTGCTTATCAATCTGCTTATCCAAACTGCTCGACCATTTCTATATGAACTCACTTATCAGATCGTCCGTCAGCTCATCTACGAGGCCAATTGTCTGCTGATCCATCAGATCGTTGAATAGCTCGTTTATCACTTTTATCAGCAGCCCGGAATGAGATCAGTTCGGCAAAAAACCTTATTTTCTCGTCAACTTGACAGAATATTCTTTTCACTAAGGAACTCACTTTTGTTACATTTCTCATACTACAAGTCAACTATAATTAGAACTGTCAAAACTGATTGCAGCTTAAAACGTACTGTACACGTCAACCCCATTAGAAATTATAGCATTGATTAAAGATATCTCACCTAACCAGCATGAGTTTAAATTCTAATCCCACGTTTTGACAGAATTATGACAGATGTTAACTGCATTAAATGTAATCCATAATTTCATTTTGACTTATTGTAACTTTGTCTTATTATAAATTACTGTAGCACATCTCATTTCTCTATAAATAGGGGAGGAAATTCATTGTAGAAGGGGAGAGACAATTTTTTGAGTGTCGTTATTCTGTAAAAATAGATAGAGAGAACAGTGGACGTAAGCATTAATTGGGCCGAATCACTTAAAAATTTCTTGATATTCTTTGTTTTTCTCTGGCCTTTTCCTTTACTTTCTACTTGTTTGTTATATTGCTTTGATCAAAACTGTAGTTTGGGCCTAAGAAGAACTTAGTCGGCTAAATCCAGACGTCGATATTTTTTAAAAAATATTTTCATGAAATTTTACTTCAAATAAAAGGCAATTTTTATAATTTCACCATGGGTTCTAATAAGATTTAAATAATTAACACATACCAAAGCGGAAGCAAATTTTATTTTTAATATTTTAAGGAAAATGGATGGAAGAATTGAGTTATAAATATTCGCGATTGAAATTGTTTGGTTAGGAAGCACTAATGATATAATTACTATATATATATATACATACATTTAAAGGTAGAATTGAGAAACACAAATTGTTACATAATTTGTTGATCATTCGATAATAATGATTTCAATGGTTTAAATTTACTTACACTTTTATATATAACTTTATTTTAATATATTATCTCTCCTCTCTATTCATTATTACATCATTTCTCATTTTTTCAATTAATATTAAAAACCAAAACATTTTTTTCTTTAATATTAATTTGATATATACATATATACATATACAAAACTTCTATGATTAGTGTCTTTTTACTTTAAAAATTTAAGATAAACTAATCACATTCAACTATCGCATTTTTTTGCCCAAAATAAATTATTTGTCCTAGTCAATTTAAATATAATTGATAAATTCAATTGGTTCATTCTAACTTTTTAAAATTATGAGATACTACTCATAAAAGATATATATATGTATATATAGATATTCTATGGTCAATGTCTAACGAACAAATCAAATTTATTCATTACATTATTTGTTTAAAAACAATTTTTTTTATTTAATTCAAATGCAATGAATGAATTTGATTGGTCCGTCCTAACTTTTAAAATTATAGATACTGATGATAAAAGACGCTAATAATAGAATTACTCTCTCTCTCTTTATATATATATATATATATACACACAAAAAAAACTAAGGCACTTCCACATTTGATATTAGATTATACAAATAAATATCATATTAGTTACTTAAAATATACTACACGTGTATTATAATTTGATACTGGTGGTGTTAAAAATAATACCAAAAACCCACCTCTTTCATGTGTACTATTAAATAATAAAAATATATGCCGTATGAATTAACTAAAAAATACGTCATTATTTAGATGTTAAAAATAAAAGCTAGAATATTTAAAAAAAAAAAAAAAAAAAGCCAGAAACGCACGCCCAGTGGGACTCGAACCCACAATCGCCTGATTAGAAGTCAGACGCCTTATCCATTAGGCCATGGGCGCTGGTTTGGATGAATACTATTATAACAATGCTAATATGGTGTGAAGAGAGTAAAGATGTTCCACTAGACATCTTATTCCTTAGCTCTCTGAAAATTATGCCACGGACTTTTCATATTTAGACTGAATATCACCATGAGGCTATGAGGGAGAGAACCTTCCTCAATTCTATACGTGCAAGCAAGGAATAGAAGGATATGTAGGCAACATCTTTTGAGCTTTTACTAGAATATTCAGTTTCTTCCAAGTAGCATTTTTACTTATTCGTTCTGTTTTTAATGTGTAAATTTTATATGAAAAATCTGGAACCTTAGGAAGAAAAGGAAAAGCAGTTTACAAGTTCCAAATTTGACTGTTTTAGCATCTGTGAACCCTCCAATGCTAGTCAATTTCACTATTTTAAGTTGATATCACCAGTTTCAGAACATAGGAGAGAAGTAGCAAGTCTTATTTTGGTACACAAAATGAGTTCATTGGAACATTTGGAATGCATGATCATAATACTACAAATATTTAACTAAATGTTCATATCTGTAGATCAGAATGCTGAAAGCTTTCTAAGACAATTTTCATTATAGATGGTAACAATCTTTCAAGTTAGCTGGAAAATTCATAAGCACTTGAATCAAAATGCACAAGTCACTTCAATATTTCAGAGTACCCTATTCACGTTACAAAGCAATGATTACAACATATTCTGTCTAAATGGCAAAACTAACTATTTGATGTAGTAACTATGTTCAGTATTCATAAGTCGCAACTAAGCCCGCATTCACAAATTCTTATGAGCATAGCAGAGTGCACAAGTCCGTTGTCCTTCCTTGTGAAATGTTGGTATAAGGGAAAACCCTGAAGTTGCCATTACCAGCACAAGTTAAAGTCAACTGTGAATCGCTCGTCATAGTCTGCATTTACCAGGTGACTAGTTTTAGCATATAGTTTTATGGCATTTAAGTAACATGGAACGAGACCAATTCTTGTGAAGATTTAACTTATTTTTGTTTTAAATCTCCGTTTTCAAAGACCTTTTATGTCAAACTTTGGTGTGCAGTTAGAGTATAATAAGGAATTTCACCTTGGAAAAGTACAGATAAACCAACTAAAATCCAATCCTGTTTGAAACAAGATGATATCAATGAAATCATTTAAGATCATTATAAGAGAACCAATAGCCATTCTGATATCTAAAGTTATCTTACTCTATTTTGTGCCCTCAGCTTCCAGAAGAGGTTTGGTTGAAAATTCTGTTTATATACACTTACCTAAAATTTAAGATGATCCAGCTAACTCTCAAGCTGACAACTGAAAAGTAAACTTTGCCTTTCCTGTCTTTTACTATAATTGGTCTCACATGTCCACCTAACTATGTTTGCTTCAGCAGAAACCATTTCTTGGCAGACAGCTTCTTTTTCTCATTTATGAGTCACACACATTGCTAGTTTTTATATACTTTCCTCTTTTAGTTCTAGTTGCTGCTTTCATAGTAAGTTAAAGTGCTAAGATGAAACCTATACCTCACAACTAGTCACTATGTCATTGCAGCTCCATCTTTTGGAAGGTACACAATCGACATATCTACACCACTTGCAATACTGGTTTATATTTATTCCTCGAAGTACTGCTACAAGACATCCAGCAAGCCTGCATGAGAAGAAGCTCTTCTTATGAGATGCCATAACAAAAAAGAAACAGAAAAAAAGACCGGCAACAGAATACAGCTTGTCTTGAAAGCAAGCTAGGAACTCACACAACACCAAAAAGAAGAACAGAGAGACTCCTCAGGATTGGTCTGTCCACTTTCTGCTTCAACTTGGTGGAAGTTTTGACTTTATACTCATAGAGACCTGCCTTGTTACGAGGCACTTGGCTGATCTTAGGTGTGAATAGAAGAATAAAACCAAGTAGAAATCCTGATATAAAGCCTCCAATGGTTGAAAAATTGTCTATATAAGGTAGCAGACCAATAGCAAAGTTGATCATCAAGATAAAGAAAAGTAATGTTATGGCTGCAAACTGCACACAAGCAAAGCAGGGATCAATATCTATAGGATCAATCGCACACACAGACAAAAGGGGCAACAAGAGAGAGAGAGAAATTGAAGGACCTTATCATTGTACAAGTTCCAGTTCTGTATAAGCCCAGAAAGCATTGCTCCAAGTAATCCAGATAGCGCACCTGAGGACCCAACTGCTGGACTATTTCTGATAAAGAGCGCAGCAACCAAGCTTCCAACCAAAGCAGAGAAGATATAGATTATACCAGTGCTCACTGTCCAAGAGAAGCAGCAAACAAGAAGGTAAAATCATTGACTATCGAGGATTTAACTTTAAGGAATCACAAGATAGTAATGAACATACAGGGTCCAAATTCTTGTTCCAAATGAATTCCTAGAAAAATGATACAAGCAAGGTTGACGATAAGGTGGATGACCCCAGCATGCAGCCATGGACAAGTGAAAAGACGCCAAATCTGGTGATTCTCTTTCAGAAATGTTCGTCGAAGCGCCCCCATTTCATCTAGGCTGTTGGAGAATAAACATTAATAACTATTCTACCAATCTATCTTCACAATTTTCTCGTAGAAGAAAATTCATTAATTAGAACACAACTTCACGCAAGTCAATTACATATATATTCTCTCAATCTTCAACAATTATGCAACGTTAGAATTAGTATTGAAAAACTACATATCAAGGTAGGAGGTCTCAGAGAACTTCATACAAATATTTGGTATACTTGAACCTGATTTTTCATTGAACACAAAAGTTAAATGGAAAACCCTTGAAACCCGTACAAAATTGTTACCAAAATAAGAAACCCTAAAAGAAAGCTCACGTGGAAGCAGAGGGACCGAGCAGCGGATTCTCGGACAGAGGTTGAAACGACAGCCTGCGAAGCGTTTTGAGGGCGCAGTCATGATGAGACTTGGTCCAGCAATCATTGACGAACATGGTGGCGACGAAGGCCAGAATGTGGAGAATAACGAAGACGGAGATGATCCAGGTGTCGCTTCTTCTTCTACGGGCGCGAGGCCTGAAGAATGGAGTCTTGTCTTGCTCAGGCTCGTCCAATTCGGCTAGATTGAAGGGAAGAGATGGGGGTTCTTCCAACTGGGTTGATATTGAAGTGGCTTTGGCTTCCATAGTTTTTGGTTTCACTGCGAGTGAGAGAATCCTGGTTTTCTTCTATTTTTGGGTTTTACAGCTCATGTCACCAGTGAGTTGCACTTGTGTAACAGAATTCGTTGCATTTGGCGGGAAAATGGGGCAGTTTGATAGATATCTTTCATTAGTATATTTTAGTAAATTTATCACGAATAATTCATCGAGTGGATCCGTGGCGCAATGGTAGCGCGTCTGACTCCAGATCAGAAGGTTGCGTGTTCGATTCACGTCGGGTTCAATTCCCCATTTTTCCTCTCTTTTTGAGGATTTTTTTTATAAGTCGAATTGCGCAGGCATCCTCGAGTTTAGATCTAAAAACAGATGGGTTCAATTCTCGCCTTTTCATTTATTTTGTACTTTTTTTTAGGTCAAATAGTCGAATGGCACAAACAACCTGAGTTTATTTTGTATTTTTAATAGGCTAAATTGTACAAACATCTTCGAATTTAAGTTTAAATACAAATGGGGTTCAATTCCCATCTTTCATTTTGTTTTATACGTTCTTTTGTTTTATGTATTTGGGGTTAGAAAGTTAAAACTTAAATTTTATATGGATTACCGATTTAATTTAAGCTTATTTGATTTAACCTTTATCTTATTAATGATGTTGAAACATATGTTGGGTTATTTAAATCTTGGTTATTTTGTTTAATTTAGGATATTATTTAATTATAAGATAATTTTAAAGTAGGTTAAAAAAATTAGTAGATTTATGGGTTCGTGGGTAAACTTGTGGATGTACGCTCGCATCCAAATTGGTAAAATATTTCATGGGTTCACGGGTGAATGTGGGTGTATCCTAAATTCGCGGGTGGAAACCCATCATGCGAACTTGCGAAATTTCATAGATATGGATGCAAATGTGGATGTAAAAACTAAAAACTTTTTGTTGATTCAGGCATATATTTCACCAAACCCACCCAAACCCAATCTATCAACAATCTTTAGTTATTAGTCATTAGATTTACTTAATTTCACTTACTTTGACTTAGTCAACAATCATTATACTTAATCAATGACGGACGTACAATGCATTAAATTGATTAAGATTAATGCATACTGAGGTAAAAACTATGTTTAATGTGCACACACTAATCCTAACTCTGCAAGCCTCTATCAATCCTAATTCAAGTCAGTGTTTTACATTTCGTGTGTGTATAAAAAATTAAATAGTTTAATAGTTGGTTTATTTTAATTTGTTTAAAATATTTATTGTTTGTATCCAACATGGTGCGTCAGTTTGTTAGCCACCCCTTGTAGTAATTGGTTAAGGGATATGTAATAATTTAAAGTTTTTTCATTTATAAAATATATCCATTCATTAATTATCATATCCTTGATTGGATATGAATTGAGATATGTTGTATTATTTCTTTTTAAATGAAATGATGTATGAGATCAACTCTCTTCTATCCATTTTTTATGTAATAATTATATGTTACGTAAATTATGGGTTAGATTAGAATAACTTAAAATCTTTACTTAAAAAATTTGTTAAACATTTATATATATATTTCACTCAATTTAAGGATGTAAAAAAATGAATGAATTTCAATTTGATAACAACCATTGGATTAAATGACAATGGATGAATAAACGTTAACGTCATTTTTTTAATTAAGATTTTAAGTTATTATAGCACTCTTATTAAGAACTTTTTTAATAAAAAAATAAAATTATTAAGAATTGGAGTGGATATTTTAGCCGTGGAGCCCCATTTTTTTTTAAAAAAAATATGAAAAGTAACGGCACGGGATATTTATAAAGTTTTAAATTAGAAGTTCATTTTCGTATCGTTTGCCTTTTTATCAATTAGAAGATGATGATCGTGCACCACATGAGTCTACATCATATGACTTTTATATTATTTTTTTATACGAGAAAAACTGATTGTTGTGCACCACGAATCACTTGACTTTGCTTTTATCAATTTCCTATAAAATGCCGCCCATCGGTAAGACTTGATACTTTTTTCGTTTAAAATTACCTTTATTGGCCCATTCTTACAAAATTAAAGTATATTTTTTAACCATTTTAATTAATTGAAGATTTGGAGAAGGAGATATGACTTAAATAAAAAATCTTATGGTGTGAGGGCAAGAAATATACCATTAAATCAATCTCATATTATCAAGTAAAATTGATTGTGCATCATCCATTATAATTAATTTTGGTATTATAATTATGGTTGTTGCTCTAATTATAATGCTTTTAGAATATTTCCGACTAATTAGTCCTAACTTAAGTATATATGAGAAATTCTTCAATAAGAACTATTTATAATGCATATTTAAGTACCTTTGCTGAAATTTAAAGGATTGTATTGGAATTTGATGTGATTTTTTTTTTTTATATGAATGATAAAAAAGAACAGAAAAAATTGAGAATTTTTGAATTTTTACAAACTATTTTTTTTTTCAAATGTTTTAAAACAAAATATTAAAAAAAATAGGAAATTATAAGGAAGAATAGTTTATGAATAGAAAAAAAATCATTTTTTTCAAATATTTATTTTAATTTTTCAATAATGCATACAAAAAATATCATCAAAATATATATAATTTTATGAATTTCACCAAAGGTGCTCATTATATTAAAGTAAAGAGATATTTATGGAAAACTTGTTTATTATATATATGGATATATATATGTTTTCTTAAGATTATTTACATTAAAAGATTTTAAAATTAAATCATGTTAGATAATCCCAATCTTTACGTTTAAACAATATAACAAGTATAGCTTATTATATAACAAGTGCATTATTTGTTAATTAGAACGTAAATCCATTATATATATATAAAGGATTAAATCCATGTTATATTGTGTAGGTACAAATTTTAGTTAATTTTTGAACAAGTTAATATTACTGTAAAATTGGAATGTAATAAAATGATATACTTTGCCTTATTCCATAACAACAGTGGGCAGCATTGAATAGATTTTGACGATTACGGAGTTGAAATGGTTTTTATTTATCTGTCAATGTTGGGTTGGCACTAGTGAAGGATGATTTTGTTTTGGAAATTGTCAATTTAGTTCCCGAGTTATTGTGGTTTTTTTTTTTTTCATTTATATTTTATGTATTGATTTATTCACCCGCTGCTTACTCGCGACCTTTAAAGTGCAACACATGTTCTTCTTGATTTTTTTAATTTTTTAAAAGATGTCATAACACAAAAATTCAAAATACAACTTTATCCTCAAATAACTTTTTTCATTTGTTATCGTCCTTTTTATTTTCAAAATCCAGAAAATCAATCATATACTTAATTACATAGTGATCAAGCTAGAAACTCAATTACTATCCAGCCTAAGAAAACAACATTAGAGTCTTTACCCTACCCAATTGTTCATTATCCATCAAAGTTTGATGCACAAAGTTAGAGTTCAAATTTATCTTTGTAATCATTAAACAAACAATCAAATCTTTAAAGTCAAGCTTTTTGCGATCAGAGGGTAACAAAATATATGACAGTGGTATTTGAGGAACTTATAACAGAGTTTGAAGAAATTTGTGGGTCTTGTGTGGAGTGTGAAATGGATGTTTGGTGAGTATGAAAAGAAATGAAGACAGAGTAGAAGTTTTGAAGAGAAATGTAAGCTTCATGCATCTGGTGGTGGAGGAAAGCTAAAATCTCTATTGCATTTGAGAGTAATGTTCCAAAACTCACTGCTCGTTACTCGACCGACGAGGTAGCGAGTACTTGAAAACTCGGCGAGTACTCGGTGAGGGGTAAAATTGGTAAAAACTGTAATAAAGTATAAAAATCTATAAATATCATAAAAAAAGGGCTAATTGAAAATAATAAAAATGATTATATTGAAAAAGATAATGGGTTTTTTGAAATAATGATAAATAATGAAGGGTAATTTTGTCCAAAGGCAAAAAAATTGAGGGGCATTTTCAGATAACCAGCCTATTTTTTTTCCACATCTTCTTCACTTCTCTGAGTTCTCACTGTCTCCACTCTTTCATTTCTTTCTTCTTCTTCTTCTTCTGATCTTCGTGTGTGTGGGTCAGTGGGTGTTACTTGTTAGATGATAAATAGAGACGATGATAATAGAAGATCTGTTAGTGGCCGAGCTCTCCCTTCTCCGTTATGGCTGCGATAAACGACAATGGGTGAGTTTTTTGGTGGGTTCTTTTCTGGAATGTGTGTGTGACTCAGTGTGAGTTTTTGTTGGTCGATTTTGTATATTGAATGATTGATAAGTCTGATGAGTGATGACTGATGATAACAAGAGATGAAAATGAAAAAACAAAAAAAAAATACTGACAGTAACGCGGCGAACGGAGTGGACTCACGGACGGAGAAGACGACTGCGACCGACGGAGCGACAGAGGACGACGAGAAGACAGCGGCAACAAAAGTCAACTGGCGATAGCAGAACCAGACTCAACAGGATCGACAGAAGCAGCATGGTGATAGGCAGAAGCAGAACAGAACGCAGCCGAGTCGGCCCGAGTTGGACCGATTTTGGACAGTAACCGAGTTGAAACCCTCGATCTGAGGGTTTTCGGCTCGGAAACTGGCAGAGCAGCGAGTTACTGACGAGAACTCACCAACTCGGCTAAGTTTTTAAACACTGTTTGAGAGAGAGAGAGGATAGAGACTTCGTCTTGATTATTGTTAGGCCAAAAAATCTTCATCTAGTTAACAAAGATCAAGGTATGAATTGTCAAGGAAAATCTTTATATTTTATCTCCCATTAATATCCTGTTATTTAACGAATTAGTCATTATAATATTACTCATTTAAAGTAATTTTAATAATAATAATAAAATTAAGCAAATTAAAAATAAAAATCCAAATCTCCATTAAATCAATTTGCTATTTTTTTTCTTTTTTAACCAATTTCCTTATCTCCTTAAAATAGAGAAAAGGACCGTTTGTCTTTTTGTTTAAAGATTGAACAATACTAAAACTTATTGAAAGCTGAATAGTGATTATAATCTGAACTCTGAATAACATTTTTTTTTTTACTTCTGAATATATTATAAATTTATTTTTTTAAAAATTAAAATTATATAAAAATTAGTAATTTGACATTTATACCAATTTTATTAAATATTGTTATGTAATTTTAGTTAGATTAATATAAATAACTGAAAATAAATAATTTAATAAACTCTAAAATATTTTTATGAACATATTGATAATATTTTATTCATAATTAAAATATGTTTAAAAAGTATAGTAGCATTAATCATATTTATATATTTAAATATACTAATATATTTAAGAAAACACTAGAAAAATAAACTTTTAAATTATAAATTAAAATACAATAGTTTAATTCTAAGACAATTTGACATTAAATATATTTAGGTTTTTCTTTTCAAATATATTTCTTATAAATATCAAGGCAAAAAACAAAAGAAAATTTGAGTAGTATAAAATTAGTATAAATTTAAAAATATGTTATTTTTTAGAGGATATACTTGAAATAACATTTTTTAAATATCTTTAAATAATTTGTAATTAAGTGAAAATTCAAAATTCAAAATTTCTATTTTTTTCTGTTTATTTTTAGATAGTTTTAAGTGTTTTGACCACTTAAAAGAAATGAAATAAAATAACTTAATGAGTGAAATTCAATATCATTAAGTTATAAACAAAAAAAACAAACAACCTTGAAATTTATTTTGGATCGTTCTGATGGGATTCAAGCAAGCAAGCACATTTGGACGATTTGGAGGAGTCACTAAGGTTTCAAAATATTGTTCAAGTTGAAAATCACTGATCTTAAAGGCTATTGAGCTTAATTATGAAGGCTTTGGATGATAATGGAAAACAATTAGATGCAAAATAGAGTTAATTGGGCTTTATTGGAGACTTATTGGAGTTATTTGAGCTTTAAATAATTTGGGCTTGGTTTATTTTAATTGTAATGGGTTTTTAAATTAAGTTAGTTACCAACTGATGCGAACCCCGTATATACTAATACGACACCCACGATCAAATTGAAACACAACCTCAAGAAAGATTAAAACAGGTTTATAACAAAAAAATTTTGACCCGTTGATTATATGTCAATCAAAGAACCAAAGTTATAAAGAACTTTGACCCAATGATTAGAACTCAATCAAAAACCAAAATTATAAAAGAAAGATATTGACGCCACTCCCAAGATATAGATGAGAAGGTGGGAGATTCGCATCAAGATCCCTAGAATCTGATCTTCTTAGTATCATTAAACGAGGAAAGTATCCCAAAAGAGAAGATTTTTCCTTGCCTATATAAAAAACCATCAACTCAATAGTAAAAGACACGATATACTCATAGGTAAATCCTTTCTTTTAGACATCCCCTTAAAGGTTGCCTTCCAGTCAGACAACACTTCTGACCACGACGGACTATCACTTCAGCTGTCCTTCAAGACGGTCTTTACTCCGTGCTAAACCACCATCTATAACCATTTTTTCACGCTTAAGAGTTTTCTATCCCTTATCTTTATTTTTTTCGTTATAGTTTTGCTTGCCTATTTTACCCTATTCTTAAGGATTGCTTACTGACTTGAGCTTCGAAGTATTTACAACCAGTACCAAACTATTGTCATAGTCACTCTCGCTATTTTAATTGATCTGTGTAGGATACGAATTATTGAATTCCAAGGAAGTTGACAAGCGAGACTAGCTCCACGTCAACATATTGTGGAGCGATCCCATTACAACCCATAAGTCACTAATACCACCATTAGATAACACGGTAAATGGTAATTTATCTAGTTATAAAAAATGCTAAATTTTTGTCATTAATGTTAAATGTCAATATATTTATTGTAATTTTTGTTAGAATAATTTAGTTAAGTAAACAATTAAAATTTATATTATCATATTTTAAAAAAAAATCATCAAATGAACAAAATATGCATGTAATTTCATAAAACTTAAAAAATAATATTTAAAAGGTTAAGAAATGAGAAAAATCCAAACATATCTAGAATCTAAAAAATCAGAAATAATTTTTAAATCCTAAAAAAAATACAATGATAAACACAAATAAAAAAAACTAATTATATATTATTAATATTTTTTTAAAAAAAAAAGATTAAAAAATTAAAAACATAAAATATTCGTATAACATACTAAAGTGAGCTGATAGATTATTTATATTGGATTTAACTATTTTACCCAACCGCTAACATTATTTATAAATTATAGTCTTTAGATTAGTTGTAAGGGTAGTTGCTAAAGTCAATTTAAAGACTATAATTTATGGATAATGTTAGTGGTCGAATAAGGTAGGTAAACCTAATTATATATCAATATTTTTTTTTTTCAAAAAGTTTTCAGTACTAAATTCTACTAAATAAAAAAAGGAAGATTGAGGCCACTAGGGTAAGCAAATAGTGTCTTCCCTTGTTAGAGAAGGCTGCATGCCCAACATCATTAGTACTTCTTTCTAGTTCTGGTTTCATTTATTAGACATCACACCTTCCGTTGCTCCTTCACACATGAAAATGGTTGTGGCCCATGAGTAAGCAAACTTCTTGTTGGAATGCTATTCCACCTCCAATGTAATAAGATAAAAAATATGATGATACTTTTATCCTTTATTCTAACACCAACAATTCTTTAGTATTGTTAATTTTGACTAAAATTAGTGGAAAGGACATAAGGAGCAAACAAATTAACACGTGAAGAGAAAGTAAACCGGCGATATTTCATAATAACTCAAGGGATAAATTAACAATTGTCACCTTATCTTCGTATTTCCCATCGGATTGCAACTTTATCATTAATTAATTCCCATTATTGTCTTTTCCTCAAGTTTACATTCATGCCGATTAAACCAACGATTTTCCCCTTTTTTTTTTTTTTTTTAATTTTTTTTTAGGGCGGGCTCATAATCTACATCCGACGCTATCACGTGTTGGTGGCCGGGATGGACGGCTATTAAAAATTCCTCACTCTATAAAGCTGAAATCAGATTCATAGACAAATTATTGAAATCCTTTGGTTCGTTTTCAGAGGTAGATAAGCCCTCTTAATGGATTCAGAGGTCGAATCGTTTTTCGAGTCGGCTCCTCCTCTGAAGGAGCGTGAAACCATTACAGAGAAACTGAAGAAATTCATTGAAAATAGAAGCGGAAGAAGAGTTGTGTGCGTGACATCAGGTGGCACCACCGTCCCACTGGAGCAACGCTGTGTTCGTTACATTGATAATTTCAGTTCGGGACACAGAGGAGCCGCCTCCACCGAGTACACACCAACCAATTACTTACCTCTTTCTTTTCAAAACTTTTATTGATGATTCATTGCATTTGTAGGTACTTTGTCGAGGCTGGATATGCTGTCATTTTCTTGTATAGGAGGTTAGCTTTTCTGATCATTGTCTTACTTGTATTATTATTGTATGTAAATTGATGATTTTTTTGGCTATGCAGCCGTTCGTGCCAGCCGTATCGCAGGTCTCTTCCTGACAATGCCTTGCTTGAATGTTTCGAGTGCACTCATGATTCTAAAATTGAAGGTTTGTAGATTTTCAATTTTTACATGAATTGATGTTTAGTGATCCACCACTAAGATGATTGGATTATGTCTAATATTTCAGTTCGCCAACCTTATTCTGAAGCAGTGAAGACGGTCATTAGGGATCACGATGCCGTATGTAGCATTAATATTTTTGCTCATTTGTAGTGTTTGATATATATATTCATTCGTGCGAGCACTGAAGTGTTTTTCGGTCTAATGATGAGCCACTTTTGGGCTTTATGTCATCACAGGCAGTCGAAGGAGGTGCCTTGTTGAAACTTAACTTCACAACAATATTTGAGTACCTTCAGGTTCGGTTCGATTAACTCTTGGTCATTCCTCAGGCATGTGATTAGATGATTGCATGATGGGTTAATTTATTTTTATGATTTCTTTTATGCCTTCATATATTAATTGGCATATGTTAAATACATTAAGAGATTTATTTATTTATTTTTAAATTCTTTTTAGTTTTCTGTGGCTGGAATTTATGTTGTTAGAACTTAGAAGAGTTATGTATCTTGAAGTCGAGAATTGCAAGGATAGTAATTTGTTATGTAAAGGTGTTAATGCTCCAAATGACAATCAAAATCACTTTTAGCTAATTTTTGCATGATGAGTTAATAATTTCAGTTGCATTAGTTGTTCTCTAGTTTTGGATCGTTGGTGTTATTATGAGTAAGATTATGGTATGTCCTTTGACATGTCCACAGATTAACCATAGCACAGAGGTCATAGACGCTGAAAGATGATCTTTCAAGGATCAGCTGAAATAAAGTAATCAATGCCAATGACCCTAGGATTACATATTTTTCATTGGAATCACCAAAGACAAAGAGTCACTTGCCTTTGCGTATTTGTGGTACAGTGCACATACATTATGCTTGCAAGCGAATACTTGCACTGCTTTAAGATTGTTATAACGACATAGATCAGTCCCAATACGGACGCTGTATATCTCCTTTTATTGAATTATTTGGTTTGCATGTGCTCATATGTGGAAGTGAAACATTAATCTATTATTTCTTTACCATGTTCTTTGCTTTTCTGCATACCCTCTAAGCTTGGCTATTGTTTCTTGATTACATTTAGCTTCTTTTCAAAAGGTTATAATGTGATTGCAACTAAGAATTTTGAGAATTTTCACTCTTTTCAGATGTCTTCCCCACTCTTGTAAACATGTTGTTCTTGTATCATGAGCAGATGTTGCAGATGATTGCAGTAACTACTAGGAGTCTTGGGCCCTGTGCAATGTTCTATCTAGCTGCTGCAGTTTCTGACTTTTATATTCCATGGAAAAACATGGTAATGGTTCAATCAACATATAAAATTTTGTACTGTGGCTTAAAATTTTCTAGCTGCATTGGGTACTAAGGAAAGCTGGATCTTGTAGGTTCTGAACTCTGAAGACTCTTCTTGTTATGGCACAAGAAGTTTGGTACTCTGATTAAAATAGTGCATCTCTTTGATTTTGTCTGAATATCACAAATATACTCATAATTAATTAAGAAGAATTAATCACATATCTAATCAGTACAAATTAAAGCAAGTGAAAAGTTTAGCTTGACTAATAAAAATCGCTAGAAGTAAATACCAAATCAAGTGAGAAGTTGAAATTTAGCTCAGCCATTCTTTTATTTACAAATATATGCTTGCCTTCAAGGGTAAGCTAGCTTGAACTGCATCTGTACATTTTCTGATTCTCTACTCCTAATGGTTTATGGATTGCTCTCATAAGCTTGATATTTGAACAGGACCAAGTTGATAGCTACCTGCTATCACATTCTTTTTTTCTTTCACGGTAAAGGAGAATGAATGATTATTCCTCATTCAACTCAATTTAGTCCTTTGCGGAACCTCATGGTAATGCAACAATTACATGACAGTAATGGGATCTTTTAATGGGATTTTTCTGGTCACGTTTTTGTAAACCTTTATCTTGGTACCAAATGTGACCCAAGTGTGTTTGGATTATTGGCACATTGGTTCGTGCAAAGTACAATTTATTTATTATTATTATTTTTTGAAATAGGAAAGTACAATTTATTTATTTGGAGACGTAATGGTGACATCGTAATTCTGTTTATTTTTGAATGCCAGATAATTCATTTAAAAAGTTCTGAGGAATGAATGGGCTAATTTTGCAGGTAGAGCACAAGATTCAGTCTGCCTCGGGTCCTTTGGACATGAGACTTTTGCAAGTGCCAAAAATGCTTTTAGTTCTGAGGACAGAATGGGCTCCCATGGCCTTTTACGTTTCGTTCAAGGTTAGACAATATGCTGCCCAAACATTAATGTTGCTCTGGGTACTATAATTATTTAAAAAGAGCTTTTTAAACTGAAACTTACTTTATGAGTCCACAATAGTTAATCTATAATTGACTGCAAGAGGTGATTTGTTTTCTAAGAGTCATTTATGGGCATTTATCTGGGGTGTGTCATGGATTTTCACTTGACAAGAAATCAAGAAGTAGATTTATGCATTTATTCTTAGTTAATATTATGAGTTGGAAAGGACTGGCGACAATGGAACAATTATAATGGTCTTTCATCATGTGTCCAATGCGTAACAATTATAATGGTTTTTCATCTTCTTATTTGACAATGCAATTGCACCTAACACTTGGGATAATGTTCCAGTTAATTTATATGAAACCCAAATAGGATGGCTGTGTTGACATGCATGGTTTGTATTTTCGCCAAATGCTGGTCCTTCTCTCCTGAAAAGGAAAGTTAAAAAAGAGAATGTGATTTCAAATTGTGATTACCATTTAAATTTGATTTCTTATTTGTTTTCTGTTTTCACAGCTTGAGACAGATATCAAAATTCTTCTAGAGAAGGCTGGTATGGCTCTGAAGAAGTATGAGATGCATGCAGTTGTAGCAAATGAGCTTTTGACCCACAGAGAAGAGGTTGTGGTAGTCACAGAAAATGAAAAGATTCCAGTTCACCGAGACAATACTCAGGCTGGTGCTGATGTAGAAAAACCGCTGATTGAACTCCTTGTGAACAGACATTCAGCATACATAAAGGATTCTCATGCATAACAAACAACACAAGATTGGTGACGTATACAACAGAATTTGCAAATAATACTTTATACGTTACTAGTTTTTCCATTCTTCAAAGCTTTTCTTACAAAGGATCCTATGTTGTATCAGTTTTTCTTTTGTTGGCTTCACAAAGCTTGAGTCGCATATTGATTCTATAACAATCTCAAAGTACCTTTACCTCTTTATAGAAAGCTAAGCAGATTTAGTTATTAGGTACAGTTGTGTGCACCTTTTAACGAAGGCTTGCAGCAGCAGCTGGAGCTTTCGGAGAAACACTGATTCTGTTTCTTTCTCCAATCTGGAACAACTGTTGAATGAGGAATATACTTTTAAGTTTTTACTGTATTCTATTCTGGGATTTGAGGAAACTATTGTAATAAGATTATTTAAGGGTTTTGTTTTCTTATCTGAAGACTAAATAGTATTGTTAAAAACTAAGTACTGAATAGTGATTGAAAACTGAAATTTAAATAATATATTTTTTTTCTTTTCTTATTTTTGAATATGTTGAAAACTTAGTTTTTTTTTTTAAATTTAAAATTATCTGAAAATTAGTAAGTTGATATTTGTACTCTTTTTATTATTTGTTGTTATGTAATTTTAATTAATTTAATACAAATATTAGAAAATAAATAATAATAAATTCTAAAATATTTTTATGTATATGTTAATAATATTTTATTTATAAATTAAAATATGATTAAAAAATATAGTAGTATTAATCATATTTATGTATTTAAATATATTAATATATTTAAGAAAACAATTAAAAAAATGAATGTTTAAATTATAAATTAAAATATATTAATTTAATTCTAAGATAATTTGGATGAGATGGATTTAAGTTTTACTTTTTAAATATATTTTTTATAATTATCAAGGAAAAAAGAAAGAAATGAAAATTTGAGTAATATAAAAATAAGATAAATTTGAAATTATATTATTTTGGGAGGATAGATTTGGAATAAAAACTTTTAAATATCATTAAGTTATTTGAAATTATGTAAAAAGTTAAAAATTCTTACTTAATTTTTACAGTTGTTTTTTGATAGTTTTAAGTAGTTTGATTTCTTAAAAAAATAAACAAAAACAATTTAAGAGGTGCAATTCAGTACCAAGTTTTAAGTAAAAAATTCAAACGCCCTTACTTTTATCTTGTTTGAATAAAATGTGAATTTTCAAAATAACAATAACTATCCACTCTTTCATCCTAATTTTAGCTTCCAATATTTTCTTAGCATCATGCTAGTTCTATGGCTGATGTAAATTGTTGTGCTTTTTTTTTTCCTCTTACATATATAAAGTGATTTTATCATCAGTATTTCATAACCTTAAAAAATTAGGATGAGCTAATCAAATTCAACTATTATATTTAAATTAAATAAGAGAGAAAATTTGTTTTAGAAGAAAAAATGTAATGGATGAATTTGATTTATTGTACAAACACGCAGAGATGTATATATATATATAGTGATTTTACCATCAGATTATTCCATCAGTATCTTCTAACTTTAAAATATTAGAACGAATTAATTAAATTCAATCATTACATTTAAATTAAATAATAGAGAATTTGTTATAGCAGAGAAAATGTAATGGATGAATATGATTGATTATATGCATGTGTACGTGCACACACACACAAATGTATATATATATATATGTATATATTGTTGTGAAATAAATCATAAAAATAATGAATTTATAATACTAATCACAATAATAGAGAGAGAAAAAATAAGAGAGAAATAGTAAATAAAATTCAATTGATGTATATTCTTAATGGTTACAATATAAACCTATTTATAGGCAAATTAAGAAAATAATTTCCATAATAAAATAGTAACAAATAAGGTAAAAAATGTTATCAAAGAAGAAGTGGTATTAAGTCCACATATTCATAACACTCTTCTTTGGACGTACACCACTTGATAGCTCTTCAAAATTCTTGGACGTGCCTAAATATTGTCTCATTAAAAACCCTGCTAGTAAAACTTAATGGCATAAAACCTAATCGAAAGATAAAAAGAATGCAAGATACAAAACTCCAAAAAGATATAATATATTCCCCTTGATGAAATTTATGAGATTACACTATTTAATTTTTATTAGTAAAAACTCACTTAGACAAAAATCTAAGCAAAAGATATTTCATGATCTACTAGATAAAAAATGCAATAATCTTATAAATTCAATAGTATTTGAACGTGCTTAAAGAGACTATCTCATTAAAAAACAAGTTGAAGTCAACACAAGGTTGCTTCATTTGCATTAGGCAGCTAATCAACGTAAATTAGGTAAGATAGTCGTAATACATGCTGTAATTATTAACGAAACTAGTGTGGACGGCACGGAACCGCGCGGGTGACGTGATTTGCTGATTTTTGCTCTGACAACTCTGACAATATTTGATCTGCTCCGGGCGAGCTGGATGAGTCAATAGTTCGTCTGAGCGAGCTGGAATCAACGATTTTGTCTCTGTACATTGATCAAGCATTGTGGCTCTGCGACCTGGCGATCTTCTTGTCTGATGGACGGTGTGATGGATAAACAAAGTACTTGGTTTGTCGTGTCACTGGTGACGAGCTGGGTTCTTCTATATTTGAGTTTGTTTGTAGGTCTGTCGAGTTGTGAATTATGCGTGTACTGGGCTTGTTTCTTTGACGGGCTATATGTTTATCCTCTCAGCTGGCTTTCCGATATGTTGTCTGGTGGACCGAGTATCTTCGCAAGCTAGGTGTTGGAGAAACCACTAGTTGATGCGTTTGAAGCAAGCTGTGTCTTAGTCAAAATAAATGATCATTTCCTCTTAGACAGCCTTGGGCTGTGTGCTATTCTGGACCTTCTTCGAGAATCTTGGGCTTTTATTAGTCTTTCAAGGATGACCCAAAAATACCCATAACAAGTGTGTAAGCCAACAAAATTTAATTGGAATTTAACTAGAATTTCAAATTTTAAATAAATTAACACTATAAAACTTCTAATTCTAATAGATAAATATAGCAGAATTTATAATTCTAATTAAATTGAAAGTGTAGAACTTCTGATTCTAAACAAATTTAAAATATAGAACTTCTTGTTCTAATAGATAAATGTAGTAGAATTTATAATTATGATTAAATTGAAAGTATAGAACTTTTAGTTTTAAACAAATTTAGAATATAGAAATTCTGATTCTAATGAAATTGAAAATTTAGAATTTCTGGTTCTAATTAAATTGAGATTATAAAACTTTTGGTTCTATTTGAAAACTAAAACTTTTAGTTTTAATTTTTACTTGCAAATTTTAGGTTGTAGATAAGAAAGTTAAAAGGAATATCATATTAAATAAAATATCAAAACATAAGTTCAATATTATTGAACTTACCTTTGAATGGAGAAGATCCAAAAATAATAATACTCTCATATAGTAATGTTCATAAAATTATTTAAACAAACATCAAGAATAATAATATCTCACAACAACCAAATATCTATACATATATATATTTTCCGTATAGTACATAAGTAAGGAAAATAATAAGTTTTTTCTCTCTATACATGGAACAAAGATAAATTTCATACAATTTTTTTTCTTTTCTCTCCTTTTACATCAATCAAACCAATAAAACAATTATTTCGATTCAATCTTTTCTCTTTATACAATTAATCAAATTATGCAAACAATATATGGATTTGAAACTCTTGACATATACTTTTAAAGCAAGATCTATATTACATATGTTTAAATAAACATATAAACCATGATAGAAAAAAGACAAAAATCAATTAGACTTTAAGAAAAACTTATTTTGGATATAACATAATATTTGTATTTGTTAACATAACATGACATCAACTTATTTTGAATCTAACATAACATCCTTTAGTATAACGTGATATCTATACGAAACACATATACTAGTAAGATTATTTGAATCAAATAGTAGAGAGTAAATCATATAAATGAAATCTCTCATATCAGATTCGTATTGATAATATGTTGTGAAATAAATCATAAAAACAATGAATTTATAATACTAATCATAATAATAGAGAAAGAGAGAAAAATAAGAGAGAAATAGTGAATAGAATTCAATTACTGTATATTCTCAATGGTTACAATATAGACCTATTTATAAGCAAATTAGGAGAATAATTTTCATAATGAAATAACAACAAATAATATAAAGAATATTATAAAAGAGGAAGTAGTGTTAAGTTCATATATTCATAACATATATATATATATATATATATATATATAATGATTTTACTGTCAGTACTTTCTAACTTTAAAAAGTTAGGATGAATCAATCAAATTCAATCATTGTATTTAAATTAAATAAGAGAAAAAAAAAATTTAAGAGAAAAAATATAATGGATGAATTTGATTGATTACATATATATATATATATATATCTATATTTAGGGACATGATCGAGAATATAAATTTCGACATAATTTTTTAACCATTACAATGAAAAACATTTAATGATATAAATTTAATGTTTTTTGAGAAGAGAAGAGTTGTTGAAAAGTTGTATTACATTAATAATTGTATATGCACAAATATCTCTCTCTTCACTCCTGTCTTTCCTATTCTCTCTTTCCTTTATTTATTTATTTTTTAATTAATTTTTTATTTTGGGTTATTATGATCATTAAGTTTGTTTAAATATGTGCAATAGAAGTCTTATTTTAATTAAATAAGAGAGAGAATTTGTTTTAATAAAGAACATATTGGATGAATTTAATTGGTTATATATATAGGTACAGGATCGATAATACAACTTTTGACACAATTTTTCAACATTAGATTGAAAAACATTTAATGATGCAGACATAATATTTTTTGAGAAGAGGAGAATTGTTGGAGAGTTGTATTACACTAATAACTGCATATGCACAAATATCTCTCTCTTCACTCGTGTCTTCCTATTCTCTCTTTCTTCTATTTATTTATTTTTTAATGGTTTTTTATTTTGAGCTATTATGATCAATAAGTTTGTTTAAATATGTGCAATCTGAATCTTATTTGAATTAAATAAAAAAAAAGAGAATTTGTTTTAAGAAAAAAAATATAATGGATAAATTTGATTGATTATGTATATATATATAAATATAGAGAGAGAGAGAGAGAGAAGGACAAGATCGGAGATACAAATTTTGACATAATTTTTCAATCATTAGATTGAAAAACTTTTAATAACATAGATTGATGTTTTTTAAGAAAAGAAGAGTTGTTGGAAAGTTGTATTACACTAATAATTGCATAAGCACAAATGTCTCCCTCTTCACTTGTGTCTTTCCTATTATCTATTTCCTCTATTTTTTTTTTTTTTTTAATTGATTTTTTATTTTGAACTATTATGATCAATAAGTTTGTTTAAATATGTGCAATATAGATTTTATTTGAAAGTTTTATGTTAAGAGTTTCAAATTAATATATTATTTACACGATTTCATTAATTGAATAGAGAGAAAAAATTAATTAAAAATTGATAATCTTATTATTTGATTTAAAGGTAAGAATAAGATAGGGTGAAATATACAAATTTAAAATTAACAATTAATCTACACCATTCATTATTTTTCAATCCAATGATTGAAAAATTATATCAAAACTTGTGTTTTCCGATTTTATCTCATATGTAAGGAGGATCAGGAAACACAAAATTTAATATAAATTGTTAACCATTGAACCATGAAGATTTTAATGTCTTAAACCCACTTACACACATATTATTATTGTTATTATTATTATTATTAGACTGAATTACAATTTAGCTACCTGGTTGAAACGCTTTTACAGGCGGAGCAAATGTTTCAATTTTATTGCAATTTACCCCCCTACCGTCAGTAAGATTCGTTACATTTAACGATAAACAGTATTAAAACGGTAAAAAGACGAAATTACCCTTTAACTGGAGTTGACCAGTTGACCAAATATAAGTCCGGTCAAGGGTCAACTCATCAGTCTCTCTCTCATCAGTCTCTCGTTCTCTGCCAATCTCCCTCTTCCTCTCATTCTTCTTCTTCTTCTCTTTTTCTGCTTCTTCTTCTTCTTCCATTCTTCCGCTTCTTCTTCTTCGTGCAGATCGGAGTACGTCAACGGGTTGGAGGTTCGTCAGCGTCAGCGAGCCTAGATCTGGGTTCGTCAGGAACCCAGAGATCTGGGTTCGTGATGAACCCAGAGATCTGGGTTCTGGGTTCGTGCGACGAACCCAGAATTCTGGGTTCGTGCGACAAACCCAGATTTTTGGGTTTGTGCGAACCCAGAGATCGATCACGAACCCAGATCTCTGGTTCTACCCAGAGTTTGATGATTCAGTTTTGGTTGTTGACGGTGACTTTGGTTGATTTTTTGATGCTGGATTTGGTTGATTTTTTGATGCTGGAACCGGTGAAGTTGATGATGATGGATTGAAGTTGGTTGGAACCGGTGAAGTTGATGATGATAATTGAAGTTGGCTGGAACCAGTGAAGTTGATGATGATGGATTTAATTTTTTTATTTTCTTAAATTGATCTCTACCATCCATATTGAGATGGACGGTGGAGATCTGGTTAATATTTTTTTTTATTTATTTTAAAAAATTAAAATTAATATCAAAAGACAATTTTACCCCTCTCTCAGTTAAGTGTAACGAGATTCATTAACGGTAGGGGGGTAAATTGCAATAAAATTGAAACATTTGCTCCGCCTATAAAAGCGTTTCAATGAAGTAGCTAAATTGTAATTCAGTCTTATTATTATTATCACGTCAGATTTTTCAAGGTTGAATTCCATTCACATTGAGTTGTATAGTCATATCATCATAAAAAGTGGTAACTGCGTCTGGCAACCACTCCTCACCGGTACGGCCAATCGTTGACAGCAAGATGAAAGCCTATACTGTTTTAGATAATGGTGGCGTCAGTTGCATCGCATCACATAATTAGATTTCTAACTTCATCCCATCCTAAGTTGCTTACATTAAATAGCTTTCCCACCCTAATCTTCCGGATCTATTAAACAGTACTAATTACATGGCCATAATGCAATTAGGACCAAGACTGGTTCTCAAGGAGTTTGTAAATAATCCACGGCTTTTCACATTTGTTTAAAACGGCGATACTCTGGTTCTGGAATGTAAGAGGTGTATAATTTCCTTTAAAAACGAAGAAAGAAAACTACTTCAGTTGTTAAGTTTTTGTTGACAAGTCCTTCTCGCTGTATCCAATTAGAGTTAGGCTACCCAGAATTATGGGTCTATAGGGTATAATGGGTATAATAGTACGGTTGCGTTTCCAGTATCCAGCCGGGCATAAAATGCTAGTGGGTCTGCTTTAAATACTTAAACCTAACCAACCTAAGTAATGCTGTTGACAGCTCTTCAACAGGCGAGTTAAGATGGATGTAATTATTGAACCACCGACATTGGCTTATCTTCAACACAGCCATCTCGACTCACATACACAGGCACAGAGTGAGAGAAGTGTCTTAAGTGTGAAGAATGACCATCCATTCATTCTCTCAATTTGGAAGCAATTGATATATACATTTTCCTTTCGTATAATATGTATAAACATGTAGCTGAGAAACAATGCAAAATGTGTTCGTATAATAGAAATTAGGAAGCCACTATATACAGCATTACCTAAATTGCTTCGTCATCATCTGTGTCAAGCTCAAGGCCCTCTGCATCTAAGAGCTGACCGATAACCTTTTTCCTTTCCTCCTCTGCTTTCTTTCTCATCAGGTCCCTTTTCTTTAAGACAAGTGTATGTCGCTTAAGAGTATTGTGAAAATACTCCTTGGATGCCTTTTGCTCTCTTGCCAAGATTTTTCTTTCTTCATCAGGGTCCACCTGTTAAATCCCCATTGCAATAAATAAATTTGACTGAATTGAACAAAAGGAGTTGACTGCATTTCTAGCTGTATTTGCAACAACCTTGGGGATATTTGACATGATATGGACATGAAAATAAATAGATATAATTTTGGGAACTTAAAAATACCAATTGTATAAGGTTCAAATCAACACTAACATAGCTATATCTCCAACTACAAAGGCTAAGACAATTAAGATCCCTCAGATTTTTAGGAGGGGAAATATGTTAAGAACTAATATTACAGTTAATTTACTTGAAACTAAAATCTCATTTTCAAAAGACAGAGAAGCTAAAATCTCTCAGCTTGTCTACAACTGACAATGAAAGACCAAAATGAACGTGATGTACACGTACACAAGGTATAAACCTTTATTTGTAATGGAGAAAACAAAGTGAGTTGAACATCTAGAAGGCAATGAGGTAGGTCTAGAGCATCATTATACCAACTGGACATATTAAACACTTTAATACCTTTGAACGAGAAAGACGTCGAGCACGAAGATTCAGCTCAAGCTGCTGCTGCTCAGCCCAAGCAGCAATGGCCATATCACCCCGCTGATCGAAAGCTTTTCGCTTTTTCATAAGCCACTCCATCCATGCTTGAGATGCCTAGGAAAATGAAATATGAAAATGTCATCATTTAAGGGGTGAAGTTGAAAAGCAATTAAAATAACTGACCAGAGAGGCTGAACTAATAAAACAAAGAGGCAATTACAATTTCAGGCCAAATAAAAGAGACATATTGAACAAAAAGAAAGCAAAATAGATATTTTCTCTTCTTAAAAAAAAAAAAAAAAGCACGAGTAGAATTATATGCACTCTTCTTTTCCTAAACAAAGGGAGTTATCAAAAGTTATTATACATGCTATAACTCATTTACAAGAGTTCCATGAAAACCACAACCGAAGAAAAAAAAAATTGTAACATGTGATTATCTCCACCTGGGTTTTTAATGACAAAATGTTACCAAGCATCTCACTCATGTAAACTATAAACATTTATGATTATGACACATCATCTTGTCGATCTCAGATCTTCTTATTCTGGTACACTAGATGTATTTAAAACTGTGCGATGGATATTCCTTCCACCTTTAAAAGCCTGTCCACCAGTACATAAAACCTTTCCCACACTAGCTTGCGAGAAGAATGGAAAAATATGAACTACACAAATATCTGTTCCTGCTTTACCTGCCAGTTATTGGATCCAAAACATCTCTGATGAGAACTTAGAACGACAATATTGTGAACACAACTCAATGAGACAACGCGTCTACAGGTTACCAAGTGGAAGAATTTAGCAACCACCAAGTTTTTTATTCTAAAGAGATAGGAGGTGGATTGTAGAAGCAAGTGCAAGACTTCATCCAGTAAAAAATGAGGAAATGCATATTAATTGAAACCCTGACAGAACCGAATTCAGAGAAACTGGCATGTCATGCCTGTATAAACTTAAGCTCATTATCGTATTAGTTCATTTCATCTTTGTGTTTGAAAAGCGTGAGAATGGCCAATTCTGAATATTTGCGGAACTAAAGAGAAGGGGAAAGAGAACCATTCTGAATATTCAACAATGCCATAATCAGAGATTATACAATAGCTTCGGGTGACCAGATCAAACATCTATATCTGGCTTCACAAAAAGACCAGAGATTTACTGAGTTCAGTAAAATATTGTTTTGCTAATAGCCATAGTCATGTTTTGTATAAAAGTCTCCCCTATCATTTCTTTCTTAATTATCACAAGTAATAATTCTCAAAGAGGGTCAATAAAATAATATATAAAAAAAGCATTAAACCATTAACTTTGTCCCAAAATAAAATAAAAAAACAAACCCAAATTTTTTAATTAATAGGATATTGACGGATGATTAAAGAAAAAGAAACAAACAATTAGTTTATAATAGAATTCAGAATTTATGGTTTGAGTTTCTTAACAATGTGCTATCAACTGATGCAAAATTAATATGTGAAGTACAAGAGTTACCTTCATTGGATTTACTCGGTTCTCTGTATCATATTTCCTACGTCTTTCCTCATCTATGAGCAACTCATAAGCAGCTTGAATCTTGATGAATCTAGCTTCTGCTGTTTCCCCTTCCTCAAGAGTCCCTCTACCATCATATACTTTATGAAGAGAGTGACACAATAAGTTGAGAGTCAAAGAAAAAAAAATTTAATGGAAAACCAAAACACAAGATCAAAATGGAACTAAGATAAATAAACCATATATATTTTTTGTGATAGGAAACAAAGACTTTATCAATTAATTAAAAAAGGGCTTACAAAAGTGAATCAGTAGTCCACCAAGACAACAAACAAAAACAAGAGCAAGATACAAGATAGGAAAAATTCAATCAATAAACAATAGTCTTCCAATCAAACATAATGTAAAATAAAGAAGAGTCTATAAAATATTCACTAGTACATGCCCATAAAGAAGCCAAATAATAAGCTTCATCCCCTAAAAAGCTCTCCTCCCCTTCATCAAAATTTTTTTTGTTTCTTTCTTACCCATAAAATAGCAAAGACTCCATGATACCAAAATATACTGGCTGATAAAAAACCATATATCGTACATCATGTGATGAAAATATACCAATTCCTAAAAGATTATTGATAAGAACACTTTCAACTCTATATATATGCAAAGGCCGTCTGTCTTACATATTTAAGAACCCAAAAAAAAAAAAAAAACCTTCCATAGTTGACATGAACAAAATGTACAGGTTAAAAGGAAGGAACAAACCATCTGGATGATAGAATTTGGCCAATCGCCTATATGCACTCTTTATCTGCTCATCATCAGCATCCCTCTCCAACTCTGTAATTAAAAAACACACAACCACAATACACACTGTTACCTACTCATCACAAGCAAATAAAACTAACAAAAATCTCTCTTCTCTGAAATAAATAAATATCAGTTAAATTAAAAATAAGTAAATACCGAGAGTCTCATAGGGGGTTCTCTGGTCGGCCCAGTTGGATGCGGAAACAACAGTCTTTCTCTGACTGACGCGAAACCATGATTGGGTCCGGTTCAAGTCCCGGAAACCAGATAAGCGAGGCTTGTAGCTAGGGTTTCGAAGTGATACCGTAACAATAGAACGATTAACTTGGTGCCTGCAACCTATAAGTGAAGTCAACACCGCATGAGGCCTACATATACTCCTCAAATTGCTGCTCATCTTTTCTTTAACCGATTCGCAGACCCTAATTAGGGTTTTTTTGAAATTGATGTTCAAGCCGTGAAGGAAGTCAAAATGTTATGATGTTGAATCTTTAGAATCTGATGACTGAATCTCGGTTTTTTTTTTTTTTTTAATATTAAAATGAAAATAAAAATATAAATCATTTTCAGCTTATATGTTCTTTTTGTTGTTTGTGTTCGTTTTCATTTTCTTCCAATTTTTAGAGGGAAATTCGTGGCCGTTAGGCTTCCTGCAAATAACAGTTGGACCTTCTAATATTACCATCATGCCCATTCTTCATACCAGTATTTACCGTATATTTATTATTTTTCCCAAAAATTTTATGTTATTATTGTAAATTCTCACCAAATGTTTGATTAATTTGAAAATGTGTAAAATTTTTTTGCCGGAGAATAAATTTTGAGACTTACTTAAAAATTGATGTTTTATTTTTAGACTTACTAAAACGGTCAAATACTTCTCTTAGTTTTGTTAAGATTCAAATCTCACTTTTATTCTAAAATACAAGGTATAGATGATTTTTTTTTTTTAATTTAATCTCACTTTACGAGAATAAAACAGTTTTATTATATATATATTTAATGAGAAAACTAAATAGCTTTAGAAGAAATTTTGCATTTTTTTTTTCTAATAAAACATAACAAGTCGGGGATGAGTAATTATTTAAACAAACAAGTGTATAATTATACAAAGTACAACCATTGCTCTCATGCTACTGTCTTCATTTAAGATCAAACCGTCTAACGATATAGGCTATACAGCATGCGGTGAAGATCGACATAGTTATCTAATTACTTCTCCCAACATGCAGAAATTGGATTCATATTTATACTAAAGTAGCTGCTGTATGAGGAAATAGAACAGATACAAACAGATAAAATTGTAGTCATACAACAAAAGTTATAAGATTATCTTTAAACGTACCACTAAAATTGTGTAAAACACCAATTTGATACTAAATAGTAAATAGCAATCCAACATAGCATCAAAATAGTGTGGAATCATCAAAATCGAGACAAATTTTGGTGTGGATGCCAACACCAAATTTTGAAAATGGGCATGTGCTCTTCTTTGTTTTTACAAAATTCCAACAACACTCTCTTATTGTAATTATAACAAATTCGTTTTCATTTGTATTGTTTACCACATTTAATATATTTATATAATTTAATTAATAATTATAAATAAAAATTAAATTATTATAAAAAATTTATACTGTTGAAAATATTTCATTGAGATATTTAAAATGAGTATAATATTGAAGATATTTTAATATATTTTTAAGTTTTTAAATGTATTATAAGTAATATATTAATATAATGTCATTTAAATTATTTAATGTATATACAAATTTATTATTTTAATAATTACTTGATCGAACTGGTAGTATTTTTAATGAAAAAACTCAATAATGTAATAAAAAACGATAACATTAACATTACTATTACCTTAAATTAAAAATACATGATTAAAAAAAAAAAAAAAAACAATAACAACATAACTCAAAAATAAAATACTTGATATAAATACTTCTAAATAACCATTTAGAAATTTGAAATGTCATCTCCACTTCCTTTAATATCACTAAAATACTTGTCAAATACATTGGATGATCTCCTTCCTCTTTGAAATTGTTGCTCATGAGCCATTTTTTCATAATTCTCTTTTATTTACTTTGAAGAACATCATGTAGAATTAAATCTTTTATGGAATCCACATCCTTTAATAAAATTTTATTCTTTTCACGTCGTTCTTGCAACTCTAAATTTTTTTGCCTAATTTTGAGCTCGTAATAGTTTGAGTTCATAACTCTTTTGAAGTGTAGATTGAGTTTCATTAAACTTATCCATTATTTGCTCACTATCTTTTTTTTTTTTTTTTAATGGATTTAAAATATTGTAGCATCTCTTTACCTTGTTTCTTTTTCATTTTTTCTTTGTTTCTTCCAACATGCTGCTCAATTGAATCATTATTGTCATTAATACCATTAACTTGCTCTTCAATTTCGAAGTCTGCATTAAATCAATACAAAATGACAAAACTCCTATACACTTTGACGTGATAAATTCTGATTGTGATGCTTCGGTGTAGTCATATCTCTTTCGATAACCCGGAGTTTGCATGCTATTAATATCAGAATATTTCTCTGTCTTTAAGAAGGGACCATACATGATCAAATTTGAATCCTTTCTTATACTTTAGATCTTGTGCTAGTAAGGCTTTATCTTGATTTAACAGCATAGTGCGACCAAAAATTAAAGTTATAAAAAATGGAATCGAAATAAGAATAAAATGAATTTCATAAAATCTGTATAACTCAAATTTAGAAAATGCTTACAATATCTTGTTTAGAAGCGCAACTTGGATTCAAATTTTCAATTTGTCGAACGCATCTCTCTAACTTGCTAATTGCCGTATTGATTACGTGCATTCGAGCTATTAGGGATCTTCTAGATCGAACTTGAGTGATATGCGCTGGTAACACCATATGATATTCAATCTTTATGTGAGATCAAAATTGGAGACTAGATTGGTTTGTGCCTATAATTGGATTTTGAGAAACATCAAGATATACACGGTAGAGGAGTTGGTCCCCCTAATTCGAATATGAAGTATTTCGTAGAGTATTTGTAGACTTATCACCTAAATTCTTACTTGATGACATTTTTGTTGAGATATATGTTTAGTAGTTAGAATTAAAGGAGAGAGATGTTTTAATTTTGGGAAAAAATCATTATTTATAAATCAATTATGAAAGAGTTAAGAATACCGTTTAGGATCAAACCACTTTTCATCTAATGGTAGAGATCATATATTGTTAAATTTTTGTGTCATACCTACGATAGTGTGCGGAAGAGATAAGAATATCGTTTAATGATTATGATCAAACCATTTTTATCCAACAGTGGAGTTCATATATTGTTAGATTTTTATGTCATATCTAGGATAGAGTGCGAAACAGATAAGAATACCGTTTAACGGTTAGGATCAAACCATTTTTCATCCAACGGTGGAGTTCATATATTGTTAGATTTTTGTGTCATACCTAAGATAGAGAGCAGAAGAGATAAAAATACCGTTTAACGGTTAGGATCAAACTACTTTTCATCCAACGGTGGGATCATATATAGTTAGATTTTTGTTTTATACCTAGGATAGAGTGCGAAAGAGAAAAGAATATAGTTTAACGATTAGGATCAAACCACTTTTCATCCAACGGTAGAGATCATATATTGTTAGATTTTTATGTTATGCCTAGGATAGTGTTAGATTAATGGTTAGGATGAAACCATCATCTTCCTTTTAATAAAACAAACATATTTTATTAGATGAAAAGTGAATTACATAAAGAAAAGAGGAGAATATGTCCTTAACATTACATCACAGATTAAGGGTGAATATTAACTACTCACAAAAAGTAGATGACACTTTTACCATCTAATTTTATGATCATTCTTCGTTACCATGTAACTCCTACAAACATTCAATTAATGTATTACGGAGTGCAAAGTGAGCCTTTTTATCTTTGATTTGCCTATGTCGAGCAAGAAATTGTTGAAACTGAGTTGTTTCATTTATTACCATATTTATTTCAAGGGTTGGTGCTTCCATTCAATTTTCGATGTCTGCATGCATATCACATTCATCCTCAATGATCATATTGTGCATTATGATGCAAGCAGACATTATATCATGCAATACACATTTATTCCAAAAACGTGTTGGTCCTTTAACTATTGCAAACTGTAATTGGAGAACTCCAAATGCGCATTCTACGTCATTTCGACATGCTTCTTGTTTCATCGCAAATAATTTTCTTTTAGGACCTCGGAGGTCATGAATAGTTTGTAGAAGAGTAGACCATTTAGGGTATATACCATCGGCTAAGTAATAACCCATGTTGTACTCTTTTCCTTCAATGATATAATGAGCTGGAGGAGCTCTACCTTCATGCCAGATTTGCGAACAAGTGAGATGACTCCAATGCATTAATGTCATTATTGGAACCTTGCAAACCAAAATATACATGTCATATCCAAAGATCATAATTAGTTATAGCCTCAAGAATAATAGTTGGAGATCCACTACGCCCGCTGCACTGCCATGCCCAAGCTGTTGGACAATTGTTCCAAGTTCAATGCATACAGTCTAGATTTCTTAGCATTACTGAAAAACCACGTTTCTCACCTATTTGGAGCAACCTTGCAACATCATTAGCATTAGGTGATCTCAAGTAACACTTTCCAAAGACCTCTGCAGCAGCTCGACGAAACATTTTCATGCTTTCAATTGCTATAAACTTGATTTTAATGTATTTGTCAATAGAATCTGCCAATGCACTGTACGCTAGCATTTGAAACATAGTCGTTATTTTTTACAAACTAGACAATCCGAATCTGTCGAATGCATCATATCGTTGCACAAAGTAGTTATCATGATCTTCGACAACATTGACAATACGGAGGAATAAACTTTGACCCATTCGAAATTGTTTACGAAACATTAAATTAGGGTACCATGGGTTCTTCACGAAATAATCAACCTATAGATTACATTCAGCATTTGCTCGCCCACGATGAATCACTCTATGACTAGGAATCGAGCCTCTATGACTTTGTTGGTTGTTGTCTTGTTTATTGAGATAGTAATAAGAAGGTTATTCTTAGCATATACATTCAATAATACTACTTGTTGTGCCATTATTGTTGCACTGAGATCAAGTTCATCCTCAGGATTTGAGGATGAAGATGAAGATGACATATGAGATGGGCTGGCTTTGAAACTCATAGATTACGATAAATGTAAAATGGATTCTTTTAATTTTGGTGGAAGGTTGAATGATGAAATATATGAAAATATTTTGCCTTTTATAATTGCAAAATAAGAATGAATAAAAAAATTAGTTGGAAAAATGAGTTAGATAAACAAATAGGTGGATAAAAAATTAGTTGGATCAAAATTAGTTGAACAAATTAAATGACTAAAAAAATTAATTGGAAAATTAATGATAATAATATTGTATAATAAATTAAAACAATTATGTGAGAAATTAATTTTTTTTTTATATTATGCGTAATTATTTGAGAATATGATTTTATAATGGGTTGGATAATAAAATAGTTGGATAAAAAAATTAGTTGGAAAAATGAGATGGATAAAAAATTAGGTGGATAAATAATTAGTTGGATAAAAATGAGTTGGAAAATATTAAGTGACTAAAAAATTAGGTGGAAATATAATGAGAATAATATTTTGTAACAAATTAAAAAAAAATTATGTGAGTATTTAATAATTTTTTAATATATTGTAAGTAATTATTTGAGAATAAAATTCTATATCAAACAAATAAATTAATATTGGTTAAAAAATTATATATAAAATATTCTTTGAAGATACATTTTACGCCAATTTGATGTCATATATATTGGAGTAAAAAAATTTGATGTTGATATCAAAATGATGTCAAATTGGATGTTGTACATTGGTCTAAGCTTCTACTCCCTTTACAACAAGTAAAGAAATTTCAATTGAGTACACGGTAGATATGATGCTTTGCTCCATCGCAGCTTTGTAGACTAGACAGGTTTATGTGGACAGGCTGCTCACTTTAACGTACTGTGGAGCGGCCCCACTACAACTCATAAGTCACTAATATCACTTATAGATAACATGGTAATTTATCTCGTTATAAAAAATGATAAATTTTTGTTGTTAATGTTAAATGTCAAGATACTTATTTGCAATTTTTATTAGAATAATTTAGTTAAATAAACAATTAAAATTTATATTATCATATTTAAAACTAAAAAAAAAAATCTTAAAATGAACAAACTATACATGTATAAAAAATAATATTAAAAAATAATAAAAGGTTAAGAAATGAGAAAAATCCAAACATATCTAGAATCTAAAAAATTAGAAATAAATTTTAAATCCTAAAAAATATAATGATAAATACAAATAAAAAAAAACTAATTATATAATATTAAGATTTTTTAAAAAGATTAAAAAATTGAAAACATAAAATATTCGTATAAAATACTATTACGAAATGATAGATTATTATTATTTTTTGGTTTACCTACCTTACCCAACCACTAATATTACCAATAAATTGTAAATCTTGGATTGGTTGTAAGAATGATTATTAAAGTCAATTCAAGGGTTACAATTAACACATGAAAATAAAGTAAACTAGTGATATTTCATAATAATTCAGGGGCTAAATTAAAAAAATCACCCTTTTATTTTGTTTTCACTCTTTGTTTTTAAGATAAACTACACAAACTCCTATGAGGTTTGGTGAAATTACATAAAAAATGATAATATTTGAGTAATTCACAATAACCTTCCCTAAGGTTTAAAAAGCCCAACACAAACTTCCCCTACTATTAGTCAACCATGATTAAATTCACACGGTTAACAGTTAAATATACAAAAAGATTAAAATATCTCTAAATTTAAATTTAAAGTCAAATGTTTTATTTAAAAAAAAAAATTAAAATTAAAATTATATGTTTTTAATTTAATTAAAAAAAAAAAAAACTCTTGTCTCCATGAGAGACTAAACTTAGTCTGTCATAGAGACCAAAAGGTCTCCAACGATGAAGACCATCTTCATCATTGGAGTTTATCTCCATTAATGGAGACCTCCAACACCCGGTCTCCAATGATGGAGACCAAATCTATTCTCCAAAGGGTCATTTTTTTTTTCTTTAATTTCATGAACTTTAAGTTTTTTAATTTGAGTGATATTTGAGTTGATGATAATTGATTTTAATGATGTTGGTTTGATAAAAACGATATAAATGATGATTTTGATGAAAATAACGGAATGAACAAGAGAAAAACGATGCTGGAGAGGTAGAAGACAAAGATTTTTTTTTTAAAAAAAAGTTTGAATATTATGTTATTATTTTATTAACTAAAAATATATATTTTTTTAATTTTTCATTTATTAATTAAATTAAAATATTTATAATGTGTGTACAGACCATTTCGTCCTTGACAATTTTGACTTGAAGGAGGTTAACTAATGAGTGACTAATAGCGAAAGAGGTTTGTGTTAAGTTTTTGGAATTGCAGGAGAGATCAGTGTAGGTTATCAAAATGTCATCATTTTTATGCAATATCACTAAACCTTAGGGAGTTACACAATTTATCCATATATTTATTAAGTGGGTGTTAAAGAAAATGACTCGGAATCAAATATTAACTAAAGCCGCGATTACTGATTTCTGTCGTTAATCTAACAACTGTCACCTTACCTTCGCATTTTCCATTTGAATGCGACTTCATCATTAATTAATTCCCATTGTTGACTTTTCCTCAAATTTACATTCATGCCACTTAACCCTACAATTTTTTTATTTTTTTTAAGGGTGGGGTCATAATCTAGATCCGACTCTATCACATGTTGGTGGCCGGGATTGACGGCTATTAAAAATTCGTCACTCTATAAAGCTGAAATCAGATTCATAGGCAAATTCAAATCCATTTTGGTTCGTTTCCAAGAGATAGATAAGCCTTCTTAATGGATTCAGAGGTCGAATCGTTTTTCGAGTCGGCTCCTCCTCTGAAGGAGCGTGAAACCATCACCGAGAAACTGAAGAAATTCATTGAGCATAGAAGCGGCAGAAGAGTTGTGTGCGTGACATCAGGTGGCACCACCGTCCCACTGGAGCGACGCTGTGTTCGTTACATTGATAATTGCGGTTCAGGACACAGAGGAGCTGCCTCCACCGAGTACACACTAACCAACCAACCAATTACTTACCTCTCTCTTTTTTCAAAACTTTCATTGATGATTCATTTGCATTTGTAGGTATTTTGTCAAGGCTGGATATGCTGTCATTTTCTTGTATAGGAGGTTAGCTGTTCTGATCATTGTCTTACTTGTATTATTATTGTATGTAAATTGATGATTTTTTTGGCTATGCAGCCGTTCGTGCCAGCCGTATCGCAGGTCTCTGCCTGACAATGCCTTGCTTGAATGTTTCGAGTGCACTCATGATTCTAAAATTGAAGGTTTGTAGATTTTCAATTTTTACATGAATTGATGTTTAGCGATCCACCACTAAGATGATTGGATTATGTCTAATATTTCAGTTCGCCAACCTTATTCTGAAGCAGTGAAGACGGCCATTAGGGATCACCATGCCGTACGTAGCATTAATATTTTTGCTCATTTGTAGTGTTTGATATATATATATATATATATATACATATTCATTCGTGCTGCGAGCACTGAAATGTTATTCGGTCTAATGATGAGCCACTTTTGGGCTTTATGTCATCACAGGCGGTCGAAGGAGGTGTCTTGTTGAAACTTAACTTCACAACAATATTTGAGTACCTTCAGGTTCAGTTCGATTTAACTCTTGGTCATTCCTCAGGCATGTGATTAGATGATTGCATGGAGACTATCCATGGGTTAATTTATTTTTATGATTTCTTTTATGCCTTCAGATACTAATTGGCATATGTTAAATACATTTAGTTTTTTATTTTTTAATTTTTTTTTTTATTCTTGTTAGTTATCTGTGGCTGGAATTTATGTTGTTAGAACTTAGAAGAGTTATGTATCCTGAAGTCGAGAATTGCAAGGATAGTAATTTGTTACGTAAAGGTGTTAATGCTTCCAAATGACAATCTAAATCACTTTTAGCTAATTTTTGCGCGATGAGTTAATAATTTCAGTTGCGTTGTTCTCTAGTTTTGAATCATTGGTGTTATTTCAAGTAAGATTATGGTATGTTCTTTGACTCGTCCACAGATTAATCATAGCACAGAGGTCCTAGACACTGAAAGATGATCTTTCAAGGATCAGCTGAAATAAAGAAATCATTGCCAATGACCCTAGGATTACATATTTTTCACTGGAATCACCAAAGACAAAGAGTTACTTGCCTTTGCGTATTTGGGGTACAGTGCAAGTACATTATGCTTGCAAGTGAATACTTGCACTGTTTTAAGATTGTTATAATGACATATATCAGTCCCACTATGGACGTTGTATATCTCCTTTTATTGAATTATTTGGTTTGCATGTGCTCATATGTGGAAGCGAAACATTGATCTATTATTTCTTTACCATGTTCTTTGCTTTTCTGTATACCCTCTAAGCTTGGCTATTGTTTCTTGATTACATTTAGCTTCTTGTCAAAAAGTTATAATGTGAATGCAATTAAGAATTTTGAGAATTCTCACTCTTTTCGGAAGTCTTCCCCAGTTTTCTAAACATGTTGCTCTTGTATCATGAGCAGATGTTGCAGATGATTGCAGTAACTACTAGGAGTCTTGGGCCCTGTGCAATGTTCTATCTAGCTGCTGCGGTTTCTGACTTTTATGTTCCATGGAAAAACATGGTAATGGTTCAATCAACATATAAAATTTTGTACTGTGGCTTAAAATTTTCCAGCTGCATTGGGTACTAAGGAAAGCTGGATCTTGTAGGTTCTGAAGACTGCTCTTGTTATGGCACAAGTTTGGTTCTCTGATTAAAATAGTGCATCTCTTTGATTTTGCCTGAATATTACAAATAATACTCATAATTGAGAAGAATTTATTACTTATCTAATCACTGCAAATTAAAGGAAGTGAAAAGTTTAGCTTCCCTAATAAAAATCGATAGAAGTAAATACCAAATCAAGTGAGAAGTTGAAATTTAGCTCAGCTGTTCTTTTATTTACAAGTATATGCTTGCCCTTCAGGGTAAGCTAGCTTGAACTGCATCTGTACATTTTCTGATTCTCTGCTCCTAATAGTTTCTGGATTGCTCCCATAAGTTTGATGTTTGAACAGGACCAAGTTGATTGCTCCCTGCTATCAAATTCTTTTTTTCTTTCACGGTAAAGGAGAATGAATGATTATTCCTCATTCAACTCAATTTAGTCCTTTGCAGAACCTCATGGTAATGCAACAATTACTTGACAGAAACGGGATCTTTTAATGGGATTTTTCTGGTCACGTTTTTGTAAACCGTTATCTTGGTACCAAATTTGACCCAAGTGAGTTTGGATTATTGGCATATTGGTTCGTGGAAAGTACAATTTATTTATTATTATTATTTTGAAATAGGAAAGTACAATTTATTTATTTGGAGACATAATGGTGACACTGTAATTCACTTTCTTTTTAGAATGTCAGACAGTTCATTTAAAAAGTTCTGAGGAAGGAATGGGCTAATTTTGCAGGTAGAGCACAAAATTCAGTCTGGCTCCGGTTCTTTGGACATGCGACTTGTGGAAGTGCCAAAAGTGCTTTCAGTTCTAAGGAAGGAGTGGGCTCCCATGGCCTTTTGCGTGTCATTCAAGGTTAGACAAGATGCTGCCCAAACATTAATGTTGCTCTGGGTACTATAATTTTTTCAAAAGAGTTTTTTAAACTGAAACGGACTTTATCAGTCCACACTAGTTACTGTATATTTGTTATAGCTTATCTATCGACTAAAAGTATTTTTTTAATGTCCAAAACTCTACTTAAATTTTTTATGTGTCATTTGATTGTCATCCTAATAAAGCTTTTAAGCAATTAAAAAGGCAAAAAAATATCTACTTAAAGAAACTCAAATTTTAAGTTTTTTCAAGTAGATCTTTTTGAGATTTTAAAAAAATTAAAATGTATATAACCTTATTAATATCATTAAATCCTTAAAACCATTTAATCATTTTTGATAAATTTATAATTTAAAAGATTTTTTTTAATTAATAACCAATTATTCTAAAAGCTTAACTAATAAAAGATCTGCTACTAAAAAAAGTTTACTTGAAAAAGTTGTATCAAACAAAGTGTTAATCTATAATTGATTGCAAGAGGTGATTTGTTTTCTTCGAGCCATTTGTGGGCATTTATGTGGAGGGAATCATTGATTTTCACTTGACAAGAAGTCAAGAAGTAGATTTGTGCATTTATTTTTAGTTATAATAGTTGGAAAGGACTCGGGGACAGTGGAGCAGTAATAATGGTCTTTCATTATGTGTCCAATGCCTAACAGAATTAGAGGACCTTTGTATGTCTTCTTCTGATTTTGGCAATGCAATTGCACCTAACACTTGGATAATGTTCTGGTTAATTTATTATTTATATGAAACCATAATTCGTAAATATGATCGTACTGCACTGTATATACGACAAAACGGCCATATCGACAACAAAATGTAGCCATACAGCTATGTTTTGGTCATATGGATTTTTAGCCGTATAATGCATACGTATGCGATCGTAATATATAGATACAACTGTATATGAACATAGACAACAAAATGTAGCCATACAGCTATGTTTTGGTCATATGGATTTTTAGCTGTATAATGCATACGTATGCGATCGTAATATATAGATACAACTGTATATGAACACACACGATCGGATCTAGTTTGTATTAAAAAAGGAGGAAAAAAATTGATATAAAAGGCAAACAACCTTAAATCTCTCAATGGGTTATTTCTCTATCAACCTTCTCTCAAGCGAAGAATATTGTGAGGATTAAGGAGAAAGAGTGGCAAAAGCAAGAGGGTGAAGGAAGCAAAGACGAAGAGAGAGAGAGAATGTGATTTCAAACTGTGATTACCATTTCCGAATAGGATGATTGTGTTGACATGCATGGTTTGTATTTTCGCCCAATGCTATTCCTTCTCTCCTGAAAAGAAAAGTTAAAAAAGGGAATGTGATTTCAAATTGTGATTACCATTTAAATTTGATTTGTTATTTGTTTTCTGTTTTCACAGCTTGAGACAGATATCAAAATTCTTCTAGAAAAGGCTGGTATGGCTCTGAAGAAGTATGAGATGCATGCAGTTGTAGCAAATGAGCTTTCGACCCACAGAGAAGAGGTTGTGGTAGTCACAGAAAATGAAAAGATTCCAGTTTGCCGAGACAATACTCAAGCCGATGCTGATGTAGAAAAGCCACTGATTGAACTCCTTGTGAACAGACATTCAGCATACATAAAAGATTCTAATACATGACAAACAACACGAGATAGGTGACATATACAACAGAATTTGCAAATAATACTTTATACGTTACTAGCTTTTCCATTCTTCAAAGCTTTTCTTACAAAGGATTCTATGTTGTATCAGTTTTTCTTTTGTTGGCTTCACAAAGCTTGAGTCGCATATTGATTCTATAACAATCTGAAAGTACCTTTACCTCTCTATTGAAAGCCAAGCAGATTTAGTCATTAGATACAGTTGTCTGCACCTTTAAACAAAGGCTTGCAACAGCAGCTGGAGCTTTTAGAGAAACACCGATTCAGTTTCTTTCTCCAATCTGGAACAACTGTTGAATAAGAATATACTCTGGGATCTGAGGAAACTATTGTAATAAGATTATTTACTTTTATCTTGTTTGAATAAAATACAAATTTTCAAAATAACAATAACTATCTGCTCTTCTATCCTAATTTTAGCTTTCAACGTTTTCTTAACATCCTGCTGTTTATTCCATCCTAATTTTAGCTTCCAACGTTTTCTTAATATCAAGCTGTTTATACGGTCTATGTAAATTGCCGTGCTTTTCTTTTTGTCTTACATATATTTTACCTGGAATTTTATCCAGTATCCACATTTATGTGCGTGTGCATACACATGTATATATAATAATTTTATCATCGATACTTTTTAATTTTAAAAAGTTAAGATAAATCAATTATCCATTGCATTTAAACTAAATAAGAGGGAGAATTTATTTTATGAAAAAAATATAATGAATTAATTTAATTGATTCATCCAAACTTTTTTTAAAATTAAGAGATACTGATAGTAAAATATATATATAGGAACAAGATCGAAGATACAAATTTTGACACAATTTTTCAACTATTAAATTGAAAAATATTTAATGACATGTTTTTTGAGAAGAAGAGAATTGTTGGAGTGCTTTACAACTAATAATTGCACCAATGTCACTATCTTCCAATGTCACTATCTTCGCTAGTGTCTTTCCTATTCTTTTTTTTCTCTATTTATTTATTTTTTAATTGATTTATTATGTTAAGCTATTACGATCAATAAATTTATTTAAATATATGCAATATGAATCTTATTTGAAAATTTTATGTTTAGAATTTTAAATTCATATATTATTTGTATGATTTGGCTAATTGAACAGAAAAAAAAAATAATTGAAAATTGTAATCTTATTATTAGGTTTTAAGATAAGAATAAAATTGGGTTAAGTGTACAAATTTAAAATTAACAATTAATTTACATCATTAATTGTTTTTCAATCCAATTGTTGAAAAATTATGTTAAAATTTGTATTCTCCGATCGTACCCCATATATAAAGAGGATTGGAAAATATAAAATTTGACATAAATTGTTAATCATTGAACGATGAAAATTTCAATAACTTAAATCCACGTACAAACACACACTCAACTTATTATTATTATTACTAATGCGCGCGCGCACACATATATATATGGGCATCGCTAAACTTATTATTGTTGTTACTAGTTTCAGTTACACGTCAAAAGCACATACGTAAATTTATATTCATTTCCTTATCAAATAAACTTTAAAATTAAAGTAAATTATTAATTAAATATTATTATTTACACACGCACGAAACTATGAGTATTACTCAACTTATTATTATTATTATTATTATTATTATTATTATGTGTGTAATAATAACACTCAATTTATTATTATTATTATTACTCTATGTGTGTACTAATAATAAGTTGAACAGCACCCATACACACACATACATATATAAGTACCACTCAACTTATTATTATTAATGGTATTGGCTATACAAGGAAGACATGTACATAAATTTATATTGGTTTCCTTATCAAATAAATTTTAAAATTAAAACAAATTTTTAATTAAATATTATTATTTATAATTTATATTGAGTGTATATTTAAATTTAATTAATTTACTTAAATTATTATTATATATTATATCATAAGCAACTACAGTACATTTAAGCTATGTTTGGCGCATATAATTTGAGATGAGTTTTAAATTCAAATTATTTCAAACTCTCAAATCTCATGTTTCGAGTGGTTACTTTGAGAATGAAATCTTAATCTCATCTTCATTTTAATTTCATTTTCATGAGAATATTAAATATCAAACTCCACCATAGAATTCAATAGAAAAGACTTTTTTTCTCTCCTCATTAATTGTTTCTTTTACCAACCTCATTTATTTCTCATGTACTTTATGATATTAATTTTATTATATGCAAACAAAAATTTAACAATGATGTTATTATTTAAAAAAATGTTATTCCAAAATTAATATTTATTTATTCATATTTTAAAATAATATTATTCTCAAAAAATCAATATAACTAATTAGAAAAATGATTTGTACGATTTATTTCATTTAAAATATTATTAACTTTATGTATAATATAAGTTACGTTATATAATAATACATTCAAATTAACTTTATTTCAATCCAAATCCAACCTATATTTTACTATTTAAAATTAATCCTTATATTTAAATTAATTAAATATTTTTTCTCTTTTTTCAAATTTTTTTATAAAGTTAATTTTCAAATTATTTTTAAGTATATAATAAAATATTTAAATTAATTTTATTTCATTCCAACCAACACCAAACACCAATTTCAAGATCTACCAAACATGGGACAATGATTTTCCATTCTAATCCAATCTATTTTATTTCAATTCCGCATACCAGATGAAACCTTAGTTTAAGTAAGAGAACAAATGAAAATTCAATATATTTTTATCTTATAAATTAATAAAATTTCAAGTGATCATAAAAATTACATCAAATATTTTATATTTAAAAATGAGTAATTAAATAAATAAACATTAAAAAAATATATATAGATCATATCATAAAACAGAGGAGATGTACTTCTATACATATAATCAACCTCCATAATGTTTTCCATGACTTTAACATTTCTTTCTCTTTAATCTTTATTAATTCAAAAGTCTTTAATATCTCGCTTTTCACTTTACTATCTATATAAACGAGGCCACCATAAAATATTATTCATAATATTCATAAAACATTACATCTCTATAGTAAAACCCTCCCCATATCAAATAGTCAGAATAAAGAAAGCTCAACATTACATATAAGCTTGGGCTTAACCCTTAACTTATAATCTTTTTTCCCCTTTTCCCTTTACATCTTCATTTTTTTTTTTCGAGTAGGAGTTCCCGATTTCTATAAGTGTTTCCTTGGACTTTTGTCAAAATTTAACCATGTTTGACGATTATTTGTATGCCAATTGTATAAAAACTTTTTTATTGACGTAGTTATTTATATTAACTCATGAGTTTTTTTTATATTCAGATTTTATGAATAACTTATAGATAGTCATTGTTAATAAATATAATCTCACTACAAACAATCTATTTCGAGTCTTTGTTCAAGAAAAATTACCAAAATTTCAAAAGAAGGAAAAAAAAAATTAAAAAATCAAAACACTAACTCAGTGAACAACAACAACAACAATAATAAATAATAGTAGAACATGTAAGAAAAATAAAAAATGATATAAAAAATAAGAATCTATAGGGTGGAGTTGGATAGAGAGAAATGAAGAGGAGATCTGACCTGTAGACTTGATCTTATTAAAGGAAATCATGATATGATGATAAAGAGTTCAGTGAGATAGAGAGAGAGAAGTGATAGCATAACAAATTTGGCAAAAGGTGATGAACTCTAATCAAATGACCAGAAGTGTGAGACGTGGGTTAACAAAATAGGTTTAGTGTAGTAAAATATACAATGCAAGCAAAATATCTGTCAATCAAGCGCCTAGGTTAAGATATGAGAAAAGATATTCATATTATAAGTCACGGACATGTTGCACACCCTTGGTTTCAATTTTCATATTCATAACATAATGAACTCAAGACAAATCATCAATTAGAAAAAGTCAACAAACTATAGGAATGCAATGCCCTTTAGTTAACAATAAAAAAAAATCAAGCCTAAAAAAGTATTAATCTATCCTTCGATTATCACCTACGAAGAGTAACAAACTTCTATATCATGACACAAACATGCTCTCAACAGTGTACTGGATAAATTATCAATGCATAAGGCAACAATTGATATCAAATTACATCAATTCAAAGCCAAAAACAAGAAGGAATAAAAGCATATTGTGTCTGCAATAATCAATAGCGTTGCATAATAATCCTCCTCAAATCGACAATAACTTTCGAGTTTAGATATAATAGTATCTACCTACCAACCAAAAAAAAAAACAAAACCAAGATAAGAAAACATATAAAAAACAACCAAATAGAAAAATTCTCATGAACAGAACCATCAACACAAATCAAGATTTCAAACAGTAAACAAATGCATGAGCTCTACACTGCACTGGCATGTTCGTTGTCATACCTTTGCCTCAGCGAGCCATGACCAACTATTCTGGCTTCTCTCTTCTTACAGATTTCTCATCAATATCTAACGTCTAAAACACAAACACAATTAACATTTTCACCACCCCATATCTCAACAAAACCATATATATATATATATATATATCTCATGCTCAACAACTCACCACAATGATAAATTCATACCCCATATCAGCTAGAATCTGCCTTTGTGCCATTGATGAAAAACCAAGAATTATCTGTCATGAAACATCACATTAATATATATATATCTCCTGTAAGTTAATCATTTAATTGAAATTACTGAGGAAAAACTACACACAAGGTAGGGGAGGCCTTAACTCTGAAATGTAAATTGATGCAGTCATCTCTACGATTAGTACAAGCCTACAGAGTCATCATTAGCAATAAAATGAAGAAACATATACATTCACTAGCTACTTGTGAACCATCAACGTTAATCAAACACATCCTATAATTGTTATTTCATTCGACTAACAACTAAGAAAAACTATGCAATGTTGTTGGGTCTCGAAAAGCCTTAGATTAATGTGAATTGATGCTGCCATCTCCGCAATCAGTGCAAGCCTACGAAGAGTCATCATTGGCAATAATGAAAAAGAAGAAACATATACAAATATACTAATATTCTCAAACTTCTTTGATGCAGTGCATGGTATATTGCACTACCACAGTACCACCCGAAAAGATAAGCTTTGAGCTTATTTTGCTTCAGGGAGCAAGCCAATCAGGAATTAATTTCCCGATGGCCTACCAAATGAAGCTTTCGTCAATTAACTTCACAAACGATTTATTGCACATCAGCACCAATATATGAGCTTTTGCAAATCCGTTATTCAACCATATGAGCTTACAAATCCACATCGAATTTTTTAAGCCTCGCAAAGCCACTACATATAACAAAACTACATTGCTGGCAAAAATAATCAAGCATGTTTCGAATCTGTTTTAATTTCAATGTCAGTATCGATCACAAATTAAAAATAGATTACAAATTAAAAATTCCATCCAACACCCCAAGCTGCATTAAAAATCGCATAAAACATATCGAATCCAAATTAAACAAACAAATTGTCAAATACAACAAAACAATTGGAATGCAAAATATTCAGAATCTTCCACTACTACAACGCATAAGCAAGCTAACACACTACAGACAACCAACGATTGAATCAATTGAGACTATATTGCTTCAACAGAACGAACCAACCAAGAATCGAATCAGTCCCGATGGTCAGAGAAAGAAGCTATAAGTCTCCATCAACCACATCATCAAACCATCTTCAAAGTCAAATCAACAAAACAAATTCACAAAATTAAAAAAATAAAAATAAAAATAAATTCAAAAACGTAATCACATATATTTGTTTGCAAGACTATTAACGAGCAGCTCATTAACAAGATAAGACATGACTCTGTGCATAAAGTTCCCGCCCACCATGATCATATCAACTACAAAACCGAAACTGAATCTACATGAGCCACAAAAAACGATTCAAATAAACCCTAAACTATCACAATTTCTAGATATCTAAAATGTTTTCCAACTAAAATAAATAATAAAAAAAAGCTGGAACCAAACAACAACAATAAAAGCATCTAAAAAATTACAAAATCAACAATTTATCTTGATATGGAACCACAAAATCGCACCATTAATCTTTTTGTTATCAAGCCAGTTCGTCGATTTCACCTGAGAAATGATGGCTCTTGTGCCCTAGTTTCTAGAACCTACTTCAAAATATGGCGATCATGGCTGATGATGATGATGATGAAGTGGATAAAAAATCTCCTCTGTAAAAAGCCAAATCTCCTCTGCAAGCTGGAGAAAAAGAGAGGAGAGAGAGAGAGTGAATGAGTGTCTGAGTGCAGTTTGAAATGTGGACGGGACAAGACAACAACTAATCACTTAAATTACTTCTTTACCCTTTTCAAACAAACGCAAACAACGCAATACATTAGGACAAAAATATAATTTTACTTTCAAACAAATTTACGGATGTTGAAAACTGCCACTGTTCACCACTCTCCTCCCTTTTTTTATATATAGTATAAGAATATTTTATAATTATGTCAGATTTTTCAAGGTTGAATTCCATTCACATTGAGTTCTATGGTCAAATCATCATAAAAAGGTAAATAGAAACAAGTGGTGGGTGCGTCTGGCAGCCATTACTCACCGGTAGGGCCAGTTGTTGCAGCTAGATGAAAGCCTATATTGTATTAGATAATAGTGGCATAAGTTGGATCGCATAACATAATTAGATTTTTAACTTCACCCCATCCTAATTTGCTAATATTAAATAGCTTTCCCACCCTAATCTTCTGGACCTATTAAACACTAATAATAATTATATGGCCATAATGCGATTCGAACCAAGACTGGTTCTGAAGGAGTTCGTAAATAAAACAATCCACTACCTTTCACATAAAATGATGATACTCTGGTTCTGGAATGTAAAAGACATGTCTAATTTCCTTTAAAAACGAAGAAAGAAAACTATTTTGGTTGCCAAGTTGTTGTTGACAAGCCCTTCTCACTGTATCCGGTCAGAATCAAGCTACCCAGTGTTATGGGTCTATAGGGTATAATGGGTATAATAGTACGGTTGCGTTTCCAGTATCCAGCAGGGTATAAAAATGCTAGCGGGTCTGCTTTAAATACTTAAACCTAACCGACCTAAGTAATGCTGTTGACAGCTCTTAACCAGGCGAGTTGAAGATGGATGTAATTATCGAACACCCCCGACATTGGCTTATCTTCAACACAACCATCTCCACTCACAAACACAGGCACAGAGTGAGTGAGGTGTCGTCTTTTAAGTGTGAAGAATGACCTTACATTCATTCTCTCAATTTGAAAGCAACTGATATGTGCATTTTCTTTTTGTATAATATGCATAAACATGTAGCTCAGAAACATTGCAAAATGTGTTAGTATAATAGAAATTAGGTAGCCACTATATACAGCATTACCTAAATTGCTTCATCTTCTTCTGCGTCAAGCTCAAGGCCCTCTGCAGCTAAAGAGCTGACCGATAACCTTTTTCGTTTCCTCCACTGCTTTCTTTCTCATCAAGTCCCTTTTCTTTAGGACAAGTGTATGTTGCTTAAGAGTATTGTGAAAATACTCCTTGGATGCCTTTTGCTCTCTTGCCAAGATTTTTCTTTCTTCATCAGGGTCAACCTGTTGAATCCCCATTGCAATACATAAATTTGAGTGAACTGAACAAAAGGAGTTGATTGCATTTCTAGCAGTATTTGCAACAACCTTGGGGATATTTGATATGATATCGACATGAAAATAAATAGATTTAATTTTGGGAATAAATAGCAACAATTTAAAAATACCAATTGTATAAGGTTCAAATCAACACTAACATAGCTATATCTCCAACTACAAGGGCTAAGACAATTAAAATCCCTCAGATTTTAGGAGGGGAAATATGTTAAGAACTAATATTACAGTTAATTTACTAGAAAGTAAAATCTTATTTTCAAAAAACAGAGAAGCTAAAATCTCTCAGCTTGTCAACAACTGACAATAAAGACCAGAAAGAACATGATGTATACTAGATATAAACCTTTATTCTTAAAACAGAAAACAAAGTGAGTTGAACATCTAGAAGGCAATGAGGTAGGTCTAGACCATAATTATACCAACTGGACATATTAAACACTTTAATACCTTTGAACGAGAAAGACATCAAGCACGAAGATTCATCTCAAGCTGCTGCTGCTCAGCCCAAGCAGCAATGGCCATATCACCCTGCTGATTGAAAGCTTTTTGCTTTTTCATAAGCCACTCCCTCCATGCTTGAGATGCCTAGGAAACTGATAAATATGAAAATGTCATTATTTAAGAGGTGAAGTTGAAAAGCAACTAAAATAACTGAGCAGAGAGACTGAACTAATAAAACAAAGAGGCAATTACAATTTCAGGCCAAATAAAAGAGATATATCGAATAAAAAGAAAGCAAAATAGAAATTCTCTTCTAAAAAAGAAAAAAAGCACAAGTAGAATTATATGCACTCTTCTTTCCCTAAACAAAGGGAGTTATCAAAGTTACTATACATGCTATAACTCATTTAGAAGAGTTCAATGAAAACCAAAACTGAAAATCAAAAAATGGTAACATGTGATTATCTCCACCTAGGTTTTCAATGACAAAACGTTACCAAGCATCTCAATCATGTAAAATATAAACATTTATGATTATGACACATCATCTCATGCAATCTCAGATCTTCTTATTCTGGTTCACTAGATCAATTTAAAACTGCACGATTATTATTCCTTCCACCTTTGAAAGCCCTGTCGACCAGTAGATAAAACCTTTCCCAGACTAGCTTGAGAGAAGAATGGAAAAATGTGAACTACACAAATATCCATTCCTGCTTTACCTGCCAGTTATTGGATCCAAAACATATCTGACGAAAACGTAGAACGACAATATTGTGAACACAACTCAATGAGACAGTGCATCTACAGGTTACCAAGCGGAAGAATTTAGTAACCACCAAGTTTATTATGGATGTAGAAGCAAGTGCAAAACTTCATCCAGTAAAAAATGAGGAACTGTATTTTAATTTAAACCCTAACAGAACTGAATTCAGAGAAACTGCCATGTCATGCCTGTATAAACTTAAGCTCATTATTGTATTAGTTCATTTCATCTTTGTGTTTGAAAAGCATGAGAATGGCCATTTCCGAATATTAGCAGAACTAAAGGGAAGGGGAAAGAGAACCATTCCGAATATTCAACAATGCCATAATCAGAGATTATACAATAGCTTCGGAAGACCAGATCAAACATTTATATCTGGCTTCACAAAGAGACTAGAGATTCACTGAGTTCAGTAAAATATTGTTTTGCTAATAGCCATAGTCATGTTTTGTATAGAAGTCTCCCCTATCATTTCTTTCTTAATCATCACAAGCAATAATTCTCAAAAAGGGTTCGATAAAATAATATATAAAAAAGCATTAACCATTAACTTTGTCGCAAAATAAAATCAAAAAACAAACTTGAATTTTTTAATTAATAGGATATTGACGAATGATTAAAGAAAAAGAAACAAGCAATTAGTTTATAATAGAATTCAGAATTTATGGTTTGACTATTTGAGTTTCTTAACAATGAGCTATCAACTGATACAAAATTAATACGTTAAGTGCAAGAGTTACCTTCATTGGATTTACTCGGTTCTCCGTATCATATTTCCTATGTCTTTCCTCATCAACAAGCAACTCATAAGCAGCTTGAATCTTGATGAATCTAGCTTCAGCCGTTTCCCCTTCCTCAAGAGTCCCTCTGCCATCATATGCTTTAAGAAGAGAGTGACACAATAAGTTGAGAGTCAAAGAAAAAAAGAATTTAATGGAAAACCAAAACACAAGATCAAAATGGAACTAAGATAAAAAAAAACCTTCTTTTTCTTTTATAGGAAACAAAGACTTTATTTATTAATAAAGAAATGGCTTACAAAAGCGAATAAGTAGTCCACCAAAACAACAAACAAGAGCAAGAGCAAGAGCAAGATACAAGATAGGAAAAATTCAATCAACAAACAACAATCTTCCAATCAAGCATAATGTGAAAATAAAGAAGAGTCTTTAAAATATTCACTAGTACATGCCCATAAAGAAGCCAAATAATAAGTTTTATCCCCTAAAAAACTCTCCTCCTCTTCAACTTCATCAAAAATTCTTTGTTTCTTTCTTCCCAAATAAACCATAAAATAGCAAAGACTCCACAATACCTAAAAACACTGGCTAATAAAAACCATATATTGTACGTCATGTGATAAAAATATACCAATTCCTAAAAGATTATTGATACGAAAACTTTCAACTCAATATATATATGCAAAGGCCGTCTGTCTTACATATCTAAGAACCAAAATATATATATATATATATATAGAGAGAGAGAGAGAGAGAGAGAGAGAGTTGACATGAACTTAAAAGGACGGAACAAACCATCTGGATGATAGAATTTGGCCAATCGCCTGTATGCACTCTTTATCTGCTCATCATCAGCATCCCTCTCCAACTTTGTAATTAGAAACACACAACCACAATACCCACTGTTACCTACTCATCACAAACAAATAAAACTAACAAATATCTCCATTCTCTGAAATAAATATATATCAGTTAAATTAAAAATAAATAAATACCGACAGTCTCATAGTGGGGTTCTGGTCGGCCCAGCTGGATGTGGAAACAACAGTCTTTCTCTGATTGACGCGAAACCATGACTGGGTCCGGTTCAAGTCTTGGAAACCAGATAAGCGAGGCTTGTAGCTAGGGTTTCGAAGTGATACCCTAACAATAGAAAGATTAACTTGGTGCCTGCAACTTATAAGGGAAGTCAACATCGCATGAGGCCTACATATGCACCTCAAACTGCTGCTCATCTTTTCTTTCACCGATTCGCAGACCCTAATTAGGTGTTTTTTAAAATTGATGGTCAAGACGTGAAGGAAGTCAAAATGTCATGATTTGAATCTTTTGTATCTGACAACCGAATCTCGGTTTTTATTGTTTCTAAGTGAATATAAAAATATAAATCATTTTCAGCTTACACGTTCTCATATGTTGTTTGGGTATGTTCTAAGTTTTACAGGGAAATTTGTAGCGGTTAGGCTTCCTGCAAATGACACTTGGAGCTTATAATATTACCATTATGCCCATTCTTCATACCAGTATTTACCTTATAGTTATTAATTTTATTTTATTTTCCCCCCAAATCTCATGTTTTTACTGTAAAGTCTCCCCAGATGATTAATTAATTTGGGAATATCTGTAAAATTTTTTTGACTGAGAATAAATTTTTAGACTTAAAAATTAATGGTTTAATTTATAACACATCATCTCGTAATAGAAGTGATTAAATACTTCCTTTGATCTTGTTAAAGATCCCGTCTTATTCCTATCTTTAAATTTAATCTCATTCAAAAATGGTTTTAGTTAATATATATATTATAAGAAAACTAAATAGCTTTAGAAGATATTTCGCATTTTTTTTTCTAATAAAACGTACCAAGTCGGGGATGAATAATTATTTAAACAAACAAGTGTACAATTATACAAAGTACAACCATTGCTCTCAAGCTACTGTCTTCGTTTAAGACCAAACTGTCTAACGATATACGCTATACAGGATGCGGTGAAGATCAACTTAGTCACCTAATTTTCTTCTCCCAACATGCAGAAATTGGTACATATTTACACATTTCCATGCTAAAGTAGCTGCTATATGAGGAAATAGAACAGATACAAACAGATAAAATTGTAGTCGTGCAACAAAAGTTATAAGCATCCACTCCCTTTACAACCAGCAAAGAAATTTCAGTTGAGTACACGCCATAGATATGATGCTTTTCTCCGTGACAGCCTCGCAGACTAGGCAGGTTCACGTGGACGGGCTGCCCAAAGTGAGCTAAGTGCACGAAGACGGTAAAAATATTCCCCCAAGGCAAGTAAGGCTCGAGCTGCTTGGCGGGTTGTTAAGATCCGAGACATCTGCTGCATAGTCTGCTGTCGAAGATGATCTGCCTGTTTCGGAGAAGAGCAAAACAGTCAAGAACATGAGGGAGATTTTCAAATTAACACTGTAATTCAACAGTCTAGGCAGACATTGAAATGCAGATGATTTTGTCAACATTGATGACAATAGAATAATTTGAGCAGTCTAACTATGAAAACATACACCTTTTTTTACATCTTTAACACTGAAGAGATGAGCAAACCATACCTTTTTTTCTCTAAAATTTTTTTACTATAATTAAATGTAAAACCAAACCTCCTAAATCTCGATGTGAAAGACATTGAATCCTAAGACCTCTTGCATAATAACAACAAGATAGTACCTATAAAAGGACATAGTGAAAGAACGGTATTGTTGGGGCATAGCTTATGTCATTAAAAACTGATATCAGAAATCACGTGCAGAAACAATTGAAGCAAAGCTTATAGGTTATAATTAAGAACAAGTAATAACAGCAAGCAAATGTTATATTGCACATGCAGATCCAGAACAGTTATTACTTTAAGATCAATTAGCGAAACTAATAAAGATGAGGCTGAACTAACAAAATCTTCACCAGACAGAGTGTGACTTCTCATATTTATCACAGTTCATCTCTAGAAGTACAGTTTGTGAATGAAAACTTGAGATTCAACCACATTTTGGTGGTCTGTAAGCAGATTACAAAACAAAAGTTTTCTAGTAAGAGCCTTTATTGACCATTGTTAATACCTAAAGAGTTCCAAGAAAATGTTATAAATATCTTATGTTGCCATTGAATTGTACTTCCAATTCTCAGGCAACTTTATATTTGAACTTATTTCTTGCATACATCATAAAACAAAATTTCTATCCATAGAGCGCTAATATACTAAAGAAAGTTCTTCATTTCAAACTTTTGAAAGATCAAACAGAAAATGAAACTACTAATTGTACGATTGGTTGCGAGAAAATCTGAGTAAACAGAACTTATTTGTCTTGGGATCTCAAGTATTAAAATGTCACATCTTACAGTCTTTAATCTTCTTTTGCTCAATAACTGAAACAAGCTTAAAAGAAGCAAAGAAAAAGAAATTGAAGAATTGAAGCAGCAAGGATAAACTTGGAAGAATTTAACTACACAGTAGTTAACTTGTAGTAAAATGTAATGTATAACCTGGTTCACAAAACCTTCTACCGCTTCCAACTTCTCCACTGCAGCAGCCAACTCAGACTGGTAAAGGCCTTGACTCCATTGATCAGCTGCTATGCTCTGTGCCAGAGTTTCCTGGAGTTTATCCATTCCTTGCGTAAGAGCATCTTCAGCCTGCCGAGAAGATTGCTGCAGGTTTCCAACATCTACAAGCTGCTGATCAGTCAAGGGCTCAATATGTGGAATGAGAATCTGTAAAACAAAATTAGCCGTTACAAAAATCATGAACAAAAGGTTACAATTACATTATCAGATCATATAATCCGGATGAAAGAAATGAGTGGATTGGATCTAGACCGATGCTTGAATGCTATAGCTATTTGTATTATGATATTGAAGTTAGATGCCTCAGCAGGATAACTCACTTGGGATAATTCCAGACATATAATCAAACATGTAATGTTCTTAAAGTTCAAAAAAGCTAAGGCACATAAAAATTAGTAGTTTTATTTTATTTTTGAAAAGAAACTATGAAGCAATACGTTAAAATTAATCATCTTCTATAACATATAATAGTATTTTAATATTAAGGCCCCTGCACTATTTGAAGTGAAAAAGTAAAAAATAAAAATAAAAATAAATCACAATTTCATACTTTATCGAAACACTCGAACTTTAAATTCTACAATAAGTGGTTAAATTTAAAATTGATCAGGAAGTTGAAGATATAGGGTCAGTCCTCGGAATTCACTAATGGCACAAGAAGTTGCGTATAATTATGCTCAACTCACTAAAATTAGCCTATGACTCTGCAGTCTTATCCCGGAGTGAAGATGAAAACCACAGCAAGGAAAGCCCTATTAAAATTGACTTAAAACTTCTATGTACAAGCTATCCGCATTGCCTAACTATATTCAAAATATTAAGAGTTGTAACAATGTAAAAATGCAAACTATGCTAAGTGAGATAATGTACATGATTAGTACACAACAGCAAAGAAGCATTAAACAATAGGCATATTGAACAATGTGTTACATTTAAAAGCTCTGATGGGCGGAATCCTCCAATCCAATGAAAAAAACGTTCCGTTGACGTCCTCCACTTGCCCGAAATCAAATAGAACACATCAGCCTTAGCAACATCCGCTTTCATGCGGAAAAGACTGCAATAATGGTTCAAGCCACTGTCGACCAGAATACGAAGCTCTATGTCAGTTATATGAGCTTGTAGAGCATTTCTAAGTTCAGATATCTGTCTGTTTTGCTCCTCAACCCAGTGTCCATACTCCATCTCAAATGCAGCAATTGCTGCAACACAGAAATTGACCACTTAAAATAACAAAAGAAGATGTACTAGAAAATACAGATATCCATTTTCCTAGAAACGTGAGAAACATAGAAGTTTAAGATCACTCGACTTTATACATTCAGTGTTTAGTTAATGAACCAATTAATTCTCAAATCCTTTGGCATACACTTGACTACTTGGAGTCTTAATATTACCTAGATAATACTGCATGAATAGAAGTGTAGACAAAATTCAGTAAATACTCCCAGGACACTGGTATTTGAGTTTATGGCACCAAAATTACATATAGTTGCATTTTAATTAACATTTAACATTTTCATGGAAATGCATAATTTTGACATGGAATGCATTTTAGCAACTGAAGTGCTATACACATACACAAGTTAAAATCAGCAGATTGAATGATGGCGACTGTCAACATAAAAACCCACAAACCTGGGTTTACATTTCCAGAAAAGACTAAGTGACTGCCATCTATTCCACTGCCTACATACACACCCTGCAATAAGGCATTCACTGATTCATCAACTAGGGACAGCATTCCTGATAATTATAAATTAGTGAAAACAAGGAAATATTTTCTTCTCACCTGATGTCTAGTTCTCTCAAGTTCCTGTTCTAACTGTGCTAATTTCAAACCGCTTGTTTCTAGTTGTTGTACATAAGCCTATAAAACAACATTGAAATATAATGAACTTTATACTTCATCAAAATGAATAGCTTCAATCATCTGCGAACTGTACCAAAATCCATTTTCTTACCTTTTTCCGCAAGCGACTTTTCCTAGCTGCTTCTCGATTTTGTGCCAATCGTCTCTGTATCTGTAAGTATGTATCTACATTATTGATGTTTGCTATCACTGTGTACACTTTACTGGAAAAGTAAAAAAGTGCTACTGCTATTGTATTTCCTAGAAACAAAAAGGAACTACTTCACAAATTCATTGCTCTAATAAAATTATTTGTTAATAGGATTGTAGGATGAAGACAAAACCCTTACACAATTAATTTATAACTTTTCTGCCGCATAAACAATACCACATCAGGCAACATTCAATTCATTCTCATTTCACAATTCCATTGCTTGATAGAACCAGTAAAATATGCAAGAGAAAATTAATGGAATTGGAACATAAGAGAGGATGAAAGCGTACAACATTCAAATACTCAGCTAAATAAAATATGAAGTAATATGCTCTAAAATTATCAAAACTATGTCAAAATTTTACAAATTTAGTGATATCCTGATGTATACTAAACATCTACGAGGAACACACTTAGGTATAAAACCCTGACCAAGCATGATCAAACAGTAATTCACATAAAAAATAATAATAAAACAATAAAAATAAAAAAGAAAAATGAGGGTTTTGCTACCAAAACAAAGCTCGTACAACTAAAACATTTATTTCACTCTATATTCAACAAGTGTTAACGGAACTAGTAGAAATCTTTCCTTTAGTTATTCTGAGAACAGAGTGGGTTTAAGAGGCATGAGTTGGCTCCAATCAGCAAAACAAATCATAAGAAAGCATATTCTTAATTTAAATGAACAGTAAGAGAGAGAGAGAGGAAGGATATGTAGAAATTTTCTATCACCTTATCAGCAGGTTTATTTGCTTCTTGATCACTTCTGGAAGGCTCCATTGATTCATGAGAAATATATTCAGACTGCAGAAGTGAAACCAGAACAACGAGTTACAGCCCAAAAATCAGGGGAAAGTACCTAACATCCAGTAATCAAGGAAGAAAATATCATGCGACTTCACCTTTTTATCTAGCCTAGCATCCACCTGTACAAGTGTGGATGAACCAGTATTCGGGCTAGCATCACCTTGAAAGGCGTCTCCCCACATGCTAATCTGGTGAAATGGCTCATAAAGGCTCATCCTTCTTAAGGTGGCTAGCTGACTTGATTGAGAGCTCATACTCTACCAAACAACTGAAACATGGAAAAAAGAAACAAAACAAACTAATTTACTGAGATTAAATGAATTGCTGAAAATTAACTGAGATTTGTCTCCATAAAGTAGAAACAAAAAGATATCATTGAAAGTCGAAATATGGATAGCAAGACAAGCAAAATAGTTCAGAATGGAGCATAGTCTTGAAAAAAAAGTAAGGTCCAAAAAACTAAACCAACAACATTCCAATTTCCAGCTAAATTCTACAAAAATTCCGCTTTCCTCCATATAATCACCAATAACATATTAATCAATGAAGAAACTGATGTTATTACTGGATAAACTTTATATTTGTTTGCTGGACTATGAAAGGTTAATTTCTTCAATGGTTAGGTTATACAGAAAGAAAAAACAATACTTTTACAGATGGAGGTCATCCAGAATCATTGTGGAATTACATTGGAGAGTACGTTCTTTACCAAGTTCAGCCTTAACTACTCATACTCCAAGAGATTTAGCAAAAACTTTTAGTTTATGATTTCTGCTGGACAATTATACACATTATTATTATTATTATTATTTTGATAGGAAACAGAGACCTTATTAATAAAAAGAAAGAAGTTATAAATGTGAACCAGAAGTCCACCAACAAAACAAACAAAAATGAAAACTACAAACAAGATTGGAATTACAACCGAAGAACCTGAAACAAATATGGACAACTGAATAACTGGGTTTGTTTACTGTCATTAAGAAAACAACTAAATGCAGATACCCCTGAAGCAGTCCATTGTTGCTTTTGATCTGGATCCTAAACAGACTTGGACGACTAAAAATTTTGGAAGCCATATGGAACCTTTGATCCTGATTTTCTTTTAGTTTCTCAGAGAAGAATTTCGTTTGATAGATACTGTAAGTTATGATATATACTTCCTAAGCAAAATCTACTAGCAATTCAAAATGTCAGAAGATAACTTATCCACAACTTGGTCGAGTGCCTAAAGGTGATCTTATATTTATTATAACCGATTTGTATTTTCTCCAAATTGGTGAGATTTCCTAATATTACCATAAGATACTATGCGTAAGTGCACAAAAAAGGTAAGCATGATGCTTCTGTTGTAAGTTCTCCCACATCTGCTTCTCCGAAAACCACAATTTTTATCTCAAGAAATGCTATAGATGCAGAAAGACCAATAGAGGAAGGCTACTTAACAACAAATCTTGCTTCTCTTTTCCACCTTGAACCAAAACAACTTTCTTTTCCCTTCTAAATTTGACGAAGACCGATCATTACCTCATCAAGTATCTTGGTTACAAACAAGTAATATAATGACTTTTGATACTGCGGATGACAGACAACACAACCACTTCACGACCCACTAAAAGTAGACAATTAGTATTCCCAAATTTCTGAAACTTTTGCCTGTCTTGTCCATCCCAAGTCAGAAAATTTCAGGCTCCACAGAATTTCTCCAACAGAAAGGGCAGTCTATGTATAAGCAAAGAACAAGACAGGAACAAGGAATATCCGCAACTTGCTATTCAAACAGACCAAATATATTGAATTAGAGAGGTGCCAGCCGTGCTCATGTGCATATGTGAGAGAGTAATAAAGAGTCTGTGATTCTACCAACAATAACACAGACTTCTTGAACACAAAATCGACTTATAGCAATCAAGATAAGAGAAACTCACCAGACTTCGACAGCCTCTCATCCCAAGCATCAATGCAAAAAATGGCGCCAATAATCACATGTTCACTAAAACACAGACCAAAAGTAAAAGAGCTCTTCAGTAACCAGCACTCTACCAAAATAAAAAAAGGTTCTAGAAACAACTGAATAAACAAACAAACAAAACATAAATCATAAATCAAATAAAACTAACAAAAATCCAATTCAATAAAGGAAGGAGCAAAAGGAACAGAAATTTAGAGTTTATAAGCTAAAAAAAAAAGAATCATGCACCTGGAAATGAAAAGGCCTCAACTGGGTTTCCTTCAAATCAAGAAACCAAGTATCACCACTTGAAAGCCCTTTTATGATAACACAAGTGAAGCAGCAGAGAATCGCTACCATCCATCCATAAATACCTGAAAAGAAAAAACAAAAGAACCCGAAGTAACAGGAATCAAAATAATCTAATAATGAAAACGGCAAATGAAAAACGAGTGCTTTATGGAGCGCTACAGACTACAGTCAAACGCTAACGTCCAAGCGTTCCCACTTAAAAGTACTAGTAGTAGTAGCCCAACGCAATTAGCTTTGAAAATATGCGCACCCCTTGTACTCTCTCCACTTTAACATACGCACAGCACACGCCTTAACCTACGCCACCTTGTTGTCAGCCTTACTTTCTTGGCTTACGTCAAACCCCGCCTTGGGTTCTGCTCCAGAATCCGGCAGGTTTTACGTGGCACCTCTTCATTGGTTGTGGTTGTATGGTTGCTGACAAGAGGGTATAGATGATTACTACTACTACCGTAATATTAGAGATAATCCCCGTTTTCCCCTTCTTTGACACAATTATTAATTATCGTTCTATAATTTTGAAAATTTTCATTTTATCTCTTATCGTTGTTATCATTATTGAAATAATCGAAACAATTAAAGTACACCTGTAATTTTATCCTTCTATGTTAATAATTAAACATTAACTTTTAAAATCAACTTTGACGACAAGTTTTTATAATACCTTTATAAATTATAAGAATATTTGATCTATTTCATAAATCCATCAGGAAAATGTTAGTGATTTCTAAAAAATATTAAGAGATTTTAGTATTATGTTAAATTACAATGAAACAAATAAGATTATCCCTGATATTAATATAATGTAGCAACGATAGGAGAATTTTGAAACGGCCCCTATGCTTAAATTATTATACAAAAATAATTTCATAGTTTCTAATTAAATAAAAACCAACCGGGACAAATCAAAAGGTAATTACTATATAAGTTCTTATATTTTTACATAATTTAGTGTATTTTTTGAGTTTAGCGTTTTTCATTAAATTGGTTTTTGTAATTTATATAAGTAGTTTGAATTAGTCTTTAATATAATTAAACAGTCGTCTATTTTAATTTTGACTTTAACAAAAACTTTTCAATGCTTGATTTGTCACATTTGCTTGAAACTCGCATGTCAACTTTAATATTTAAACTAATGTTTTTGTGTATAATAATTGTTTTGCCTAATATATTCCCTATTTGGAGTTAATTTTACCCCTTCATCATCTAAATAATTAAAAATTTAAAATAAAATTAATTAAATTAAATAAATATAATATTGAAAATTGGTAAAATTAATAATTTTAAAAATATCTTACATGAAAGTGAATTAATAGAGTTACTGAAGACCATCACTTCTACCAAATAAGTTCTTATTAATTGACTTATTTCTAACTATTTTGCTATTTTCCGCTTTTGATTGAATTAGTCCCTAATCTTTTTGTAATACCAAAATGGCGATTTTTAAAAATTGATGTTGGTCAATCTTATATTTAAAAATAAAATGTAGCGAAATAAGAAATCACAAAACAACAATCAAACACACACACAATAGAAAATAAAAGAGACAAGATTTTTACATGATCTGAAAATTAATATAATCCATATATCCATGAAACACATTGACAGTCACATTCACTATTAAATGGTTGTCACACCTTTTGGTCATACCCTTAGAAAATGTAAAGTATAGGAGATTAAAAACTAAATCCTTTGAAGAAAAACATGAAATTGTTATTCTTTAGCAAAACTGAAAATTCAAGGTTTTGTTTTGATATGTTTTTTAAAACTATTTTCTCTTTAAAAAAAAAAAAAACAATTTTAAAGTTGTTTGGTAGCATCCTTTTTAAAGTAATCTTCAAAAACAAAAAATAACTTTTAAAAAATTAATACTAAAAGTGAAAAACAAAAATTTGTTATTTTTTACCATTTCTAAAACATGTTTTCAAATCGACTATCTTTTTTCCTCAAAATAATTATTTTATTTATTTTTAAAATTAATATCTAAACACATCTACTCTATTATTTGTTTTCAAAAATTACTTTTAAAAAATGTTACCAAATATGTTTCATTTTCAAAAAATATCATTCTAAAAATTGAACCAAACGTAGATTTCCTAAATAAAATAGGTAACACTTACCCTACAAGCTCAAACCTTATGATGCTTCTGCATAACATCACAATATTGATTCAGATCTCACAATCCAAAATATATATAACCAAAAAAAGAAAAATCTTTAACTTTTAATATGAAATCTTATCAACTGACACATGTAGCTATTTTTTGTTTAAAGTGACATATATACATATTAAATACCAATGTTTGAAGAATTTTTTATTTTTTTAGAAATTGTATTAAATTCATTCAAAATTTTTAAACAAATTAATTTTAAAAATAAAATAAATGAATAAAGTTCCTATACCATCGAGGATGTGTAGTGCTGCAGCCTACCTCACAAAGCAAATTATAGAGAAGATTAGTTGCCGAACTTTGAAATCATAAGATAGTCACTTTTTACTGTAGGGTTTTTTATTTAAAATCGAGAGTACAAAGTAATTTTTTATAAATTAGTTAAAGCTGAGAAGCATTAGAATACTATGGCAAAATAAATAAATAAATAAATAATTGAAGTAATTTTGCTAATAGAAATGAAAAAGATACCGGTGTGACTTGTGAGGAGGATGTGGGGATAGGAATGGGATCAATTATATACACGTCATCATGTATATCAGATTCTATCAAAAAGTTACAACATGCATGCGTGTGATCTGTAGTATAGACGTCGTGAGGCATCTCCAACCGTGGCGGAGACTGCTGATTGGATTTGCTTTTCCCACGTGCGACTAACCTCTACATGTACGTACATGAAACCTGATTTCTTACATTTATGGTGCGACAATTTTATTGGCTGCATAAAATTATTTATTAATAATAATTTTTGGATATTAAATTAATAGAAATGTAAGATTCTGTATTTTTGTCTGTTTGTGTTTTTATTTATTTTTTACTTTTTCCCTTAAACCCATAACTGGAGTCATTTCGTTGAACTGTCATTATTAAATTACATATATGTGTTTCACTAATGGCTGTTTAATTTCCTGTAAATTTTTATAATTTTTTTTTTTTTTTATTTTTTTACAGTGATGTATATGTATACCTAACAAACAAAAGTAGTCGGTCTGAAACAATTTGGCTCTTGCCAAACTAGAAGGACAAAACGAAAAAAAATGAATAGTACCTTTATTAATTGTTGCTTGTAGAAAGTACTGATAAAAAGCAGAAATGGACGATAAGGGAAAAAGAAAGAAAGAAAGAAAAGAGAAAGTAGTAGAGAGAAAACGACTCCCGTATTGAAGAACCAAAACACACAAAGAAAATAAAGTAGAGAATCCATCCATTATCACACCAGAAAGCTATACAGGAATTAGTTGATAGCCTCTAAAGTCGATACCTGTGCCCAAAAATGCTATATATATATACATATATATATCGATTTTTTTTCTCCTTGACACACACGAGTATAATAAATTCAACGTCTATTTAAACCATTAAATTTATTTATTTTCATTTTCTTTAACTAAATTAACAATCATTTATATTTAATCAATAGTCTATATACAATGTACTAACTTAATTATAATTTTTGTGTATACTGAAATGAAAATTATATATGGTTAAATTATTAATTATGCATGCACAAGGAGAATATGTATTATTACGAATGACTTATTATTATTATTTTTAATTTAACGTAAATAGCTTAAATTCTAATTATTATTATTTTGAAGTGATAAAAAAATATGTCGCGTCATTGTGCATAATGAGTTAAAAAAACAAAGAAGGGAAAAAGGAAAGTGGGGATGCATGATTGTTGGTCAGTTGGGAATGCCATCTTTTTTCCTTATAAAAGATAGCCACTCAGAAGTTAAGAGATTATAGTATAATAGGCTATGTATGTCGCTATCTTTATTAAACTACTGATTTCAGTTGTTAATTATTGATGGAAGATCAAAAGTAATACCCTCTACTACTCTATACTAAGGGTGAATATTACCATGTTCGGTTCTCCATATGGGGATCTGAACGTGGTTCATTAATGGGGAATAATCAAATCGATCCGAACATCCTTTGCTTGGATCGGTTCAATTCTTCGGAATACCCTTGATTACTTTAGTTTTTATTAGTCCAACAATCTTAAAAAATCACTAACGAACATGTTTTCATCAAGATTATTCAATAATTCGCTACAAAATACAAATATTTCATTTGCCTCGGTGCTCCATATAAGTTTCAAAACTTAATGAAACTGGAAAAACAATCAGATCTAGATAATAAAATCGATGATAATCATGAATCAAGTATGGTTTCAGCAATTCAGCCTTTTGATTTGCATTTTAGCATTATAAGTCTGAAGTATTAGCGCAAATGATTAAAATTTACAAACAATGTTGTTTCATAAAATAAAAAAAAAAAAACAATGCAGTTGAATGAACACAACAGCGACAATACATTAGACCAAAAATGTAAAACTTTGATAGATTTCAACTCATGAATTGAAGCCATATAATATGTTCCAATTTGTATCTCCATATGAGACACTCAAACAAGCTTTAAGCACTTCAACTCAAAAGACAATTTAAGTACTTCACAATTCACAAATTAACATTGCATAAATTAAAATCTATTAAAGTTATAGCAATTGAAGCTTATCATATTGGTGGGTGGCTGTGAAGATGAAGAGAAATTGGGGCCAGTTTGGTCTTTAGGGTTTGGGGGCTTTATTTAAGAGCATGCAAAATTACTCATATACCCATGTTTCACGCATCGGGATCGATTATGGATATCTAGAACCAAACTGATCCATGAAACATGATGTTTTATTGGGTTGGGATCCAAACATCGTAAATTTGAACATGAAAATCGAATTGAACACTTATGGATCGATTCGAATCGGATTATTTAAATCAGTTCCATGATTTTATATCCACCCTGACTTTATACATCATGTACTATTACTTTGTTTTTTGAGCTAATAGTGTACTTTGTTTTAAAACAATAGTGTACTTAATGCACTTATCGGTGGATGTACTTTATACTATATTATCGCATTGGGGAAAAGTTGTCTTCTTATGAACTGATTACTTTCATGTGGGTGTATATATATATATGATAAGATTTTTTAAAAAATAATAAAATGAATAGTTTTAACTTTAAAATATTTGAAAACTCATTTCTATGTCTATTTATTTTTAAAAAGCTTTAAGGTCATTTTTTTTCCATGTGATTTGAAGTTATGTAATACAATTTGGACAATATTTCATATAAAGAAGTAGCAATAATAAACAAAACTTATTGAATATCACATATTTACGATTAGCTCAAGTAAGATTATTGTTATGATAGGACTCAATAAATGTTTGATCAATTATTTTATTAAATTAATTAGTTGTAGATTTTGTATTATAGTATGCTACAAATCTAAAATTTTAAGGAGAGTAGAATCTAAGCCTAAAAAGGACAATACACCCACCACCGAAAAAACAAATAAGTGAGTTTAAAAAAGAAAAAACAAAAACAAATAAGTGACAAAGGTAGCACGAATTCACTTTTATGCTTTATGACATGAAGTAGCGTTGAGAGAGTAAATGGCATCTCCTTCTCTTGCATGGAATCTTTATATATATATATAATATAAAGAAATATAAAGATATGTGATCAAATGGATCTTCTTTAAAGTAAATATAAAAGGTATTTTTTTATTTGACAAAACCTACCAACTTTATCTTTTTAATGATTTAAAATGATCTCTTTGACAAAAGATCTGCAACAAGCACACATAAAAGTGTGTTGTGCAAAATTGTAAATGGACGAATCGAACAAGTAATAAAGTGATGAGAGAAGTATCGTTCCACGAGGATTGTTGTTAATTAATGCCCAAAATTAAAATAACCCAACTTTTATTTGGTAGATGAAATTTGAGTAAATGAGTTGCAAACTATGACTAAATTTAATTATAATTGTAAATAAATGAAAATTAATTCAATGAATAAAAACTCTAAGATTGTGATTTCACCATAATTAATATGTTCCTCCCCTTTGTTCTTTTTAACAAAAATTAACTATCCAGTTGCTAGTCGAGATTCCCTGAATTATTCACATAGCTCCTCCCGAGGTCTAAGGAAAATACCCTATAAAGACTAACTGTTATGTTCCCATGCAAGTCAAAACATTAAATGATTCATTAAGATTTATGGATCTCTTTTATAGACTACACAAACCATGCAGGTATATTCCTAGCTTACATGTAATTTATGACATTAAATACAATGAATTAGACACATAAATCAGCTTCCGCTATCATTATGATTGACAATTCAACTAAATAGTGGTCAATTATTTAGAAGCATTATGAACAGTATTAAATGCATCAACCAAGATAGAAAATCCTTAATTGAATTAAATAAAGGTTTGGAACATCAAAGTTAGACTACATCATAACCTTAGAAAACAAATCTACTCCATAATAGATTTTACAAAAACTAGAAAATTAAACATAACAAAAAATAGGAAAACTTAGTAGATTGAAACTTCACCGTAGAATTTATTCCTCTGTTTTGCTCCTCCTCTCCAAACTCTTTTTTTTTTTTTTTTTTTTTTTTTTCTAAATTACTTATTGTTTTGGTTTGTGATGGAATGTTTGGAATGGTGATTCTAAGGCCTATTTATAAGCAAAGTTCACCTCCAATTACATCATCGATTGCATCATCGTTTCCTAATTTTCCACCATTTTGCATCATCGTTCATCTACCTTATTCAAAGTCAACTTTTATATTGCATCATCGCGTGCATCATCGTTCACCTACCTCATTCAAAGTCAACTTTCATATTACATCATCGCTTACATCATAATTTTGATTACATCATTCCTTACATCAGCATGACATAATATTTATTTCTAGAATACTCAATCTTTAAATTACGATAACTTTTTGATGCGATTTCTGATTCGAGTAATTCTTGAGGCGATGAACTGCTTTGAATGAAATTCATTTTGTAGCGATGATCTTGTCTTGAACAATATCACTTGGTGGGGTTCATATGCGCTTTTTTAACCAATTTTATTCTGAAAATAAAAATAAAAGAAATATAAAATAATTTACTTAATAATAATAAAAATATCAAAAACTAAACAAGAATTCAAATTTAAAAAGATAAAATAACTCTATAAATATAAAGTTATCAAAGTGCACCTAAAAATTTGCTTATAATTTATAGCAACTTGGTGCAATCTTAGGATATATCATACTTCCCATTATTAGTTTTGTTTATGAATATTTAATAGTGAAAAAAAAAATATTAAAGTTAAGTGTAGCCAATATCCTCGATCTGCAGAGCTTCTCTCTTATTTTTATTTTTATTTTATTTTTAAAAAAACTAGAGAGCAGAATAGAATGACAGTTTCTTTTTAGTTATCATAATCAGTCAGAACTTATAATTGCTACCCCGACAAGGACCATTATCAAGTCAAGATTTTTTCTCTGTTAGGCAATGCATGCGGTTTCGACACAAATAATGAGCTCCAAGGGAAAAATCTTGTATGTACGAGAGTTTTGTAGGATATCTGGTTTCATTCACTTTATATATTATATAATATGGGTTAATAATATAATAAATTATATACGAAATAAGACGTGATATGAGTAGAATTAACAGATAACATTCATCACATTTATAAGAACTATACTCAAGGCGAGATAAACCATGTATATACCTTTTTAGTTATTTATATAGAGAGAGAATTTGGTTATATGTATTTTGTAATAAGAGTTTTTACTTAAAAACATTTGAAGTTAATCCATTTAATATTAATATTAATAATTGGAATGTACCAGATTAATGTGGTTTAGTGGTTAAAAACATTACTTAGTATTTATATGCTAATTATTAGATCATAAATGATATTAAAAGATAATCAGAATATGATAGAGATTTGAAAGTTTAAGTTATATTATTAGAACTTTAGAAGTTTACGCAAACCATTCAATTATTTAATATCCACCGAAACAAAGGATGATGTTCCAAAATCAAGCAAAACAACCCCCAAGTTTTGTTTCTCCACGTCGGATGCATGACTTAGCAAATAAAAAGGTGCTCAAATCTCAATTATTATGTTTGATTGATTATAAATGAGGGTTTTCCATATAATAACACTTTCCGCAATATTGTGCTAGTGTCGTCTTGTACAAATATATACCAGCCTTGTAATCTATTCTATGCCAATTTTGGTGGGCTGAGAGAAGGACAGAGTATGTGCGATTGGAATTGCTTTTGTTCCAATATTTATAAAAGTCTGAAAGTGCATTCTCAAGTGGCGTATTAAAGCCACTTTAGACCATCACCAGTTGGATGTCATGATAACGGAGGCTAGAGGATCCCAATTTTCTTTAACAAAACACCAATGAGAAGTGTCCAGGAATATTCTCACGTGCGAGATGAGCGCTATGTGCACCCCAAATTATTTAATCGTTGCAAAATTGGTCGAAATTCATTTTTTTAACAATAAAAAAAATTTGTAACAAACTTTCACTGAAAATTAAATTCTATTGGTGAATAAAAGGAAAATTGTTTGTAAACAATATAAGTAAGTTGTGTCTTTAAAAAAATAAATAAATAAAACCTCAGCAGAGACAAATAAAATATATGCTGCTTGTTATGAAGACAATAGGGACTCAAAGCTTTTACTAAGCAGCAGACATAGAGAGGGAAGTGAAGTGTGGTGCAGTTGGGGCATTGAGTATGGGTGGGGAGGGGGAGGGTGGTGTGGGGTGTGTGGATTTTGTGGGGAGCTGCGAAGTGTCACTCTCTCCAAATATGAGGGCCATCAATGGTCATTCGATGGGAATGTCAAATGTCAATCTGATTTGTGATCTGGGTGGACCGCATTTCCAATAGAACCCAATTTGTGATCTGGCTAGGTGACAACTGACAACTGACGTCTGTTCATTTTCATTTCACCCATTTGTTTGAGTCAAAATGACCTTCTGAGAAAATATGCGATAACCCACTTTACCTCTTTTAACTAGATTTTGAAAGATGGAGTAATTTACCAAAGTCCCTGTTATTTGTAAATGTTTCACTTTATTCACAAGAAATGAAAATATCATATAATCAGTCCTCGAAACCTCTAGTCATAATATCCTGAATTTAATTTCATGAGATTCTAATTATGTACATAATTGTATAAGTCACCTAGTTCTCTCGTCTTGGTTTAGATTGCATGGACTAGTAAAGAATTTGTCACAAGTGCATATATCTAGATATCAAATACGTCAATCTAAAAGGAAATGATTTCGGTATAGTGGTAAATCAAAAGTCTATTCACTTACCTTTACAGATAGTGGGTTCAACTCATAAATCTCACTTAATGTAGACAATTTTCTCCATGTATATGAGTTGCCCTCTCTCTTCTTTTGGGAGTTAATCTTCAAACCGTACCTTAAAGTCATATCACAGCGGCTCTTAACAGCATTCTGGGCTGGTCCAGTAATTGAAAAAAAAAGGGTGAGTCTAATGTATTACTACACAGAACGTTCTAGCCTTAGAAATCTAAAAGCCAACTGCTTGATCTTGGGGTGAGTCCAATTCAAATGAGGCTCAATGAAGCCAGTCCATCATAAAACTGAATCTCAAATAATGTTCAGCCCATGTATTTCAAAAAGCCCAATAAGCACTTCTACTCATCCTGGATTTTAGACGTGTCGTACTCATATAGTGATCTCAAAAGCGGAAAAAAAAAAAGGGGGGGGGGGGGGGGAGAGAGAGAGAGGGACAAAGAAAAGCAGAGAATCGGTGAGGAAATGATGGTGTATGGCCGTTTAAGTGCTGACTCAAAAATCCCAAAAAAATAGCAACAAAACCAGCAATGGCTGTTAAGATGAGAGAATACTTGGTATCTCTAAAAATAGGAGTATCTTCAACCAACCCAGCACACCCCCCACATCCTTTTCTAACTCCTTCTTCGATCTTTTTGGCTGGTTTCGCTCCTCTTGACTGCGTAATGTTGCTCCTCAATCACTCTACACTCAACAATATCAGTCTCTTTTGCTTCTACCTCTACTAGTTTGACATTCCATTTTCAAAATCATTTTATTTTTATATATACACCTGGATGTATATAATGTCGACTCGATCTTGGTCACCAGACAAGTTGCATGGTGCATGTATATGAATTACATAGTGTTCGTGGATGCATGGATGATGCAAGTATGGTGTCTCCAAATAGCAGCGGACAAGAGTCCGTGTACAATCTCACCCTTGATCAGGTTGAGAAGCAGCTTAAAAATAATATAGGGAAGCCTTTGAATGCTATGAATTTGGATGAGTTACTAAAAAATGTGATATCTGTTGAAGAAGCTGCACAGCTGGTGCACAACCCTTCTTCTGCTTCTTCTTCTTCTTCTTCCTCGTCACCTCCTCCTTCATGCTTTCTGGGAAATGTTAATCTGAACGGGACGTTGAGCAAGAAAACCATCGATCAAGTTTGGAAGGAGATAATGCATCATGAGCGTGTCAATGAAGTTGATAAGCAAGCAGCCGTCCAACAACTTGGAGAAACAACTCTTGAAGACTTTCTAATGCGGGCAGGTGTTATCAACCTAGGCAACAATCAAAGTCATCAACCTTTGATGGGTACAGATCCCATGCAGGTTGTGGTCTCTCAACAGGCTGACTGGTTGCACTTCCCAATGACAGCTGCTCATCAGCAGCGAATGACAATTGTTAATACTAATTTTAATGTTTCTGACTCGGGTTATAATGACAATATTTCTGTTGCTGATAATATTGGCTACTCGGATCACAACCAACTGGTTATGTCAATGTCAATGCCAATTCCAATGTCAGCAATACCTCCTGCATTATCTGATTCTAAGGTGGTTGGGGAGCCAAAGCATCGGTACTCAGATGAGATGATGGAGAAGACTATTGAGAGGAGGCAGAAGAGGATGATCAAGAACCGTGAATCGGCTGCCAGGTCAAGGGCAAGGAAGCAGGTAATTATGGACCTTCATTGCATTACAAGAGTTTTTATGAAGTTATATTGACTTGGTTACTGTAGTTTATTGAGGATTCTGTTTGTCTTGTTGATTAAAGGCTTACACCAATCAATTGGAGCGTGAAGTTTTACAGTTGAGGAAAACAAATGGATGGCTCAAAACGCAAAAGGTACATTTATCACGGTAACAGCAATATGTTTTGCTGCTGGGACTCTGATCCAATTGCTTGCAATATGAGAGCCTTGAGTGGATCAATCCTCTCAAGTTCAGAGGTTAATCTGATAACGATGTTTGTTTTTGGTTTCGTGAATTCTTCCAAATCGTATCCATTAATTTTGTCACAACTAACAAGAAGGACAATTAATCGAATCCAATATTTACTATATATGTTGTTTTCGCAGGAAGTGGAGCTGCTCTTGTCCTCCTATCCAACTCTCCTGCCCAAATATCAGTTGAGACGGACCAGCTCAGCTTGACTCTAGCGTCTGTTAATATCTTCATGTTTTTTTATGCATTTTGAGCTTTATCATACTCTGGAGGCTTTGTTAGTCGTTGAAGGCTGGAGATTATTTTATTGATGTACAGGCTGCTGATCTTGGGAGGAAGTCGCTCAATCATTATATCCTTATTCATAAAAAAGAAACGCTAAAACCTGAATAAAAGAAACATTACTGTTTCCAACAGATTAACAAGACACTTCAAATTATATATATTTAGTTTTTATGGTTAGCACGTCTTAACTTAATACACTATACTATTTTTAATCATGTAGAATTAAGCAATCCATGACGCATGATAGAGATCAATAATTAACAAAAACAGAAAACAATTAGAATTCAATTACCATTAAGAATCCTCGAGGGAAATGGAATTAAGAAATTAAAATCAAATAATGAAAGCTTTTACATGTCTCTAAATAATAATTATCATATATTATTGACATATACACACCGATTTAGATTATATCTATGTACATGTAAGCATGACATAATGCAGAAATTTTACAAGTCAATCCTCTGGATTTGCCTTTGCTTCAATCTTCTGCCAACCTATCATCTAAAAATATAAATGATATCAAAAAAAGAAGATATATAAAATTACTTGAACAAAACAAAACAAAACAAATGATATCAAGACCTTGATATTTAAGCAAGCATATTTGCATTGAACTACAATGACAAACAAGAATATCAGAGATGACATAAGGTTAAATATTTGCCCATTCAATTAGAGAAAGATTTTATTGAGTTGAAATGAACGAAATCCCACTCAATTTTGATGATGAAAATAATAACAGTGATATGTAAACATTGATACATGATGATCAAATGGCTTCAGTCAATTTTTCATGTGATGATGACCAAACAACAAACAACAAAATCCCTAAAAACATTACTCTTTAGTATTTCCTGCACATTACAACCACACAGGCAAAACTGACATAATTCTACAAGATAAATAAAAATCTACTTAAAGCTTATGCTTCAAGTTCTCTTCGTTCATACATACTCAAGTATGACATCCAGGATGTTTGAAAAAAAAAAACTATTGCATTCAGGGGAAGCAGTGGCTATAAGCCACATTTTGTATTGGTTAAAACTATATATTTGAAAAAATTAAAATTCAAACATCTTTAATGTGTGTGTGTGTGTGTGTGTGTGTGTGTGTGTATCATCAAACAAAATCTTTATTAACAAATAGATGTAAACTACCGCTCCACTAAAGAGACTTTTACAAACCAAAAGAAAGATCACCAAACATTAACAAGAAAGAAAGAAAGAATTATCTTGGTCTGTGATGTGTGTAAAAGAAATGAAGAGACTATTAACAATCTCTCTTTTCATTGTCTTGTTGCATCAAATATGTGGGCTCCATAACGAGTGGAAAATTGTTTGGGCTACCGCCCTGTACTCACGCGATGTTCTTCTCATGGAAAATTGGTTTGCTTCTGGTACAAGGTATAAAGGCAAAGTATTGTGGAGATGTGTGGTCAAGAGTCGCGTTTGGGTGATATGATAAGAAATAAATAACCGGATCTTTCGAGATTAAATGGAAGATTTTCTATGTCAAGGGAGGGAACTATGAATCATTGGCATCTTTGTGGGTTGCAGTGACAAAGGAGTTGAAGGATACCTCTTTTTTATTTATCCACCTCAACTGGCAGGGGCAATGTTGTATTTTTCTATTTCTTTTACAGGATGATGATTTTGTTTTGCAGAGGTGGCTGTAAATGATTTTTGTTTTGAAGGGTGGTTAGACATCCTTTCATGCTAGAGATGCAGTGTTGGAGGTTGCAACTGTACATTGAAGATGTATAGCCAAGGATGTGCATGATATGAACCTCTCTATGACCGGTGGCCGCCACCAGTTACTACTAAACGAGTGAAGGAGGCTGACTGGTCTCCTCCCTGTTTTTGGCAAAGGAGGAGGTCGACCTCCTCTTGAATAAAAGGGGGAGACTGCAGCCTCCTCTCATTTGAAAGTGAGGCGGCATAATTGCCTCCTCTTGCATTGGATGCAGTCCTTCGTCGACTTTCTTTTTTCTTTTAGATTAAAATGTTAAAATATTATTTTATTTATATAAAATAAAATAATTAAAATATAAAATATTAAAAATAAAAATTAACATATCTTAAAATAATAATAACCTATTTAGAAAAAACAATGGAAATTAATATTTAAGAAAAATGGCATAATAATAATAGTCCAATCACTTAATGTTTAAGTTTAGGAATCATAAATGGAAAAACAAACAAAAATCAATATCTTAATTGTAAAATCTTATTAAATACTTACTTAAAATAAGGTCTTATAAGACTTAAAACAAAAAATACAAGCACTACCTATGTAATTGTGCTTGTGCATGTGTAAAATAACCACAGGAAATATGATATGAACCGGTGAACCTAACGTATGATATTAGACATGCAGTGTTGGAGGGTGCAACTTCATATTGATGATTGTATTGCCAAGGATGTGTATGCTTGAGACTTATCTAAACAACATATGTCATTGTGTACGTGCATGTGTAAAACAACCCTCAGAAGTATGGTATAAACCAGAAGTTATAAAAGAAATTTCATGAGGAAAAAAGATTAGAGACACAGGTTATCCTGGAGATCTCTTAAGTAAATCCAGATTGATTTTTGTCATGGTTGCTCTGGGTTTGGGATACCAAAAGATTGTCATGTTCATCATTGCCAAACATTTTTGTTTAATGGAAAATGTATCAGTGTGGGTAACTTACGAAAGGAAGACTGATGGCGCCAGGTCATTTCTTTGTGGCATCAATAAACATGGCTCGAGTCCAATGTTCAACATCCTCAGTTTGTGATGGCGGGGGAGGAAAAGTGGGATGCTCCACAAGATCCCATCCGTCAATAAGGCTTTCATTCTTTCCAATATCGGACATCTCAGTTGCATAAAGAAAACTGGCTGCTGAACTGGGAAGATTGTTATCACTCAAGTGTTTCTGTGAGGCAAATAAATAATATAAATATCACTTAACAGTTTCATAAGTGAAACCCAATTCCAGGCTACCCTAAATGTTACATCTGAAACACAATCTCATATTATCCTAGGTGCTGGCTGTCCTGGATATGGAACTATAGGTGCAAGGAAAAAGATATTCTACTGTGAAGCAGTTAATTTCAGTATCAAAGTCAATACAAAGACTAGGAAAAATTAAACTGTGCCACTAAATTTTTATCGAAATGGTATACTTGTCTTCCCCCCACTGTCTCCTCTCTTTCACATTAAATCCTTTAATAAAACTTGCTATATATAAATACGTTATGGTATATCAGTTTAGCTATTTTACAAGCTGCTTGTAATGTGAAACTTAAGGCTTTATACAGAGTGGGAACGATCAAGCACATAACATTCTAGCTATTCCACAAGCTACTAGTGATGTAGAAGTTAAGGCTTTATATAGGGTGGAAACAATCAAGCACATAACTGAGTCACAGTTTTCTAAGTCTTTCACCCTGCCAAAAACCAATGAATGGATGGTGCCCTAACTATACAGGTGGTATTCTAGCAACTATAAAATGAAATATTAAGTTAGTAGCATTTGGCAACCAAATCGAATTATCCAAGGAAAACAGTAAGGAAAACCACCTCATAAAACTGAAAGAGGATATTAACTAGGTTATAAACTAAACAGTAAAAATTAGTTATTTTTACTAAAATCGAGGTCTGAATCTATACCGTAATAGAAAACATGTGTGCGCTCTCCAGCAAAGTGGTAGATGAAATCCCAGAATTCATATTCCATATAGATTTATTCAATTGTTGAACTTGCTTGCATGACCTGGAATCAAAAGATTTGTCATGAACAACAGCATTACAAATTCCTAGTAAAAAATCAGTAGTTTACTGGGAATAAAAAAAAGTGAATACAGCTCATTATCCGTGACGGTGTTAAAAGATTCCCCCAAACACAAATTAGCATTAGAATGACTCTCTTATAAGCAACCAAAAAGAAAGTAACATTCTAATCATCAACATAAATTGTACAAGGCTCAATTAAATAGTTGGAATAGAACGCAAGGCAACATAACAAAACAGTGAATTTTAAAAGCCCAAAGTTACCCACCAGACCAGTAATGAGCTGTGTCACAAAGATTAATGGTGTAAGGAAATGTTCACACAGAACTTCAAAGTATTGTCAACAGATTTTCATCTTTGGATCTATACACATTATTCAACTTGATCACTATTATACTAAATTTAGCACATGGTGGAAAGGACTAGTGGAACATGAACCTTGAACACGCCATTTTCAAGGAAAAAACAGATCGAACTTCCTTAGATGAAGATAATGTTGCCAATAATTTAGCAAATGCTTCAAAAGTTGATGCTTCAGATGGAACATCCAAACATAGTGAGTTATAACAGTAAGCTGTTATGCATGCCACACTTTTCTTGAGAAGAGAAATCCCTTTCTGCAGGTCCTTATGTGTTTCAACAGAATGTGGAGAAGCAGAAGAAAAATTGAAGCTGCCACTTCTAGAAGAATCCAGGTGGAGCCTTCTCTCAGATTCCATTGAAGCAACACCAAAATTACTTGAGCTTCTATCGCTCCAGGAGTTTTCTCCACTAGATGAACAATAATTTTGGCGAGGAATAAAAAGGGGATACTCATTGCTGCATAACACAAATTGTTTTTAGTCCTAGAATCTGATATACCTAATTTAGCCTCATAAATTTACATTTCGGGCCAATATACCTTCGAGAAGAAGGGCGTGCATCCCAATAGCAATCTCTTTGCCATATTCGAGAGCAAGAACCCTGACATAATACAATAATATGAATACAACAATTAGTCAAAACAAATATATATATATATATATACACACACATATATATCTAGTAGAAGAAGAAGAAGAACCCTTGAAATACAGCAACAAATGCAAACAAACATATAACTATGGATTTTTCTTCAGAAAATCAAATAAAAAGGTAGCCAAAGAAATATCAGCACAGTAAGTCCACAAAGCATACTGACGCAAATATTAGATTAAAAGAATAAATGCGAGTCAGTATGTTCATGTCCTTAGTTGCTATACATCCAAACACAATATAAGACAAAAAGGAAATCTATCATATAGCTATACAACATTTTCATAATTTTACAACACACCACACAAGTTAAAAAAAAAAAACAAAAATTAAACTAAAATAAAATAAAAGATCGTTTGAAAAACGCTTGCAAATGTAATTTGCACAAACTTAAAGGATGCTCTGAAGAAACTTTTAAAGCATGCTCGTAAAAGGGTTATGCTGGTAAAAAGGTTATGAGCGATAGCATACTGCTAGAGAAAAAGGCATTTCTCTTCGGTCAAATTATCCTCCATAACCAATTACCCCTTTAATCCCACAGATATTGTGTCCATGGGGTTCCTAAATTATTAAACAACTTAGCAATTCAAAGTAACCCAAAACCAGAGTGTTGAAGAAATATATTAGCTATTACATAGAAGCAGCATCTGTGCTTACCGCAAAACCTGAATTATGGAGGACAGGAACCGCCAAATTCTGAACAATGAGATTAAGAAGTTGCACCATATATCTGTTTCCAACCATAGGGATAACTGATAAGTGTCAAATAATAGAGTATCCAAACATATTAATCAACTGAACAAATTCAGAAATAATAATAAATGTAGCATGTAAGTTTACAGTATAATACCAATAAAATACACATTATTGAATCCAGCAGGACAATCTAGGAACATTTTTTCCAATAATACCATAATTATCATCATCATTGCCATCATTGTCATTATTATTATTATGTTCATCATCATCATCATTGTCATCATTGTTATTATTATTATATTAAATAATTCAGGAATTTTTTAACCATTTTGCAAGCACAAGTTTGAAACTAGGGCCCTTGCCAAAACCTACAATCTTTGGAAACAGGCAGCTGGTGAGTCGGTGACAGTTTGCTAGGTAGGACTCCAAGAAATTGAACCTGAAACCTTGTAGGAGGAAACCACAAGTTGACTGCTCGACCAACCCCTTATAGTTTACATTGATATTCTTATGAATTTTACCAATCAGGATATGAACAGGCTAACACAAATTTGGATTAATACACATACACATATCATCTTGTGAAACAAGAAAAAATTTACCCTAAAGAGGCAGCAAGCTCTTCTGATGGAACAGAATGTGGATCAAGTCCTCTTGGTAATCGAGCACCACAGATCTGATCATATTGTCCAGTGGACCCATCTCTTCTCTCACCATCCACATTCACCTAGAGAAACAAAATTTGCAAAATCTTATTTAAAAGCACCATAATTAATAAGTCAAAAAAATTGATGTCCATATTCCAGGAAGATCTGAGGCACATTAGAACCCCCTTTGAGCACATAAATTACACTATACAATTAAAACGATTATAAACAGAGACACAAAAAAAGGAAAGACATATCTAAGAAATTAAATCAGTCTGGGACAAAATATGAACAGGATAACAAACAGCTATCTATTATTTTCAGAGGGAACATCCTGGCCCAAAATTCTAAACCATAAAGCAGAATAAGGTCTAAGTTCTCCATCAATTTTCTCTGCATGTTCTTCAATATATTACTGCAAGACCCCTTAACACCAACTGCACTACAGGAAAGAAAAAATGCAACAAATATTGCAAGTTTTTTCTTCTCTAATGGGCAATAATACAAAAACTTCCACAAGTTCTTATATCTATGCTGTCCTATGAGTTTATCTTCAGACCCTTTCTTTCTATTCAATCAGATTTTACATCCTACTGCCGAATCCAAGGCCTTTTCTTTCATCATTTAACAGTACAAATTCCATATCGACAGTTTATGCAAAAATATCTAAAAAAATACTAGGTGCAAGGGGTGCATCTGTGCATAAATTTAGTGAAGAAAACTTAAAATATATTAATCATATATGATTAACATCTAAATGGCATTCCTCAGTCAAAACAGCAATATAACAACTTGAAACTTAAAACTTAAGTAATAACATTTAAGTCTTAACCTTAAAATCCTTGGTTTTTCACCAACTAAGCCTCCAGCACATTTTTGTGTCTCAATTGGGTTGCCGTACATCTCATGTAATAAGTCTTTTATTTTATTGTTTAATCATTACGAAAAAAACATACATTTTATGGTTCAGCTATACTGGTTGCATTGGGGACCAACTTTCTATTGTGTTATATTCAATTATATTTATGTGTTTACCATCTGCTTTGTAACTGAATGTCAGCCATGTTTCTATGCTTACCAGTGTACTCCAAAAGCTCTGAACTGTGATCTAATTAAAAAATAATACTTTTACTTAACCTAATAGAAGTCTCACAAGGGTTCAAACATCCTAGATTTATGCATTCACACATACACCAACAATATGGGTCTAAATGAATCAAACGTTTTGAATAGCAAAAGAAGTATTTAGCAGCTGGCTAAGTATGACATTGTGACAAGTAACGGAGTGTCCATTTTCATTAATATCTTTCATCCCAAGAGCTGCATGCTTAGTATTTGAGTTCTAAAATTTAAAATGTTTTCCAAGTTTACTCTCCAAATGGCATTAAAAATTTCAAACAAGTGACAAGATCATGAAAATTATATGATCACTAAAGAAGAAAATCACATGAATTAACTTAGTCACTTAAAGAGATCAAATAGCGTTGACATTTGAAATCCATACCCGACGTTGGGGGAACAACTTGCATATCTGTTTTATAACCACAGACTGTTTATGAAGAAGTTCTGAGACAATTGCCATCTGCAATATATAGAATTTATTAACTATTAAGCAATTAATATGAGGTTCGCATAATGAATATAACGTAACCATAGATATCCACCCTATTAAAGTAGAATATTACAAACAAACCATATAATTTGTCATTTGTCACAACCTCTAACAAACAAGTAATAAAGAAACAACGGACAAAAACGAAATCAACATCTTAAAAAGAATATAGATGGTATGCCTCACATGCCCCAAGCTCTGAGTGCAAACAAGGTTAGGATAGAACTTCTCCAATTGTTCCACACGATTCTTTTCCAACTACAAAGAGAAGAAAACGAACACATTAAACACATTCATTTACACTAAAGAACAAAATCCAACCCCCTATGGTATAACGATCATTTAAATCTCACAACCCAATTACAAGTAAAATCAAACACAAAATAGCAAGGACATCATTCATACAATGGAACAAGCTGATTCAAGTACCGCATACTTGACTTTCAAATCATAAGACGTTCTCTCAATCTCCGACTTCCCTGTCAAAAACAAAACATCATTCACTAAAAAAATAAACCACCGAAAACGAAACAGTCTGCAGGACAGCTAACAGCCAACCTAGCAAGAGTTGGTCTTTACTACGGTGTAGCCTCTCCCTCAAATTGGCAAGCTTCTCGTTTTGAAGGACTCTCCAATTCAGCTGATCATCCGCCTTTCCCTAAAAAATTATCAACATCAAACTAACCACGACACTTCGCACACATACAAATAATAAAACCATAACTGTACGCAAAGCACAAATCGAACCTTAGCGACAAGAACATCACTCAATCTCGAGTACAAAGCATCACGACGACTCTTCAACGATTTCAGCAAAACATTGCACTCGTTCAATCTACAACAAATTTACAGCCAATCAAGACAAAGCAAGCGAGAGAAAACCATGAAAAGCGTACCTGTAATTGAACCATGAAAAGCGTACCTGTAATTGACACAAACTGCACAAATAGAAGGGCGATTGGAGTTGTCGCAAATGGCACAGCAGCTGCTTCTTCTGTTCATCTTCTGTTTCTTTCATCATTAATAAAGCAATCAATTAATGGCTCCATCTCCATAAATTTTGAATTCAAGCGAAGAAATTGATGAATTACCGAGACTGTGCGGCCGGAGCTGAAGTGGACGGTCAGAGATCACCGGAGCATCGTGGTATCATCGGGATCGAGGTCAAATTGTGTTGTTTATTACTTGCATATGTTAAAAAGGCGTATAAAATAGGGAGTTTATTAATATTTGTATTATCTGGTTTTTTCTTTCATTTATCCGTAGCTTAGGAATTTGAATTTTGGAGAAATTAGGTCAAACGATTAGGACTCGTTCCTTGAAATTTGTGTACGGAAGGCGATGAGATTACAAATAGAGTAAATTACAATTTAACTACCCGGTTTAAACGTTTTCACAGGCGGAGCAAATGTTTCCATGTTATTACAATTTACCCCCCTCCCGTTAGTAAGATTCGTTATATTTGACGGTAAACAGTGAAAAGACAAAATTATTCTTTGACTAAAGTTGACCAGTTGACCAAATATATATCTGGTCAACTCCTCACTCACTCAGCTGTTCTCTCTCTCTTCCTTTCATCCTTCTTCTTCCGCTTCTCATCTTCTTCCGTTTCTTCTTCTTCCGCTTCTTCTTCTTCTTTCCTTATTCTTCTTTTTCTTCTTCTTTCCTTATTCTTCTTCTTCTTCTTCTGTTGTTCTTCTTCCTTGGATCGTCTGGGTTCTCTGCGATCTGGGTTCGCTGACGAACCCAGCTGGGTTCGTCAGCGAACCCAGATCGGAGACCCAGACACTCCGATCTGGGTTCGCTGACGAACCCCGCTGGGTTCATCAGGAACCCAGATCTGGGTTCTCAGGAACCCAGATCTGGGTTCCTGACTAACCCAGCTGGGTTCGTCACGAACCCAGCTGGGTTCGGTGCCCAGATGGGTTCGTCAGAAACCTAGTCTGGGTTCCTGACGAACCCATCAGGAACCCAGACTGGGTTCACGAACGAACCCAGCTGAACCCAGTCTGGGTTCGTCCGATGAACCCAGAATCTGGGTTCATCGTATGTATTTTTTTCAGTTTGATGGTTTTGATTTCAGATGATATTGGGTTTGATGCTTTTGAGATTGATAATGTTGGGTTTGATGGATACATTTGAGGTCATTTTTTGGGTTTTCAGAAGTTGTGACGTTGGCTAGTTGATTGAAGATGTTTGGAATCATTTTATGGTTGCTGGTGATGATTTGCTGGGTGATGTTGCTGGTTGACAATGGTTGCTGGTGATGATTTGCTGGGTGATGAACTTTGAATTGATGATAGATTGTATATTTTGGGATAAAATTTAAAATTAAAAAAAAAATAATATGAAAAGACAATTTTAACCCTGGCTTAGTTAAATGTAACTGAATTCATTAACGATAAGGGGGTAAATTGTAATAAAATGGAAACATTTGCTCCGCCTATGAAAGCGTTTAAACCGGATAGCTAAATTGTAATTTGCTCTTACAAATAATATTGTAGGGAAAAATCGCATGCAACCCTTGAGGCATGGCTTTAAGACGTTAAGATAGAAAGTTTTGGTTAGGGAAAATTTATAAAACCAGTTGTACTTTGTGTAAATCCCTATTTTACCACTTTTTAGTTCGAAATTTATCTAAAATCCCACTTATATTAACATAAATACCCAAAATATCCCTTAAAGATGTGTGAAATGATAATAATACCTTTAATTGTTAATGATTCTATTCAATTGAAAATGTTAATTGAGATAAAAAGAAAAATATAGATGGCAAGTGGTTTTAATGGTGACATCTCATTAAAGAAATAAATATACATTAATAAGATAAATTAATAAATAAAATAATATTATAATTAATAAATTAAAAAAATAAAAAAAATTGAGATGGAGACAACTTGATCTTCATCCCAAATATGGAGACCAATGGAGTCTTTAAAATGTGGAGACTTAGATGGTTTCTAAGGTTAGAGACCTACATGGTCCCTAGTGATGGAAACCACCTAAGTCACTATCATTGGAGATTTAGAACAATTGGATCTACACCAACCAAAAACTTATCTAATAGGATTTTTTTTTTCTTGTGATGGATTTTTTTTTTTTTTTTTATTGAAGATGGATTTGTTTTTGTGATGTAGTGATTAGATTGGTTAAGGTTGATTGATGATGAAGAAGAGTGAGGTTGATGAAAAAGAAATGGGATGAGAAAGGAGAGAGAAGATGAACTTTGAAGAGAAAAAAGATAAGAAAAAAGATGAGAAAAGTGTGAGGCTTTAAATTCATATGTTCAAATTGAATATTTTCATCACCGACCATAAATCTAAAATTCTAGATTGATATCGATCTAGGTTTTGAAACCCAAACTGATGCTAAACCAACATCTAGACTTTTGGAACCCAGATGTCAATATGTTCTAGTGGAAACCCAAATCAAGAAACCCAAATCTAGATTTGGGTTTCTAGGCATCTGATCTAAAAATGTATTTAAGTAGAAAAGTAATGTTTAATCAAAATTTAGGGACTCCAGTGAAATTTCCCCATTATTAATTATGGCAAAACTTTACTAGTTACTGCAGTTGCTGACATTGTCACTTGTTTTGCACTAAATTTTAACAAAATATCATCAAATATGAACTCTTACTTAAAGTTCAAGAATTTTCTGTATTTTTTCACTTTATTTGATTTTACAGATACAAAAAGAAGAGTATATCTTTCAGCTTAAAATCCATATATGTCAGCAGACACAATAGGGAAGGTACACGCCGATGGGCAATTGGTTGAAAGATTCACAGCATCAGCACAAGATCCAAGCAACAGGATACTAACCAATAGTAAAACGATGGCAAATTAATTCCAAATTATTATTCATATAAAAAGTGATCTACAACTAAGGCGAAGTCCACCGTACATTAGAATAGAAGACTCAAAAATAACACTGATTATCCTCCAAGATGAACCGACGGAAAGGGGTGTTAAAAACCTTTAATTAAGGCTTCGCTAGTTTGCTCCGTTGCCAAGAGTATTGTGAAATTTGAACTGATTAAAATCTTTGTGATACATGTGCTAGTGATGTTTAAGCTGAATCTAGTATAGAAACAGAACTTCAAATTTGGTTTTTAGGTCAAAAAATTGCAAATATACTCGTGGATTTCTAATTTAATTAATGTGTATTGACTTTCCAACAAGGTATGATTATGGTGCCATCATCACATAAAGTGTTTTTCCACTAGTTTCCTCAGTTCCTCGGTCTTTTCGATAATTTTTGGATTCATCAAATCTTTAGCTTCTTTCATTAGAGTACCTTGCTGGCTGAAATTGTATGCATCCACCACAGTCCTCATCAAGGCATGGAGATTCTCTGGAGTCCTACGATTGGGAAGAAAAATGAAATGAGAAACTTTCCACCAATAAGTTATAGGGCACAAAATACAACCCCCTCATACAGCTTCAAGAGATCAGCAAACATATTCTATTCTAAGCTTTCACCGCAGATATAATGGAAGAAGAAGTCAAGCACTCATAAAATTCACTATTTCCCATATGTGTGGCTCTCAAAAGGTTAAAGTAGAAAATCACAACAAATATGAGACGTTCCTCAGGCAGTCACCATCATATAAAGGGCGTTGACCCCACTTTAACTTTAATCCATTTGTACTTCAGAGTCATTTGATAAGTCATTTAATAAGTTCATTATGTTAACAACGAATATAGAGAGCAACCAGTTTTGAATCTTACGTGTATAGGATGTCTACATTGCTCCCTTCAACTTCTTCCCCTGGGGTAAACGCATCTTTTAGAGCACACAATCGTTCTTCTTGATCCTCAATTGTGAGTAGATACTTTAGAATCCTAACCTCTTTTGGCATAAGCCGCTGAAGATTACCTCTTGCAGTCAAATATAGATGATACAGCATGTCTTTTGCCTGTAAAGAGCGAATTAGGTGGGGACAATTACTGAAGCAGTAACTTAATTGCACAAACTTAACTATTACATTAATTTTATTAGCATTCAATTGGAAATAATTGAAACCAATCCATGTTTCCATATTTTATATATTTCAAAAAAAGGAAAAAAAGGATGGAAATATGTAATCTTTGGATTCATAGTTGCCTACTTTGCCATGTTCTATGGAACTGTTTATATAATTCAGGTTTTAATAAAAACTTCTGCTGGTCCCATATTATAAAACAATTGTACAGAGAGAGATCCACTTTATTAGACCAACAATCACTTTACCTCTTCTTTCATCAAGTTCGACTCCTTAGCAGCTGACCAAGCTTTAGTGATCATCAGCACCAATGCTGAATCAAGTTGATTTTTTTCAGCCAAACTGTCTATCTTTCTACAAGCAGCATCTACAGAAGGTGAATTGATAATATCTTGGAATTTCAACTCTGCAGCATTAAGTGCTTCAATACTCTCAGTTGCATTATCATAAGATTGTACAGCAACCACACATGTGTTCCCAAGCTTTGCCAAATCTGGTCAGACAGACACATTGACACTTTCTCACTTTACCAAATTGCGATAATAAAGATATAGGTTGAAAATTTCAGGCAAAGCCCAGTTTTAGTTCCAGGCTGAGATTAGACAAGAACAGTCCTCCAGATGACGTGTCTACAGATTCAACAATCAAGTTTATTTATATTAAATCACACAGTAAATCAAATATGAATAACAATGTTACCCAAAAAAAAAAAAAAAACCAATTATGAATAATTAATGGTCTAAATCAGCAATAATCACGCAACATTTAATAGTTACAGTGTAACAACTATCTGCACCGGATAACTGCCCATCAGAACAACAATGATTATATAGATTACCAAAATGAAAAGTAAAAAAAAAAATTGTCCGGTTGCTTACTCCACAGATCAAGAATAGAGTTATTAAGTATTAACATGTGAGGTCTGAATATCAAACGGAATTTATATTATCTGAATTGGCGAGTCCTGAATCCTAAACTAAGTTTCTCAAACAATTGCATATATTGTGCCTATTGGGCTAGTGAAGCCAATTAGATGGTCCAGATATAAGCTACCGCTTCCGTAACAAACATAGGCAGCTGAAAGCATTACAATTTCTTAAAGTCTAAAACAAGCATTGATATATGCTATTATCAACATATGTATTCTAACACACAATGAAAAAGTATTAACATGTGAGGTCTTAATATCAAACGGAATTTATATTATCTGAATTGGCGAGTCCTGAATCCTAAACTAAGTTTCTCAAACAATTGCATATATTGTGCCTATTGGGCTAGTGAAGCCAATTAGATGGTCTAGATATAAGCTACCGCTTCCGTAACAAACATAGGCAGCTGAAAGCATTACAATTTCTTAAAGTGTAAAACAAGCATTGATATATGCTATTATCAACATATGTATTCTAACACACAATGAAAAAGTAAAATTTCAATATAAAAATAAAATCAATTACTCTCACCATTTTGCTTAGTCTTATCCTCATAATATGATTGTGCTACATTGTGAAGATGCACAAAGAATTCTTGCGTGAAATCTTTCCGACGCCTGGCAACAATTTCACCTATCTCTGATGGATTCGCCTGAATCACTTGGAGAAGTTCATTATGCCTTTGCACATCTTCGTCTATCTGTGCCAGAGAAATGAAAAATTAGAAAACTCCAAGTCAATCATCACCTCCAACAAAACTAGATTACAGTTTAAACAGTATTGAAAACTAAAGTGAAAGATGACCTCTCTGAGCTTCCTGGCAAGGCGGAGAAGGTTATGCTTCATTCCAGGATCGTTTTCAATATCTGCTCGTTCATGACAACGACTGTAGAAGTGAGAGCGTAGATTGGTCCACTCCTTGCTGAAAGCAAGCAGCCTTCGCCAGTCAGTAGGAGTGGGCTTGTCAACCATGAAAACCTCAATCAGCTTGTCACACACGCGCATCATTTTACCATCATCCACGCTCTCCTCTTTCTTGTCCGCAGCAGTAGCTTCACCAGCAACAGCGCCAACAGCGGATTTCCGCAGAGTAGACAGTAACGGATAGCCTATTACAAATAAAAATTCCATCACAAACCTAAACTCAAAATTTTCATTGAGCGAGTAAATTTTTACCTTTGGTTCTGTTAGAGACACGGGAAAATTGAGAAGAATTTCTGACGTAAGCGACAGAACGAGACCGAGATAGAGTTGCAGAAGTTGTGGGAGGGGAAACCAGGCAGCCCTGGAGACTCACAGAAGCCAACTCCATCAGGCTCTACACTGTCAAACGTTTGCTGCTCGCAACCTCAAAATTATAAATTCGGAACACTGATATTTTCGATGGGCCTGAAACGGTGCCGTATTCGTTGAAAAAGGAAAACAAAAAGGACACATGGCATAGATTAATTTTTGCAATGGGATAACCATTTTTTTTCCCCATAGCTTCATATAGTATCAAAATTTCTTAATAATTGTAAAAATCATTAGTGTCGTCCTTCGTTTATGAAATAAATCCATCTACAATGAATGAAAATATTTAAAAAATCCTCTTATCGTGAAAATTAATATTAAAAATTAATCGTTAATATAAAAAAATAAAATTATAAAGATATTTTAATAATGATGATAATAATAGGAATAAATAATATTTTTTGAAATTATAGCAATAATATTTATGTCAAACTAGAAAGTCAAAGTAGGATTATCCTTTTGCAATTTAAAAGATTCAACAAACAGAGAAGCTGCTAGGTTGGAACAAGAAACTGGTTACCTATTTTGCGCGGGAATTCCTGGAACAAACGGGAAATGCTCTCGTTAACTTTCTTCTCACCTCAAATTTCTGTCTTTCAACAACCTTCTCTTGTCACGTTGCAAACTCCAAACCAAAAACACGAATCAAAAGCGAGAAACAGCGATTCTCATAGAAACCCTTCTGGTTTTCATTGTTTTTCTAGCAAACCCACTTGTTCTACCTCCCATCTTGACAACTCCAGCGACTTGTTTTGTTTCGATGATACGCCTGATGCAGATGTTGACGATACTCCCTCTGTGAGTCAATGCGTCTACGACTCTAGTATGCTTGCTTTTTGGCTTCAGTCGAGTAACAATGTAAAACAAGTTAAAAGAATACACACGATTGTTTTCAAGTGTTTGGGGAACTCAGTCACTTATGTTGATAATAATTTGATAAGTGTGTACGTGAAATTCGGGAACCTAAATGAAGCACGCAAAGTGTTTGACAAAATGCTTGAGAGAAATGTTGTAAGTTGGACCGCGATGGTTAATGGGTATTTGAGGTTTGGTTGTGATGATGAAGCTTTCGAGCTATTTAGTGGTTTGATCAGAAATAGGGTTCGAGCAAATGCGAAGACGTTTGTGTGTCTGATGAATTTGTGTAGTAAGAGGTTAGATTTTGAGCTTGGAAGACAAATCCATGCTTGTATTGTAAAGAGTAATTGGAGAAACTTGATTGTAGATAGTGCCATTCTTCACTTCTACTCGCAATTTGGCGACCTGTCTAGTGCTTTTCGTGCATTCGATGGAATGTCAGAGAGGGATGTGGTTTCTTGGACTAGTATGATTACAGCCTGCTCTCAACAAAGTCGAGGAGAAGAAACTTTTTCTATGTTCTTACAAATGTTAAGTTATGGGTTTTTGCCTAATGAGTTTACAGTGTGTAGCGTTTTGAAAGCTTGTGGAGAAGAACGGGCATTGAAATTTGGGAGACAGCTACATGGAGCCGTAGTTAAGAAGATTTACAAGGATGATGTATATATAGGAACTTCATTGGTGGATATGTATGCCAAGTGTGGAGAGATTATGGACTCTAGACACGCGTTTGATCAAATGAGGATTAGAAACACGGTTACGTGGACTACGATTATAGCAGGATATGCTCGGGAGGGATGTGGTGAGGAGGCTATAAAGCTTTTTCGACTTATGAAGAGAAGAAATATATATGCTAATAACTTGACCATTGTGAGCATTCTTAAGGCTTGTGGCATGATTGGGGCATTTCAGTTAGGGAAGGAAGTTCATGCTCAAATAATCAAGAAATTTATGCAGACCAATGGATACGTAGGAAGCACTCTTGTGTGGTTTTATTGTAAAAGTGGGGAGACCCCTATTGCATCCAAGGTGCTTCGACAGATGCCTTTTAGAGATGTGGTTTCGTGGACTGCCATAATTTCTGGTTGTGCAGATCTTGGTCATGAATCTGAAGCTCTTGAGTTCTTGAAAGATATGTTGGATGAAGGTGTTGAGCCTAACTCGTTTACTTATTCGTCGGCACTGAAAGCATGTGCTAGGCTAGAAGATGTTTTGCATGGGAAATTGATCCACTCCTCTGCAAATAAAACCACTGCATTGTCTAATGTGTTTGTGGGTAGCGCTTTAGTTAATATGTATGCGAAATGTGGACATGTAATTGAAGCGTCTCAAGTATTTGACAGCATGCCAGAGCGGAACTTGATCACTTGGAAGGCTATGATTGTGGCATATGCAAGGAATGGACTTTGCCAAGAGGCTCTGAAGCTCATGTACCGGATGCAAGCAGAAGGTATTGAGGTTGATGATTACATCCTTACAACAGTTTATAGCGCGTGTGGAGACATTGAGTGGGATGTGGAACCTTCATCTGCGTGTTGCTTGCAGTCAAGTTGACCTTTGCCTACTCAAAAGTTCAGATGTTTGCTCAAATTTGAGTATAACGTGGATCGTTGAGCAGATAATACAAAATCCATATCCACCAAGCTTTAATCGTATATCACATGGGTGATTAGTCACAGCCTACTCTCCAATTGATGAGATATGGTGATAGAAGTGGGGATGGCCTGATATGATTTGCTATGGTGAAAGTGATTTCTCTAGTTATGTTTATTGGGAAAAGACCATCCCATCCGCACCAGTGAAATGAACTTAATGCAAATTCTATTCAGGTGCACCATCAATTTAAATCTACATTTGTTTTAAGTTACTTAACAAGTATATAAGAAAATCTTTCAAACTTCTGTTTGCCATCATCAGCTTTATTTTGATTGGATTTTTTGCCAATCCAAGCCTATATCATTTCGTACAGTTCCATTAATTAATTGGCATGTGCAGTTTAGTTTAATCTGCTGGTAATAATTCTTGGTGGATGATTCCACGTTTCTGCCCCATTCTATACAATGTTGAGGAGTCGTAGAATTTTGTTACTGGTGTAGTTCAAATCTTGTATCTATAATACAAGAAAAGGTTGTGCATTGTGTGGAGACTGATTTAACAGCAACGCCCCGATTCAACCATCAAGCAGTGCAACACCTATATCCTTAGGCAAGAGTCCTGTAAGACAAAAACCTGTTAATATTTCCCTTGAGTTGTTTTCTATGTAAGCTGGTCAATTTGGGCCAACTTATTGTCTTGGCATGGTTGAACTCGTTAAGTGTTCCCATTGATGTGTTTTGCGGTTAATGAGCTTTGCATTACTCCACTTCCTAATCTAATGTGTCTTTGTGTTTGTTGGTTCTCATCTGGCTTTCGGCCAAGCACTATTGTTTGGTACAATATTAGTCCTCCCCTATTTTCGACGTGAACTAGTTTTTCCAAGTCACATTGGAAGCTTATTTTTTTGAGTTTCTACGAATCGTTTGAATTCTCGTGTGCTGATCAGTATGATTAATAGCTGTCAACCGTTAACCATAATCGTCATATCTTATTAAATGCAACATGTACTTGTACGAGACACCGTTTCATTTCCCTTATACAAACATGATGCAAGGTTTTATCCCAATCGTAAGATTTGCAACGATTCGCAATTCTCAAAAAGGTTTCTTTTTTCCTTTACATATATATATAGCTTTTTTTGGTGTATATGCAGCTCGCCCCCCTCATTTTAAAGTCTTATGAGGAATACTTGAAGGTAGACCGTGCACAAATACAGCTGCCGGAAGAACTCGATCGGCAATTGGCGAAAAAGATGAGTGAGGATGAAAAGCTCATCAGGGAGCTATATCAGGCCAAGTAGATGGAGGCCTCCTAGATAAAACAAGCAAGAAAGCTAAAGGAATGGTGGGAGCAAGAACGGAATGTGTCTTTGTGTTTGTTGGTTTGTTGGTTCTCATTTGGCTTTCGACCAAGCACTATTGTTTGGTACAATATTAGTCCTCCTCTGTTTTCAACGTGAACTAGTTGTTCCAGGTCACACTGGAAGCTTACTTTTTTGAGTTTCTACGAATCGTTTGAATTCTCGTGTGCTGATCAATATGGTTAATAGTTGTCAACCATTAACCATAATCGTCGGATCTTATTAAATGCAACATGTACTTGTACGAGACACCGTTTCACTTCCCTTATACAAACATGATGTGAGGTTTTATCCCAATCGTAAGATGTGCAGCGGTTCGCGATTCTTAAAAAGGCTTTTTTTTTTCTTATATATATATATGTATATAGATTTTTTTGGTGTATATGCAGCTTGCCCTCCTCATTTTAAAGTCTTATGAGGAATACTTGAAGGTAGACCGTGCCCAAATATAGCTGCTGGAGGAACTCGATTGACAATTGGTGAAAAAGACGAGTGAGGATGAAAAGCTCGTCAGGGAGCTATATGAGGCCAAGTAGATGGAGGCCTTCTGGATAAAACAAGCAAGAAAGTTGAAGGAATGGTGGGAGCAAGAACGGAAAACGACCAATGCTTAAGAGAGGCCCCTATAGGATTTCATGGAGTTATACAAGAGGAAGTGCAAATCATTTGTAAATGGTGAACCCCTAACACTATACAAAGGGGTTCTTTGCATGTGGATAGGGAGAGACATCCATGCAGAACCATATACATTACGAGTTGCTTGTTCACTTTTAACAAAAAATTCTGTTAAATTCTAGTTTTTCCCCTTCATAAATAATATAATCATGGATATAGATATAATTCTAAACAGTTGAATCACGTGAAAAGTTCTCTCATCTCTTTGGTTTCATCTTTACGTCCTTATTATTTTATTTACTCACTAGAATTATGAAACTTTATTCATTATTCATATTCAATTTGCATTGATTTAAGTGTTAGATCGATTTTTTAAGTCAACATGTTTCCTTAAATATCTATACCAAAATTGTTTTTTTCTTCTTTCTTTTCTCTTTCTTCTTCCTAACTTCATCTTCTTATCACTTTCTTATTCTCCTCCTTCTCCTCTACCTAAATTATGTTTTCTCCTCCTTCTCCTCCTTATAGCTATGATCTTCTTCATCGAATTGATTCTTTTTTTTTTCTTTTTCTTATCTTTCTTTTTTCTCTTCTTCTTCCTTTTTCTTACTTCTTTCTTCTTTCTCTTTGCTTCTCAATGTTCTTTTTCTTCTCCTTTAGTTGTTTGAGTTTATATTTATTATTATTACTTAACTATATTTTATATTTCTTTAAAAAAAAAAACTATATTTTATATTATTTAATATAATAATTAATAGCTTTTAATAATAATATTAATGTTAGGTCTTTTAGGATTTAATTAAATGTTGGATGTTACCATTTAAGTTAATTAGTGATACATAAATGATTTAAGTCCATTGAAATTTTAATTAAATGAATTAAATAAACAAATTTAAAAAATAAAAATAAAAATATTAAAAATATATAATGGTTTTAATTCCAGCCACGTTTTTCATTTTTCAATTTTAGAATATTGTTTTCAACATGTGCCACTAGAAATATATAGAATTAAGAAAAAAAAATTATTTTGATTTTCTTATAAAAAAAAGCAGACAATAGATATTTAGTTTTTACCAAACGGGCACTTAATTATTTAAACATTAAAAGCATATAAAATTATTAATTTATAAAACTTAATTAAAAATACTAATAATTTTAATCTTTTTAAAACTTATAATTTTTTTTATAAAAGTTATTATAATGATTTTTTAACTATATTTTTATTTTATAAAATACTTTCGAAAATTTTTATTTAATTCATAGAATAATTTATTTCAAATTTATCAAATTCATTTTTAGTGTAATCTTATGATGTAGTAGCAAATACAAGAGAATGGAGGTGTGTTCAATCAATAATTGATTGAAAATTAAAATATTTAAAAAGTTTGTATGTATTCAATTTAGATTTGAATGGATTCTATATTAAAATCTATATGCATCCAATCTAGATTTACATAAAATCCATTAAAATTTAAATGTATTCTATTCAAATTTAAATAAAACCAATGAAATTTAGGTGTATTAGGAAATTCCATTGGAATTTAAAATATTTAAAAATTTTGAATATATTCAATCTAGATTTAAATGAATCTCATTGAAATATAAATATATTCAATCTAGATTTGCATGAAAATGATAAAAATCTAGATATATTCAATCCAAGTTTAAATAGAATCTAATAAAATTACTGATTTCAAAAGTCATTAATTTTACATATTTTATTTAAGTGATAGATTTAGATAAATTTTAAATTAATTTTTATAAAGCAAAAAATATATATATATATATATAACAAATCTTATAATTTTCATAAAGATTTAATTTGACTTCTTAAAAAATTCTTACGAAATCAATATGTAGTCTACAGAATCTATAAAATCTATTATTAAAAAAAAAAAACATTAAACTCTAGTAAACTCTATATCGATTACATCTCCTAATTATATTCAATCCAATTTAATCCATTAATCTAATCTAATCCAACACTACATTTCAAAAATAGACTTTAAGTTTTCCAAGTTTGAGTCACTCCATTACAAGTATTATCAATAGTATAAAAAAATTGTCTAATTACACCGTCTTAAAATCGATATAATATTAATAATGAATAATATTAACAATGAATAATATTATATTTTCTAAAAACTTATCTAAAAATTTTACCTTAATGATATGGTAATAGTATCTTAATTTTGAGATGATGTATTAATGATATAATAATTTATATAATTTTAATAATAAATTTTTGCATAAGATAGTATCAGTGACCGAGAATTTATACATTAAATCATTTGGGTAAAACTGAAGGGTTGTTTAAGGTTTGACTAAAATGGAAGAAAAGTCATTAAACGTAATCCAAAATTCATACAGTTCGATACGCCCACGGACTTCCCGCTTCTCCCGCTCCCAGTCCCACCGTTTCATTTCATATCCATACTCGCCCAATCCCCTCTCAATCAAATCTATTTATTAATAACATTTTTTCCTTTAACTCTTCCCAATCAATCAATCAATCAATCACTCTGTCCAGATCCGTAAGTTCTTCTTCTTCGTCTTCGTGTTTTTTTCCTCCGATTAAACTGCAAACTACTGTTGCTGTAAATTTTATCGGTTATAGTTTGCAATCTATGTTTTTTATGTCTGTAAGATTGATTCCGATAGGATATATATATATTATTTGTCGTTTCCTGGTCTAGTTGATTATTGATAAACAGCAAAATCTCAGAAAATGAAAACAAAATTGGGTTTTTGAAATTTTGTGGTTTATGGACTAGTAAACAACTATTAAATTTTAACTAAGCTTTATTCATATTGTTGTTGTTGTTGTATATGTTTTTTTTTAAAAAAAAAAAGCAATTGAGTCTTTGAATGGTTAGACTTTGTTTTTTTTCAATATGTAGGCTTATTTTTTGTCATATTGATATATTTGTGTAGTGATATTGCTGTTAAAAGTATTCTTGCAATAGTGTAATCTTTAATGTGATATTTGGTTATGGTGAGCTGAGGTAGGGATTTAAGTTTTTACAAGGTATCTTTACGTGTAATATTATTGTGTTCTGAATGGTTTAACGTTAGTTATTAGTTGTTATCGACTGTTCTTACTGTCCTGTTGTTTTTAATTTCTTTCACTTCCTTAGGTCATTTTTACTCGCTGTTTTTGAGGTCACTTTGTTGTTTTAGAAGTTATGTTCTGGCTTTGGGTTTGTGATTCGTTTCTCAAGTATTCTGATTGGATTTCTGTAAACTTCTATTACACGTTACAAGTGAACAATTTGGGGTTGATTGTATGATTGAATAATGGTACTTGATTTGTACAAGGATGTGAATGCATTTCCATGTAAGGGATTGTATTCATATAGTTTGATAGATTTCTGTGTTAGAGATGCCGTTTATGAATTTGGTCTGTTCATATCAATCAGCATCTAATTCTGTGAAGTTTTAATTGTGTCTGAGCTTGCTGGTGAATTGCTTGCAGGAATTCATGACTAACTGTCTGAGTTCTTTAACAATAAGTGCAATAACAATTGAACTTAAAGAACAGTGTTTGTTTGAGCTTGATTGCAAACTTAAGTTGTGAATTTTCTGACTGCTGAAAGGTGTAGGGAAATACGGTTAATGTTCTAAAGGAAGATCGGTCATTAGAGGGCATGACATCTGTAAATGCTAGCAAAGATAATTGCAAGATAAACAGTGATGATGAACAAAATGACTTGGGTGACAGAGTGAATGAGAGTAGGGTTGTGCAGTCTGAAGCTCAAGGGGAGAAGTTAGACTCTAATGTGGAACATAATGATTTAGGCAAGATGAATGGGAATAACCATTCCAATTCTCAAGTTGTTGAACTTGCTGATTCGGCCAAGATGGATGATTGTAGAGAATTGGAATCTAAAGGTGGAGGAGAAAAGGTAGATGAGATGAATGATGTAGTTGACCCTGGTGATAAGATGAATGAGGATAGTGATTTGGGCCATAAAGGTGGAGTAGAAACAAATCATGATCCAGATGGTTTTGTTGGTGAGGAGGAGGATCCAGAACCTGTGTTTGATGGAATAGAGGTTCCTGGGATGGAAGCTAACAGGAGTAACTCTAGACGTTTTCTGGATCCTGATCCTGAAGTGGAGGGATCTGCTTGGCCAGAGAAGGCAGTGGCGCTGAAGAATTTGGTCAAGGAGAAGAGTGCAGTTGCAGTTAACCGTGTTTTCCGTCGTCTTTCTGGGAAAAAAGATGAAACTGGAGAGGATGTCTCTGAAGATGACTATAAGGTGGCTTCAGATTCCAGTAAAGATAATAAAGCTGCAGAAGCTTCTCAAAAAACAGCGGATAGATCTTTGTGGAATCCTTTAAAGTTTATCAAGAAATCTTCTGATGTTGATGCTGAATATAAAGCTGAGCAAGGGGGGGAAGCCATCTTAGAACCTATAGTCATGAGAGGAAGAATCTTACTTTACACAAGATTAGGGTGCAAGGATTCCAAAGAGGCTAGATTATTTTTGTACCAGAAAAGGCTCAGATACGTTGAGATTAACATTGACATCTATCCGGGTAGAAAACAGGAACTGGAGAAGATTTCAGGGTCTTCTGCTGTTCCAAAGGTGTTCTTTAATGAGATTCTAATTGGAGGCTTGAGTGAGCTCAAGGGTTTGGCTGCTTCTGGCAGACTTGATGAGAAGATTGAATATCTTATTACTGAAACACCATCATTTGAAGCTCCTTTACCGCCTCTTTCCGGTGAAGATGATGCATCGTGTAGTGGTGCTATTGATGAACTAGCTGTTATCGTCTGTAAAATGAAAAAATCAGTTGTTGTTAAGGACCGATTCTACAAAATGCGCAGGTTCACTAACTGTTTTCTAGGTTCAGAAGCTGTATATTTCTTGTCAGAGGATCAGTATTTGGAAAGAGAGGAGGTTAGTTGGATTTTTTCCTTTCTCGTACAGATTGTGGTTCATATCTTGTATACTCTGTGGTGTGTGATACGTGTCTTATCCTGGGTTATTAAAACATGTAGTGTTAAACTTCCTTGACCTTCTATATATTTTATGATGGCAAGTGATATGACTTTGATATTCAAAATCTTACATCTTTTGGGACATTTGGGGTTTATATTTATAGATATGTTGTTTGAAAAAAATCAGCTTATGACTATATAAGAATGGGATATTTAAAATCAAATCCACAATCAGTTTTTTAATGTTTTAGTGTGATTCTATGGTTGTTCATCTTCTTCCTCTATTATGTTTGTTGCAACAGGCTGTTGAATTTGGGCAAAAGCTTGCAAGCAAACTCTTCTTCCATAATGTTCTTGAGTTAGTTTCTTGCAATACTCTTTTAAGTGTTCATTTTCCGTCCTTTCCACATGTTTGTTATATCGCTTAGAATCCTTTTCTTCCTGTTTTCTATTTTTTTTTCTTTATTTGTTTATTCCTTTTTTGCACCAGTGAGAATCTGTTTGAGGACAGTGATGACTTGTATCGGTTTTTGGACCATGATCCTGTTGTGTCATCTCAATGTCATAACATTCCAAGAGGTATAATAGATGTGAAGCCGAAGCCCATATCAGAAATAGCATCTAGGCTGAGATTTTTGTTCTATGCCATCTTGGAAGCCTATGCATCAGAAGATGGAATGCATGTTGATTACAGAAGTATTCATGGAAGTGAGGAATTTGCAAGGTGTGATCTCTCAAAATTGCTCGAGTTTGCTTTAATATCTTTGTACACTTATATGTGTTTTTTAAGCTTTCGTTGATAATAGCAATGCCATTGCTTTTTGTTGTAGATATTTGAGAATTGTTGAGGAGCTCCAAAGAGTAGAATTGCAAGATATGCCAAGGGAAGAAAAGCTTGCATTTTTTATAAATCTCTACAATATGATGACCATCCATGCAATATTGGTGTTGGGCTATCCAGATGGAGCACTAGAGCGAAGGATGTTGTTTGGAGACTTCAAATATGTGATTGGTGGGTGCACATACTCACTCTCAGCAATCCAAAACGGTATATTAAGGTGTAACCAGCGACCACCATATAATCTCATGAAGCCATTTACGGCCAAAGATACACGATTGCAGGTGAAATAGTTTTTTACTATGTATTTAGTTTACATTAGCTCACACCCCAACTTACCGCATTTAATTCTATGCTCAAACACAGATTAAATTAAACTTCTTTATCAATTTGGTTGAAGGGCTAGTCATCCATGTGTGTATATTAGCACACACCCACCCCACACAATTTCAAACACTAACACAAATTAAATTAAAATCCCCTCCAAGGTTGGCTGAGGGGAATTGATTCCTAGACTTTTTTCCTCTGTTAAAATAGGTCTAATCAACTTGGCTATCTATCCTTTAAGTGCACAGTTATTTTATATTCATTCTTGAAATTCAACACTTATTTTAAGTATGACTGTGTGGCGCCATTATCTTTGAAAGCTATGAAGCCTGTTTTCCCTTTCTCTATTGATATATTTATGTTTGGGGTAATCTGGTTTTTAATGGATGGATAATTAGGTTTGTAAATTAGCATCTTTTGTTGGCTCATTAGAATGGTTGGGTGAGAGAAATTTTACAATGCCCACTCCTATCAAAGTTTTCTTGATTAATTTTGTCCATTTGTGCTTATTTTCAGGTGGCACTTCCATATCCGGAGCCCCTAATTCACTTTGCACTAGTTTCTGGTAACCGGTCGAGTCCAGCTCTTCGATGCTATTCACCTGGGAGCATTGATAAAGAGTTAATGGACGCAGCCTGTGACTTTCTAACAGGTGGAGAATTTATTCTTGATTTGCAAGCCAAGGCTGCATCAGTCAGTAAGATCTTTAAATGGTAGTCACTTTCTCTATGTTATGCCCCTCTTCTCTCTCTCATGCACACACTGCATGCCTCTATTCATATAAACAAGTGAAAAAGAAAATTAGTGAAGGTGGCCATCCTCAGCATAAAGATAGGTTCTAAAGTTACGTAGCATGTTAGTTAGCAAATTGTAGAAGCAAGTAGCAGAACATGAAAATGATGCTTGGAATTTTGCTCCTAGATTTGAGGCTTAAATTTGTTAACATATACAAATGTTTGTGGACAGAGAGGGCATTTTGTTTTAATGACGCTATTTTTTTTTAATTTTATTTTCTTCTTCTCCTTTTTTTAATTAAAAAAATTAAAAAAAAAAAAAGAGCAAATGGATTTTGAAATGTCAGTGTAGAATAATTTGGCATTAAAGGGAGTACAGAAGCATGAATATCTACAGCATTACATTTTAGTGAAGCCTAGTTCAAAAAGCATCTGAAGAGACTTGCTCCAACTGCGCACATCATCCTTCAATGAAATAATATATTTGTATTAATTGAAGTTTAATGATGCAGATGAATCACTTCTTTTGTCTTTTTTATATTATGTCCATATAATGTATCTACATGAGATTGCTTGATTTTAACTATTAATTTAGTTGTTTAGTTGATGCATATATCTTTTAAATTCATGCACAGGTTTAGTGTGGATTTTGGCAAGAATGAGGTAGAGGTACTGAAGCATGCATCAAATTACTTGGAGCCAACTGTCTCTGCTGCTTTATTGGAGCTGCTTGCCGGTTCTCAGTTGAAGGTGATATATCAGCCTTATGATTGGAGTCCGAACTGCTAGTACTAGCGTTAGGTTTCGTTTGGCATAGTTTTTTCAAATAGATTTTTTAGAAGTAATTTTTTTTTAAAAGTATAGATGACAAGACCCTCTTGGACTCCTATCTTAAGTTCGAGAAGATTCTGTGATATACTGAAAACTTGTATGCGATTTTAAATTTTCTGATAAAAATCATTTGGAAATATAACAATATAAAAGGTAGTTTAATAAAAATTTTAGTAATATAAATATTATTTAACCAATAAATCCACCCTCTGATTATTGAAATAAACATTTCTAAAAATATTTCGAATATAAGTGATATCATATAAAATAAACTTGTTTTCATATGAGAACATAACTATAAAGTAGGTTAATGTCATTTTCGAACTGAAAAGTCAAAACATAAGTAACATTGATAAGAAATCAAATATTTTATAAGATTAAAATGATAAGTATACACATGCAAATCTAGATATCTTGTAATATACACAATATACATAATATTAAAATATCATTTCTCAACGTTATGTGATCGAGTGGTCCATTTCTTATTATCTGGAGATTTCTTTTGAGACTCGACTATTATTTGGACAATGTTTTAAAAATACAAAAGGGTGAACACTAATTCCTAATGAGTGGATATATTTTCAAAAATTAAATAAATCATTTTCAATAATAATTACATATAAAATTAATAAATAAAATCTTAATGATTTATATTCAATCGTGTCTAAAAACAATCTAAAATTACATCTCATGTCTTGATAAAATATAAATATTTGTATGATTTATTTTTGTTTGCTAATAAACGCTTGATATCTGTCATACATGATAGAGGTATTCAATATATACGCAAAGCTAGGGATAATATTTGTCATACACGTATTGGACGACTCAATGACTCTCTAAATATCTATCATACATATGCTGGACGACTCTTTAAGACTTACATATGTGAGACCATTAAAGGGAATAGTACAATCCTGGTGTTTTAAAATCTCATTTTATTCGTTTCTTAACTCAAATAATTTTCATATATAAATTTGTAATATTCAATTTCTAAATGAAAATATAATTATCAATAATAAATATTCTAAAATTAAATTATAAATCATAATACATAATTAATAAATCAATTAACTAATTCAACAATTTCCTTCTAATGACGATTAAATAAATACAAGCTAAAATTTAAATAATTTAAAACAACTCAATTTAATTGAAATAAACAATCCAAGAAATTAATTATTTAACAAATAATTTATTTATATTAATCCATAAATAATCAAATCTAAAAATATAAATAACTATAAACAATTAATTCAATTTAAATAAAAACAATCCACTTAATGATTAACTAATTTTATTTTGGATCAATAGCACTCATGTTATCCTTGATTTCTCTCTTATCTAAAAATGCCATAAGAACCTATTTAAAATTTATAAAAATTGAACTAGAAAATTAAACCTGAAACCGAATATATTGTATACCAAATTAATCTAAAACTCAATTCCAATTATTTCTTCTTTCTTTTCTTGGTTTTGGCTCACCGATCTTTGATTTTTTTTTTCTTAGTATTCTATTTCGGTTTTGTATGTGATTGCCTTTAATTCTCATAGTTCATATATATATATATGTGTATATATATATATATATACACATATATATATACACACACACACACACTCTTCTTGTGTGGTTTATTCTAATGATACTTGCTTTTTTTTTTTTAAACAAGCAAATTGTCGCTACCGGATATCTGCCTCTCTGTTTTATAAAAAAATTTTCACCATTTTTCAACCACCTTAACTCTTCATTTCTTTATTATTATTATTTTTTAATATTTTTTTCTTATTTTGTCTCAATTGACCGCCACTTCCAATTTAATATTTTTCTTCTTCTTTTTTTTTTTTTTTTTAATTTTTTAAAACTTTTCATAGACACGATCCACCACAATTATCATTTGTAAATTTATATTTTGCACCCCAACTTTTGCTATGCTCTTTTTTCTTTCACACCTAACTGTCTTAATTTTTTTAAAAAATATCCTCTAAGGGGATATTTATGCATAAACTTCTTTATTTCTAAAACTTAAGCCAGTCCAAATTAATAATAATAATAAATTAGATTTCAATTTATCTTTTAGGTCTATCAGGGTTCGGGTCTTACAGTAGATCTTTTCAAAATAGAACTTTTGGAAAAAAGTTGTTAGTTATTTGGTTGTCAATTAAAAAAACTTTTTAAAATTATAAACGATTTGGTTAAATTATTTTTAAAGTACTTTTAGATTATTAATTTACTAAAAAAGACATGAGAGAAAAGAGTAATATATTCATTTCAGGAATGTAATTGCTTCAACATCAACCATAAAAAATTAATCAATCGTAATAATAATAAAAATTTTATTGCTCTCTGTCAATTTTTCACTCTTAACTTGATTAGCCCCAAGAAATAAAAATGTGGTATTTCTCTACTCTTTTTTTTCATCCATTTCATAATTTTTGGAAAGTTCATCTGTACCCATTTCAAATTTGTTAGCTGATTTTGTTTCTCTATTTTTTTTTTTCAAACGAAATAAAATGATTTTATTTTTTATTTTTTATTTTTTAACTTGTAAGAATTGCAGTATTTACATATATATATAATATAACCAATTGCTATATATATATATATCAATGAACCAATAACAAAAAAATTGTATTATCAACCAAAACCAATTATAATAAAAATATATATATATAGAAAATTTATTAGTTAAAGAAGAGTTATCGGATGTTTTTATGAAATAAAAAGTGAATGAAAGTGGAAACTATGTATTTATATTTATAAAGAAAGTGTAATAGGGTTATAAGAGCATAGAGATATAGCTTTTTAAATTCCCTAAAATCTCTATTGAGATATCAACCAAACGACATAAAAAAAAATCAAATAGAGTTTTTAACATTAAAAAAGTACTTTTGATCAATAGATAAATTGTATCAAACGTATATTTAACTTCTTAATACTACTTCCCTTGATTTACAAAAACTTGCCGGGGAAGTTTTGATAATGATGGAACAAAACCTATAGTTATGAACAGTCTTACTAATTTTGGGATCACCATTTGCTCTCTTACCTGAATTTTAGAAATTTCTTTGCCATTTACTTCATGAATTGAATAGCAGTTTAGAATGCTTTCTTGCAACTGTTACTTAACTACATGATGACTTGCAACCACACAAATACATTTAGCAGACATGCACACATCATATGAACCGACCTTTTTGATACTACAGACTGGTTATTTGTTTACTTGGAAGTACCGCCTATATATACAACTTATGATCAAAAAGACATCTATGAAAGATGCCATCAACAAATGAATAAAGCACTCGTTTTTTTGTAGTAAAATAATTCCATTAGATGCGCATAATTTGTTTTCCTTGTGATGAGTTGCATTCTACACGATCCCTTCATTACCTGCCAGGATCATGTATTTGTCTTTCCGTGTTAGAAATTAGAATTGTACTTTGGAATCCTAAAGCTTTAGCAATCTCCTCCTGTACATGATTGGCAACTTCTATCCTTGATTTCCCATTAGCTTTACATGTCTGGGTACTTGGTATTTTCTGTAGAATTTTCAGAGAGACCAGAAGAATGGATTCAACAAGTTAAATAGGTCTAAACATTTGATTCCACTAGCTGTTGATCCATAGAACATGTTAACCTGGAGATCAATGGCAGCAGGAACTATCTCGTCTGTTATCTCTGTAAAAAGGGAACTAAACCTTAACAGATATGGTTCCCTACAGTGGTCCACAAGACCACCTTGAGTCAGATGCTGTTCCATCAACTTCCTGTCCTTCTCCCAGTCCTTCGTTAAACGAATGAGATTGATGGGAGAGGTGACTTCACTGAAACTACTCATGCTGTGGGTAACTGCAGTGATAGGTTTCATGATAGTGTATTCAACAATGATCGGGTCTAACAGAGTTCCGTGATTGCAAACGTAAAGTATCCCATCAGGTCTTTGAACGTTCTTGGTTGAAGCAAGTAGAGAGGCCTTGGGTTTTGATACGGTGATCTTGACGCCAGTTGATGAATTTACAACATGGGAAATGTGGAAAGGCAAAATAGTGGTGCAGGTAAATTTGATGATGAAGATGAGAATTCCTATTGGGAGCCACATGAAACATGATTAGTGAGGCAAGAGGAGTGGGCCTCAAAGCCAATCTTCCATCAAGCAAGATCAACTTCTTTGGATATTTCTCCCTTGGAAGACTTTTCCAATTCCTTTTATCTGCTTCTTTCACCTGATAAATCTCCTGTTGTCATGCAAAAACTTTAGTGATTTTTTATTGTACTTCTGGATTTTATATTGACTTTGTGTATAGAAGTAGAATGGTGCTAGGCACTTGCTATTAGGAGTGAGCATAAAAACATGGAACTAACTCGAATGATCCAACTCGATCTGATTCGCAAGTATTCAGTTCGGTTTTCATGTTGGTTTTCAGGGTGTTTCACGGATCGGATTGAGTTAGGGGTTTAGACCTGACCTAATCTATGAACAGGGTTATACGTGTAATTTTGCATGCCGCTACATAATCCCCCGAACCCTAAATGTGACAGACCAAGCTAGCCCTTCTTCTCTTCTTCGCGTAGTGGTATGCAGCCCTTCTTATCTTCTTCCTGTCATCTCTCATCTCTAATCTCTCATCGTCACCGTAATCTCTGTGCGTGTCATCGCGTCACTGTGAAGCTCCTACATGTTGTGTATATTTTTGAGATACCCCAAATGGGCTAGTAAAAGCCCAAAGACCTAGCAGACAAAGACTCAATTTACTAAACCCAGCTCGCGGAAGCAGCCCAGCAGAATATAGGACGAGCAGTCCGTGTGCGAGCAAGCTAGCGAATAGATGAATGAACTCTAGCTCGCCCAGAGTAGCTCCAGCTCTCAGCTCCCAGCTCGTAGGCACGAGCTCCTAGCTCGCAAGCATTAGCTCTCAGCTCTCAGGATGCTCAGCTCAAGCTTTCAGCTCTCAGTTCCCATGATGCTCAGCTCGAGCTCCCAGCTTGCAGGCAGTAGCCCTCAACTCGTGCGATGGCGTGACGTGCACAGCCAGCCTTTCCATATCAGTGTCAGCTTGACTTTCTCAACCACCAAGTATGGGTCAGTGTCAGACACTCATGCCTTTGATAGAAGACTTTAACAAATGTAATCACCATTTAATGTTTTCCCACTTGTAACTCCATTGTAGCACCTCCCCCTCTCTATAAATACGGGTAAAAATCTTTGTAGAGGGGACTCTTTTTTTTTCCTCTCCCTCTTTTCTCTCCCACTGTAATCAGAAAATATAGTAATAACAGTGACTGTCTTTCCACCACCAGAGCAGGTACCATAGACGTAGGCCTTTCCCTTGGTCGAACCACGTAAAATCTGCATTTAATCTCTTCCTCTGTGCCTTTATTCTCTTGCTTTTATTACATTTTTCATTGATTTACAGTTTGGACTTCAAAAACCAATGTTGATTGATTTTGAACGTCAACACGTATCCAAGTAAGTTGCTTTCTTTCCCGATCTCTTCTTATCATGCTTTGATTTTTGTCAGTTTTAGTTTACGTGTTACTTGATCTCTTTGTTTTGTTTGGTTTTATTGATGGTTATTGACCCAGTGATGATGGTTGTGGGTAGGTTTGGTAACCAATATTTGGGGTTGTTTAGTGGTGATGATGATGGTTTTGGTATTTGGGTATTTTTGGTTTTGAGTGTTTAAGGTTTGTCGGTTCATCAATGAAGGTGAAAAAATTAAGATTTTTGATTCAAGATATTTTTGATTAAGTGCAGGTTCATCATTGAAGACAAAGCAAGTCAAAATAGTCCAAAACAATTAAATTTAAAGGCACAATAGTAAAAGACTCCCAAAAGGCTTGAAAAAACTAAAAAAAAAAATTGCCCAAAACCGATGAATCAAGCCGAACCGGTTCGGCTCCTTCCCTTTGTTGGACCATGTTCAAGTCCAAAAGTGGTGACCCAAACATTTTCCATGTTTGGGTCGGATCCAGCAGGAACAAATGATACATGGTCATGCCCACCCTTGCTACCTAACAAAACCTCTAATTTCCAAAACAGCCTTATAATATTTTCATGCACCCCTCAAGGGGATAATTTGATTTTCTTATTTCAATTTTTATTTTTTCTCTTGTTGTTGATGCAAGCTTCTCTCTATGTATGCTTAGTTGTTTTTCACCTTCTAGGTTGATTAAATCATTAGATTAAACTTTAAGGGTTAATAAAAATCAACGATTTGAAAGTTAAAATAATAATAATAATAATAATAATCCCCTCTCATAACTATTGTATCATCACTATACAATCGTTACGAGTAGTTAAGTACTAGAATTATAAGAAATAAGATAAAAAAAAAAAAAAAAAAGTAGTCATCCTACAATGTTTAAGCATATGTTTTTCTTGTTAATGCTTTAACTATAATAATCCAACTTGAGATTTAATATAAAATGTTAGGTGTTGTCATTTCAGAAAACCAGAGTAAAATATAAATTCATAAAATGGTTGATGAAGAATAAGGGTATTTTTGAGAAGTAAGAAATAAACAATTCTACGAACCTTGCAACCAGAGAGGAGTTGATCATAGACACTGGGCCTGCCGGGGCACCCTATTCCAATAGCATGAGAATCAATTTTGTCATCATTTAAAGCAACACTTGCTGCCATCAAACCCACAAAATATCCAAAAACTACCTTTAACTCTCTTGCATGAACATCATCAACTCCTATATAATCTTCAAGAAAACATTCAACCATGATCCTGGGCATATCACTCACTGCCACCTTCCTCTTACCTGACATAACTAAACTGAAATCTTCGTTTCCAACATCTTCTAAAAAGAACTTGGGCATGACAGAGCGTCCAATACTGAACTTGTCCTTTCTCAGCCCAAAGAAGCTTACAAATACCATAATCTTGACACCCTGGTTTCGGCCTACCAACCAAATTAAAGGGTAGAGACGGAACAAAACCAGCGTATTAAGAGGCCTCCAGCTTCGAAACCCACCGGCATGAAGTGAGAAAATGGTGAAGATAATTTAAGAAGCGCGGTCAATCTCCATGTGGAAAACATGAGTTTTATTTGAAAACTCTGGTCTCGTGATGATGTGTGGAGATCATCAGATGTTAGTTTTTGGAATTTTGAGTGGGTTGCATTTGCATGGTGTCTTTTGGGTAGGAGTATAGACAAGAAACAAAGAGCTTTAAGCGGAAATATCTTTCCTGCCATCTTGCTCATTGCTCGCTATGTGGCATGATGGTCCTCCATATAAGACAACGAATTACTTACAAAAGATGCTAGGGCATTATTAGGCAGTTGATTCCAAATATTAGAACTAGGATATCTTTAAAAAAATGATAATAATATTTGGATAGGAAGTGGGTTGATATATACAATACTGTTACGTGTCAAACTTTAAGTTTTAATTATTACGGTTGAACTCTTTCCTATCAGTTTAAGGTTTTGATTTTAATAGTATTTAACATAATATCAGAGCTTGAAAGTTTTTTGTACAAACTCTCTCTCATTTTTTATCTCGAATTCTTGTTATATATGTTACAACGGTAGGGAGTGTATATATAGCATGTGTCCATTACACGTAAGGAGGTATATTACGTGTTAATTTCAAATATCAAATATCATAGTTGATTCATTTCCTATTAGTTTAAATTTTTAGGTCTGATGGTAACTAACAAATACAATACAATTGTGTTTTAGTTGAAATTTCAAATCTCAATTTTAATTTTTAGTCCATTTCGAAAAGTTGATTATATTACATATGTTGTTACATGATATGTTGATATAAAATAAAATACATATGATGTGTACTTTGTGTTTTCTTGAAGATATATATAACATTAAAATGGCTTTATAAATAACCAACAAAAAATCCATCAATAAATATGTCACATAAAGAAGATTAAAATATAAATGCATTTAATAAATCAACCAGATAGATAAAGATAGTCTTCAGAAATAAAAGAGACCGAAGGAGGAAAGGAGTAGGAATTCGCCTCTTGATTTGTCTATAAGTTTGTTGCTGTTTTCATTTCTATATTTATTATTAGAATAAATTGTACAACACCTTCCTAATCTTAACCTAAAAACAAGCGAAAACACATTTATCCTTTTACTATACCAAACTCGTATGATATTAATTAACTTCCATCTATTTTAACAGTTGATCAAGAATTTTGATCAAATGACTATTTTGTTCATGAATTAGACAAAAGAATAATTAAAAAAATTAAAAATTAAATAAATTGATTAACTTTAACAAAATTTGACTAATAGAGTGGAAATTTGGTGTAATAAAAGGATACATGTTTTTTCACTGGTTTTTAGACAAATTTAAGGGGGATGTTGTGCAATTACTTCTTATTATTGTAAGGTTGATGGAAAAGGATTGAAATCTACATGATAGATTTATTTTCTATTTATAATGCCTAACTATAAACATCTAAATGTTGGTAATAAAAACTATTTGATACTTTTATTTGTCAATAATTTTATATACTAATGTCTTATATAATTAATTTAATTAAATATTTATAATGCGATTAATTTAAATGATTTCAATTAATAATCTTAAAAATTAATAAAACTTATTTCTGAAAATATAAATCATACAAATGATGTTTAAAAATATCAAAGTTAAACAAATAAAATTTTAAATCTCAACTTATGTAAAAATAATAAGTATTAATAAAAATAAATTGAAAACAATGGAGAGGAAGGTCAGGTTCTCCTTCATCTTTATTGCACAGTGGCCTCCTTTTAACTTTAAGTAGAACAGTAAAAACATGTTTTAATAAGCATAAATTGTAATTATTTCAAAAAAAAAAAGTATAAATTGTAATTTGTATTTTTATGAGAGGACATTTTAGGAAGAAATATGTTAAAAGAATAACATTGTTTCAATTTAAGATAAAAATCAAGATTTTAAACTTTTGATTTTCCAAAATTTTAACCACTCTTGGGGTTTGTGTTTCATCTTAATTTTGTTAGAGTTTTATGGATTTTGTTAAATGGTATATAGTTCATATAAATTTTGTCAAAATTTTATATGAAAAAATCTATAAAAGTATTTTTCAAAAAATAAATAAATAACTATGGGAGTAGGGTAAAATTTATTGTAGATTTTTTTATTCATAAATTTTACTTTAAAATCCATCAAAATCTATTGAATGTCATCATTTAAGTAATTTAAGTAAAGTTAATGATTTTTTTTTTGATTAAATGTATCTAATAGACATTTTAGAAATGGAATGCCACAAAAGGATATGGAGTTGGCATTTTATCCTATCTGTATTTCTCTAATATTTGAATCTCTAGGGGTATCTTTTTGAACAAAAATCACCATCGAAAGAAAAACAAAATTTTCATTCTTCTCCACCTCTGGTAAGTGGCGGATCCATAAATATATGTGATCAGAGATACTTTTATATAATAATTATAACATCAAGAAACTAAATTATATGAAATTTTCTTTACAATATTTTCTTCAATTGTTAAAAAGACATTAAAAATAGTTAAAATATATAATTAGTAGGAAAAATGTAGTTTTATCCCTTATAAAATTATAATCAAAATTTCTTATAGTAATATTCTTGATATAAGTATAAAAAGAGAGACATATCAATTATGAATTGTTTGTGCATTAGCTCTCTTAGTGAGAGAAGTTTGAATTTCATATTAGTAAAAAATAAATAAATAAAAACTTAATTTGAGGATATATCTCTTTTATGATGAAGGTTGCTATTCGGATTGTAAATAAATGTATATAAAATTTATTTTTTAATCAATAAAAATAAATCAAAGATAAAATAGATCTTACTAATTTATGATTTGTCACCTCAATAAATATGCTGAAGGTGTAAATAATAAACCAATGGTGGGGAACTTTTGTATATTTAAAATGTCATGGCTTTTTGTGTTTTTTCTAACTTAGAGACCAATTTGGTCTTAAGTCATACTTGAAGCGGACTTTTGGTTTTTGTCCGAAAATATCTCATACCAAAATACTATTAAAAATAATTACTAAGGTCAAAAAATTATACTTTAAAGCTTTATATATACAGTGGGACAAATTCTGGAGTGGTTCAAAACAAAAGTCAAATTTTGTTTTTAGAAAAATAAAAGATTTCACTTTTAATTTCAAATAAAATGCTTTTACCTTTCAAAACTTTTCTTTACATTTTTTTTCCAGGGTAAAGACAATTTTTTTTTTTTCACTCTTTCTACTAGATAAAAAATTTGTTAGCTAATAAGTTCATAACAAGAGAAAATCTTTCCTACTTCATATTAATCTTTGTAATATCAAAAGTTACTTTGATGTAGTGGATAAATACCAACTGCACACCCACCTCTCTCATAAAAGGTGGATTTGACATCTAGTGATAGTTTCTGTTTTCTTCCTCTAATACAAGGACAGTCCTCCCATCTATGTGTAGAATCGTTCCCTTTTATATAGGAATCGCTTTCGAGGTTGTGCCATCAGCGTTTAATTCCGTTTGATCTTGATTATTTTCTGAATCAGTTCTAATAATATAATGTAATTGAAAAAAAAAATCAGTCTTTGCAAGTAAACCGACCTTTATTTAAAAAAAAAAAAAAAAGGGGGGGGGGGGGGGGGGGGGTAAACCGTCTTGTCATTCTATTAACATCAAAGATGTTAGGCTTCTAGGTAAGCAAGGAATATCACTTCAACAATCAAGCCTCCGACATAGCAAAATTCCCTAGACATAAAATATAAATGCTCATTGATGTGGCAAATATTGAGCTTCTCGTCATAATTCTACTATGATGGATGCTTTTATCGGCCAACACCTCTTAAAATTTTATCTACGTTCATATAACAACAATTTATTTCATTTGGATAAAAACAATATTAACGTATCAATGATTTTAGTATATAAGAAAGTTTTCATTTGGGTGAATATCATAGAGGCATTTATGGTATTGTTCTCAGTGCATACGATAAATCTTCAACTTTATATTTGAATTGTGGGTGTGCTACTTGACTAGGCGTACTCATGATTTTTCCGGATGACAATATGGACATTTTCTTTTTTAATTGAAATGGGATTTTCGAATAGGGATAGGGTAGGAACTAGGATGGAACTACCTGCACCAAACAGAGATAAGGAGCCACCGGGCATATGCCATTCCTGCAATACTGAAGACAGTGAAGGTGTTCGAGGATTATAAGCAATGGCTTGAATTCAATCAGTTGCTTGGTAAGTGTTGTCGACATTCAATTAATATTTAATAGTTCAAAATGACGCACGTATTTAAGACCAACTTTTTCAATGACTAACATCCTCACTGAAGCAAATTGTAAGACACATCATTTGCCACCCAAATCGTTACTCTGTCTCTTGCCACCCATTTATCTAAATTGTAAAGACCGAATTCAAATAGATCTTGTAAATAAAATTTGTGGGTCCAAATGAAGTCAATAAATTAGCCCAATTTATTTATTGGGTTTTCTTGGATTCGGATTTTACATAAATAATATAAAAGGTATATTTTATTATACATTTAAATATCGATATACACTTAAATAATTCGGATCTTTGAAGCATATTTTAAGACACATCATTTGAATAACAAATAAATTATTATATTTTAGAATTGTTGATTGTATTTTATTATATTGATTATGTGTTTATTATATTTAATTATAACTAAATGAGTCTAATCATATTTACGATAATCAATAACGTTTAGTTATAATCATATATAATAAAATATAATCAATAATTTTATAATATAATTAGTTCAACTGTATTGATATCAAAGTATATCGTAGACGAGCTCTGGTATAAAGTACAATAAAAGCTCTACATACCCACTTGTATACATACATACAAGGCAAACTCGAAGGTAAAGTCCGATGTCTGACTCCAAAATGTACTTCTATTCTTAGGATCTGAATCTAAATCCCAAGTTACTGATGTCATTAAATTTTTATCTAATTTGGGAAGTTACAATGTGACAGTATTTACACTCTAACTTGTTAAGTGAAAGAGTATCATTCCAACTTGTAAAGTAGAAGTATCGTTATTCATTAAACTAACTCATTAAATTTGTGTTTAAAAGTAGTAATACTCTAAACTTATGATGTGTACATCATTTAGCTGATATGTGATTTGTGAACATATATTAAGAGAAAATGTCAATACATAGCCAAAAAATAAAAAATTTTGAAAATAAAATCAAAATGCTTAATTGAGTTTTTTTTAATACTATCAATGTTCACGAACTATAATTCACATGTAAAGAAAATAATTTGGAAATGAATACCATCAACTATAGGAACCATCTTCTTTATGAATTATAGTTCGTAAACACAAATGGTAGTAAAAGAATTTATTTTAAGTTTCGGTACGATTTTCAAAGCTGTAAAAAAAATAAAAAATAAAAGAGAGAAAAGAAAAGTCCCTTTAAGAGAGTCTATTTTAATTTCAATTGTCATATATTAAATTAAATGATATTGCAACTTCAAAAGTTAGAGATTCAAATTACACTCACATATATATGAATATATTCAATCTAGAGTTTATTAAAGTTCAATATATTTTTTTAAATTATAGATATTAATGAAATTCACTAATTCTATAAACTTCATATTGATTATATTATAATTCTTTAATAAATCCAATTGAATATTTAGGCTAATGGTAAGATTTGTTATAAATTTTTTTCTTTATAAAAATCACTTTAAAATCCATCCAAATACATAACTTAAATGAATCTATAAAATCAATAACTTTCTTAATGCACTTAGATTTTATTGAATTCATATAAATCTGAATTGAATATACCTAAAATGTAATGGATTTCATATAAATCTAAATTAAATATATCTATATTTCAATAAAATATACCCAAACTTTTAAAATATTTTAAATTTTAATAAATTTTAGATTAAATAAACCCACTAAAACATGTAAAATCGGCTGCAAAAGAAGGATTGTTTCACTTGAAGTTTTATGGAACCTCAGATGATGTGAGGAGATCTGACCCATTTTTAATGCTTCTCTAAGCTGGATTGGTACATGTATGTGGAGGCAATTTCTTCCTTGAACCTGAAAATTTAGCTAACAGCTATTTTCCTTAAACTTCCAACAGAAAATATTTGGCCAATAGTTACTCGGATACACTTCAATTGAGGGACATCAAGACAATGATCTAATAACAAGTCGTGTAAGTATTTCGTTTGGTTTCTTTATATTTTCTGTTCCTTTTTGTTTTGCTTTTTTTTTTTTTTTTCGGCCAACATGTACATGCAGCGCCTTAATAAATACTAATATCTTCTTGCATGATTATTGAAGCCTTTCTCTGCAGGAACCTCGGCTCTAAACAAGGAGGCAACTGCATCCTTTGCCCAGTCTGCGGTGGAGATGGCCGGAGAAAGCCACAATTTTTCTTGCAAAGAGCAAAATGCACAAAACCCCCCTGAGTAAGACTTTAAACATCCATAGTTAAAGTTTGACTTTTATAACATATTACCCCTAAGCCATTAATGTCTGTTAGTCAACATTCCGTTAACCAAGGGTAGTTTCGTCATTTATTAATAACAAAAATTATTAAAATCATTTTTCATCTCTCTGTTTCTCTCCACCATCCTCCACCAGAGAGAGACCTTCACCTTCACCTTCTTCTTCTTCTTCTTCTCTTTTTCTTCTTTTTTGGCTCATCTGGGTTCGATGTTCGTCAATCGAACCCAGAACTAGGTTCGTCGGAACCCAGATTTGGGTTCGTCCGAACCCAGATCTGGGTTCGATTGGCGAGCCCCTCTAGGTTTTGGGTTCGATTGGCAAGCCCCTCTAAGTTTGACAAACCCAGACGTCGAACCCAGAGACGTCTGGATTCGATTCGAACCCAGATTTTATCTGGGTTTGAATTGAACCCAGATTTCATAAATCTAGGTTCGAAGATGGTTATTTGATTTTTCTGTTTTCGATTTTTTGGATTCTTGATTTTTTGTGTTGAGTGTGGTGTTGAATTTTAGTTTGTTGATGATGGTTGGATTTTTGATGTTTTAGTGTTTAATTTTGGTATATTTTTGGATTTCTGGCTTCTTGATATTTGATTTTGGTTTCTAAGTTCTTGAAATTTGGTTTCTGGTTCTTCATCTTTGATTTTTTTTAATTTATTTTTAATTAAATTAATGCTTACTATTTTAATTTTTAAAAGAAAATTAATTTAAAAGTCAAGTGTATTTTTTCTTTCTATCTTAAAACACAGTCGACCGTTAGATTTTACTGTTTTTGACCGTTAAGTTGAGGGTATTGTATTATAAAAACTAAACTTTGACTATGGATCTTTAAAGTTTTATTTTAGGAAGGTTTTGTGCATCTTGCTCTCTTGAAAAATAGTAATTTCATTTTTTCGTAGATCATACACATGATTCATAAAAATGAATTTTTATAATATTATAAATTTATACAAAGATATCATTTAGTTAAAACGTGTGTAATCAATTGAATATTACAATTAATCAATCTAATTACCATCCACACAAGTCAATGAATATTACCTAGTATCCAACTTGCAAAACAAAGAGCCTTCAAATGTTATAATAGATTCAGTTCAATTTTCAACTCACACAAGGGCATTTTAATTGACTACTATACTCATATAAACAAAGTTTGAATGATGCCTTCACATTACATTGTGCTTTGACTGCTTTCTCTGCCATCTCTTGCCTCCGTGGTCCCTGCCATTAAATTGACCCTTCTGTTCTAATTGATAATTGACACATCTTTATGATTCTTTTCTCATGAGGGAATTGCTGGATACCATCTACACATTTGTTTTATTACAATCGAAAACCACTTTTACCTTTTGTAACAATGACCTCCTCTCTAGTAAGATTTGACCATAGTTGACCGTATAAAATAACCGAAAAATGACAAAATAGAACAAAAAGACAAGAATACCCCTGACTAATTAATTTTATAATTTTTAAATTATTAAATAATTAAAATTTAAAAAAATAAAATAAAATAATGAAATGAGATCTGCACCGTCCATCGTATGTTGATGGACGGTGGTGATTAATTTTCAAATATCAAAATTAAAAATAAAATCTTTAATATTTTAAAAATAAAAAATAAAAATAAAAAAAATCGATGGAGATCCAATCTGGAGAGATTGGATCCCATTTATAAAACTCTCCCACCGACTCCTTCATCTCTCTGCGCACTCGCTCTCTCTCCCTCTCTCTCTTCTCCTTCTTCTCTTCCTTTTCTCCCACCGACTCCTTCATCTCTCTGCGCCCTCGCTCTCTCTCTCTCTCTTTCTCCTTCTTCTTCTCTTCTTTTTCTTCATCTTCTTCACCGATCGATATCCCTCTCTCTCCCTCTCTTCTCCTTCTTCTCTTTATTTGCATCTTCTCATTCTCTTGCCCGGATACCCAGATCGACGTCTGGGTATCGAGCGTCTGAGAGATTTTCAGATCGATCTGGGGTTTCTAGATCTAGGAACCCAGACACCCGAGACCCAAACGTCTGAGTATTTGCGCGATTAATTTTTACTCTATTTATTGTATGTAGATGGTGTTGATGATGATTGTATTTATGATAGTGTTGATGGTTGTGTTTATTGTAGATGGTGTAGATAATAATGTTCTTGGGTCTGTTTGATGATGATAGTAGTGGTTTCTGCTTGAAGATGACAGTGGTTTTGTTTGTGATGATGACTGATGATGCTGGATCAATGCTGTTGATGAACCAGAAACCCAAATATCTGAAATGTTGATGAACTGGACCAGAAACTATGTTGATGAACCAGAAACATGGTTTAAATTTAATTTCTTTAAATTATTTAATTTTTAAAATATTTTTAAGTTTTAAAATTTTAAATCATTTATTAATTAATAATTTTTTTAAAAAATAAAAATAAAAATCAAATAAATTGACCAAAATACCCTTAGTATAGTTAACCTTAACAGTTAATTATGGTCAAACCATTAGCTGAGGGGAGGTCATTGTTGCAAAAGGTAAAAATGGTTTCCAATTGCAATAAGGCAAATGTCTGGAGGTTACCCAGTAATTTGCTCTTTTCTCATTCCACATATTAGTCCATATTAGCTTTTATAATCTGACCAAAATTATCCAGACTACAGTATGTCAACAAGAAAATTTTACATTAACTAAAAGATCGATGAAATTAATTGATACCTCAGCTCATCTGGGCAAATATTTTCCAACACTTTCAAGCAGTATAATCACATCTCAGCACCAGTATCCGGTAAAAGTACAGAACCCGGTTACAGCAAAATACACGTCATGGCAAGGAGAAAACTTCACCTGTGTGAGGAGTTTCATAGCCTGTTCTTCATAACCAACTATCGCTTAACTTCTATAACAGTTCCAATTGGTAAACCGATGGAACGATGTTTGATTTGTCATGACTCACAATGTTTTCTCAAGAATGATACACCAATTTGATTTGTCAAAAAACCGATCAACTATTACCGCATTGCCCATGCCAGAAATCAATCTGCAAGAAATGATGCAATTGTACAAGCATGAAGTATAGTGTATTTGATGAATATGGCATAAAAAGGAACAATGAAATTAACAGTAGAATTTATAAAAAAATGGCAAATATGAAATAAACTGCATATTGGCTGTTCAACGGGCAATTTAAGAATTACGATCTCATAATAAATCTCATAGTGGCACTCATATCTCAGCAAAGGAAGAAACTATAGGATTAAACTCAATTGCATGTATTAAGATTGAGATAATGGCACAGGGAATAGACCTAAATATGCTCTTCCCTAGTCGAAGTAATCTATATTCTTTTACAACTATCCCCAGTGCAGTCCTACTCCTTCTGAGGTCTTTCACCTATAATAAATATGTTTTCTCACAGTACTTAAACAGATGGAATATATCCAAGTTATAAATCATGCTGGAAAGAAAAAAAAAAAAATTCAGGCAGCATTTTTTTTTTACATAAGACTAAAACAAAAGTAGAATTATTGGAAACAGACCAATTTTACATAAGATTAAAACGAATGTTCTGCTTGTGTGTCTTTCCTTATTGTCTCATCAAAAAGCCCTTTCATTATCATGCCATTTAACCAGCAGCACTCATCAGTATGGTCATACTGCTGTCTACATCATGCATTATTTATTTTTTTAAGATGATTCTCTCAGAATTTATTTATTTATTTTTGTTAAATGAGATTTCTTGTAGCAATAGTAATATCTTTCTCTATGTCATATCACATTACGGAAAATGTTTATATACATGTACAATACATTAAGGTCTTGATAAACTACCCATTCCTTGGCTTAAGCATCATAACCACTCTCTGGATAGAATATATTGACAATTGCAAGTTTTCCTACCTTTTTAGAACCTAGGCTTACTTTCAATGCCTAACCTCACAACCAGCGTTCTATGATCTTATCTTTCCATAACAACATGCCAACATCATAACAGAGACTGTCATCTGTAGTTGCATTTCAGCTAATATAAGAGAATTCAATGGATGAGACTGCTGTTCTTTTCTTCAAGTTTTATACTCACAATAATTTTATTTTTGTTAAAAAAATAAAAAATAAAAAACTTGTTGCTCCATTCAATTTTATGAATTTCATTAAAAATTGCATTTTGTCAAGGCACAAAAAATGTTCCATAACCCAGGTTTTGTTTGTTTATGGCAGCTAATTGTAGATTTTTCTTGCATTGTTGGATGTTTTTATGAGTTTAAAAAACACAAAAAACTTGAATTTTATTGATAACCAGACATCGGATAAAAATACAAAAGCAAGAGGAGAGCTAGGTTGGATGCAAAAGGTAATTGCATAAAATTTAATTTGATATGCAACAGTAGCTATCAAGCTTGCAAAAGGAGAGGAGATAAAATATTTCAGATCAAAAAAAAAAAAAGGAAGGTCATGTTGTTCTGAGAGAGGTGTATAAGAAACTGTTCATAGAAAAGAATGATAAGATCAAATTACTGTCATACCCACACTTTAATGTCTGCAATGCTAACTTATTTGTGTAGCTTAGCAAGACTCCATATGTTCATAAAGTAGAAACTATTTTAGGTATATCTCTGATTCTAACTGAAAATTGTCTTTTTAAGTTTAGAATATCATTTCCCAACCATAACCATCTTTTCCGATGAAGTTATTCATTTACCTCCTTCTTTCATTGCATTATAGTTAGCCTTAACTTCAATGACAACATATTGCGGATTGAAATAAAGACTTGTTACCTTTTATTTCCCCAAAAAAACATGTAAGAATATCAAGACTTAGAAACTCTACCTCGTCAAATTAAAATTAGATAATCATAAAACTATAAGAAAAACTGTCTACAATAAAACCCCCTCAAGTTAATCTTATATCCAACCCTGATTTTGTTCCAGTAGCATAATATTGCCAATTAAAACTTATTCACCCAATGTACCTTATTTTCCTAAAAGCTCCAAAAGGAAAGTAAATTTTCTTTAGTATCTCCCACCCCGAAAAGTATGTTTTCCTTCATCCCCACATAACAAAAACATTTATTCAGAATGAACAAGAAATTTTTTCTCAAAATTTGGCTGATTCAATTCCAGTCACGTGTGACACAATTGAAAAAAGTTGAAAAAAAAAAAAGAAAAAGAAAAAGAAAAAGAAAAAGAGCAGACCATGTCAATGAAATTAACAAGGATTTGTTTATAAAAAGCAATGAATAACAATAAAAAAATAATATGCATACCTTTCAAGCTCGCCTTCACTGAATACATGGTAATATCTGTTGTACACTACAGCACCTTTTTTATCATCTTTCTTTGCCAGGCCACATGTAAGAGCACAAGTTGACGCACCACTGACTTCAGCTCGATGGTAAGGTAAGTGCCAAGGGACAAAATATTCCTGTTGATCCATGGTAGTTTTTTCATCTTTAAAAGCTGCTGAATTAACTTCACTTTGAAAGCTAAAATGCATAGACTCCCGAAATTTCTCAGTTACATTTTCCTTGGAATCTTTTCTGCGCTCTCCCAAAAAACCATTTTCTTCTGTTTCAGGGATGCTTTCTAATGTCAAGGATGAAGGGCTTCGGATACGGGGACTACCTGGTCCTATCCACTCTTCTACATACTTTTGAGTAAGCGGAGTCCATTTGGTAACTAATGATTTATCCTCTTGTTCAACAGCCCAGACCGTTATCAAAACTAGACCACCCTTTTTGACAACCCGAACTAATTCTTCAATTGCTTTCTTTCTCCTATTTTCAGTACTTAAGTGATGTAATACAGCTATAGAGATTGCTGCATCACCAAAACCAGTTCTGTAGGGAAGGTTTACAGCATCAGCAACAATAACTTCATGCCCTCTATCAGCACAAATTTTGATAAGGGGGGCACTTATATCACAACCTACAAAGAAGCAATCTGGATTTAAGCCCAAGTATTTCCCATTTCCACATCCTGCATCCAAGACAAGAGAACCTGAAGGCAAGGAATTTATAAAGGTAGCAACTTTTGGCCACTTGGCAAAACGAGTGGAACTAAAATGTGGCGCAATAGCATCATAAACATGATGGACATACTTCTTTTCCAATTCAGGCGTCACTTTTACGCTTAAGGATGAGCTTATCCAAGCCTCACTTGTAGATACAGATTCCTGAACATTAGATTCTCCATCAGATCCATGGGTACACAAACTAGAAGCACCTCTGACTTTCACCTCTTTCATATTTCCAAAAATGACTTGATGGCAAACACTTTGAATATTGACAAAGGGTAGAAGGCGCAGCTCCAAAAGTTTATAAAAACATCTAGTTGTACTTTGTGCATCAAGAACCATCAGCTTGAAGCATAGAACCGGTCAGGCATGGCCCTGCAGAAGACAAAGTATAATAAGCAAAAACTTTCTTAGTAATGATCTAGAGATGGAGCTCAGGACCATTATACAGGCGCAATAACATTTCGAACAACACCAGATAAAAAATATCGTCTTTTCTTTTTTAATTTATTTTTAAAAACGAAATAATACAAGTGATAATTATTCACTATTTGTACAAAATTTATTTATTTCAATCTGAAGCAGTTGACAAGCTATAACCAGGAATTTTAGCAAGGTTTCCATTCTTCATAATCTTTCTTACACTCTCAACCTCTTCCCACAGACCTCTACTAGCATAAATATTTGATAAAACAACATAAACTCCATCATTCCAGGGTTCCAACTCCAGTAAATGCTTAGCCACCCACTCCCCCATCTTCACATTTCCAAATTTCTCACAGGCACCCATCAAACACCCCCATACTACCACATTAGCCTTCATTGGCATCCCCTCAATAACCTCTCTAGCCTCCTCAAGCAACCCTGCTCGGCCAAGCAGATCAACCATACACCCATAATGTGGCAGTTGAGGCACTATTTGATATACATCCGTCATAAGATGAAAGAGATGCTTCCCTTCTTGCACCTTCCCACCATGCACACATGCACTTAGCACTCCAACAAAAGTCACGTGGTTAGGCCTCACTCCGGCTTCTCTCATGCAATGGAAGCATTCAAGTGCTTCATGGACATGTCCATGAGTAGCATAACCCACAATCATGGATGTCCATGAAGATACATTATGTCGGCCCATCCTTGAAAAGACAGTATAGGCTATGTCCATTCTGCCACATTTCCCATACATGTCTATGAGTGAATTCAACATCAAGATATCTGACTTTTCAGTACTTTTGGCTTGGAAAACACACTTGTGCAATTGAAGAGCTAAATCCAAGTTTCCTAAACTTCCACAGGCCGAAGTTACAATAACCATGGTAACATCATCAGGCTTCAATCCAGATCGTTTGAGCTTGATAAACATATCTATCACTTGCTTCACTCGCCCACCTTGAGATAGCCCTGATATGATTGCATTCCACGAACCCAACTTTTTCTCACCATTTTCATCAAACAACTTGCGTGCATTGTCGAATTCTCCTGCTTTGGAGTACAAACTAATAAAACCACTCTCACAAAACTCATTCGACTCGAGTCCAACTTTTATTGCGAGCGAGTGAAGCTGCCTGCCAATCTTAATAGCAAAACACTGACATGTGGCTTTTAAGATGATGGGAAAAGTGTAACAGTCAGGCAAGACACCTGCACGTGACATGAAAACATAGATGTACAATGCCTTGTTTGGAGCCTCTAATCTAGTGTATGATCTTATAATATTGTTCCAATGAAATGGAGCAGGGTAGGATTGTAACATATGAGTGCGGACAATATGAGCATAAATTTGATTCAGCTGCAGTAAGGTGGTGCACTCTGATAACCATGTTGCTACGATTTTAGCTAGGTCATGGACTACTACTGGCTTACAAAACTTGGCATCCCGTTGGGAATCAAGAGGTATGCTACTCATAGCAAGACCTCGATCGGAATGGTACAACATGGCAAGGTCTTTTTTCAGTGTGCTGCGGATTTTGCAAAACCTCCGCAGTACATAGTAAAACATGGGAAGGCAAAATGTTCAGGCTCTTATAGCTTGTAATTGGCAATGTTGCATCTAACCGGGGGGGCTCGCAACGCTTACAAAAATCCTACACATAAATATAGACTACGAATGGTCTTTCTTTTATCCTTTCATATTGAGAGGCTCACCTGAATCTTACTCATCAATTCCATCCTCATACTAATCTGTAAGCCTGAGGATACCTGTATGTTGTTAGCATTGATATACGGAAGAGGTTAGTGACTCTAAAAATCAGCTATCATCAAGAAACAGCATTGCTTACAAATTAAATCTAAAAATACGAACTATGCCAGTAACTCATAACAACAAAAGTATTAAAAGGTCACTGCATTCAACTATCCATCAACAGTACAATTATCAAGCATCCCTGAACATAAAGAACAACATCAAATATTGTTGATTTGTTAATATTAATTTTCACAGGGCAAATGGGTAACAAGAGCTTTACCTGAATACAGTTAGCATAGTCGTACGGAGCTGAGAGATTGAATTAGGGTTTCAGAAGAACCTTAAATTAATCAGCAGCGTCAGAGCGATTACCGTGTGATTCACATATTGAAATCTGCTATCCGCACCCCACTTGTCTCTTTACACCCCATCTCTAGTGTTTTAATGTTTTTCTTTGCCAATTCTTCTCTAATTATAAGATTACCAGAATGTAATTATCACATGACTGTTTTGGTGACTGAGGAATAGTGAGGATGGAGTTAATTGGAATTTTGTTTTAATGATTTTTGAAAATGAAAATAATCTTTCTATTTCCCATTAACTAGAATCCCCAAATTAGTATTTTATATATTTTGTATGTTTAATTTTCTCTTATTATTGAGAAAAAATATATATTTTTTATTAAATATTCGAATCATTTGAGTACTTATTAATTTAGGGGAACGTCGATAAACTTCTTACCTATTCCTTATTAATTTTATTTTTTAAGAAAAAGGTACTTTAATCATTAAAAGTGGCTCAAATAAAGATTATAACAAAATAAAATAATTTTTGTCTTTAATTTGTAATTTCAGATCGTTTAAGTGACCATGAATTTGTGCCATGTCATGATTTTATCCTTACGATTTGTTGGTTAAATGAAAAACCTCAAGTTGTTTCTAAGTTCTAACATAGAATCTATAAATTTTATTGTAACAATGTTAAACTTCTCAATTCTTATCTCATGTTTTTATAATCAACTATTAAAATGAAGTATTTTCATTATTTAAAAGGAATAATGAGGTGGTGAGAAAAATTGTTAGTTAAGACAAGAATCAGAATTTGTAAATTTATTATTATTATTACAGGAAAAATTTAATGACTAAATCAAATATTTCTTACCATAAATAATCAAAGTAGAAAGCTAATCAAAGTTTTTACTCACAGAGATATGATAGTTTGCACAAGAAAAAGATAATTTGACGATTTAGAAAGCAGAGCAAAGAGAGCAATGAAGTGTGCCTGCCGTGACCTACAAAACATAGATAATTAAAGGAGAATGAAAACATTTCATTTTGTTCATGTAACAAGCAAAGCATGTCTTTTATCTATAGATATTTGAGTTTTTGTTTTGGATCTTTTAAATAATATTTTTGAAGTTTAAGAATCTGAAAATCAATAATATATAAAGAAGCTTCTAGACATTATAAATATTAATTATATATACAATTGTACATCTTCTCTCTTTTACGATATAATGTAAAAATTATTTTTTTTTACTATACTTATTTATTTAATTATTCTCTTATAAATATGAAATATTTGATATAATTCTAATGATTACTTAAAATTTTATTAATCTATAAAAATGAAAATATATTAAATCTTCATTTTTGTCTCCTAATTAAACTAAATATTTTGTAGTTTTTTTCTTTAAATTTAAACGTATTGTAGTTATAGTAAAACTTAGAATTATTATTTATGATAATAATTTTAACAAAAAAATAATTGTTGATCCAGTAATTAAATCTAAACATCTATTCAATATAACTTATAGATAATATCATTTAATTAATAATTTGTTTTAATCTTAAAACTTGTTTGATAAAAAATATATAAATATAAATTTAAGCATTTGCTTTGTACATGCAGCCAAAATTAATTTTCTTAAGAAGGGGTTTATTATATTGTCAAAAAAATAAAATTCATTATTATAATTATTGAAAATAAGAATTCATTAGCTTAAAACTTATCAAGTGGACAATTATGTTATGGCTCGACTGTTGAAAGTCATTTACTAAAAATAATAAGTGAGTCTGTATCAATCAACTACATATGCCATTATATCTTGGATAGAAAATCAATTCAGAATTTAAGCAGATTATGACAATCTATAAATCTTATCATTTGATATGGAATTAACTCAATCCAATGTGCAAACAAAAAGATTTCCATAACTTTAAAAAACGAAAATTAGATTTGATCTGACATTCAAACTACTGAAATGACAATCAATCCAGCATGGACTTTTCCCCTATTTCTATTCAGTTCAATGTTTTAGTAAAAATGAACAATTTTTAAAAATTGAGATTGGGTGAATCTATAAAATGAACCCTCACGAAGGAGAACCTATTTGTAAATTCAGTTTCAGATATATCCTAAAATTAAACTACAGATTTTAAAAATATTACAGTTTACATCCTGCCTATACCATAAACAATAACTATTTTATATGGTATATAATCACCCGTACGTTTATAAGACATATATTTTTAAAGTAAAAGAAAAATAAAAGCGCCATCCAACATAATTTTAGGAAAGGAAAAACAGTTTATTTAGCATGTGACTTGGAAGTGGTTGCAAGTGTTCGAGATTTACGTCAAGGGGATGTATTTAATCATACTTTTAAAAAAAAAAAATTCATAGATTTCTTTAATGAATGACTTTTATAAGCTTATAATGACTTCATATATTTATGAAATACTCTTAAAAGACTTTTATAAATTCATTTTAAAAAATTTTCTTAACTTTTATAGATTGTTATGGACTTCTAAAAAATCTTTTAAAATATTTTTATAGACTTGTATAAACATTAATAAACTTTTACTAACTTTTAATAAAATATACGCTTTATAAGTTAATAAAATTATATTTATCATATCAATCATTGATTAAAAAACATGACGCTTAAAATAAAAATATTGTCACATCAAATATATAACTAGGTAACTAAAACATTAAGTATTTTTAAGAGTTTTATTATTCAATTTATGTCTTATATGAAAAATAAAATCTTTAATGTTCGTTATTGTTAATAACCTCAACATCGCTCTGCATATTAGTAGCTACAATAACCTTTCATTTATTAGCATACTTTCTTTGTTTTTAAATCTCAATAAATGAGTTAAAATTGTCAATTTCATTAACTAATAATGATGAAAATGATGAAGTTCATCATTCAGTTCAACAGAAATTTCATCAGAACGACGCTCCTTACAAAGAAAGTCGTGTTATCCTACATCAGTGTAATCCTACACAAGCTAATGGAAAATTTTGTATAAGATCTATGTGTTAATGAAATAAATACAACCCTATCTAGTCAAACAAAATGTCCCAAAAGAGCACTGATGATTTTCTAGTGACAATAACTAATTAGAAGTAACATTTGTTTCTTTTATCGAAACAGACCCTATTTAAGTATTTTTAATGGATGTCTTGGCATCCAGAGGGGTTTTTAATTATTAATGTAAATCTGGTAGACAACCATGCCGTACTGTATCATAAAACCCTATGATTTTATATAACCATGCCGTTCTGTATTAATCAAACCCTATGATTTTTGGTATTGTACAGGATTCTATAATTTTATAATTGAAATAATATCTGGTAGATAACCACGCCCGTTTAAAATAACATGTCCAGTCCAGTAATAAATCTTTGTTAAACTACCATTATAGCCATGCCCCACCAAAGTCCCCACAGTTTGACAACGTGCTGTAGAATCCAGTAGCCTTAAAAAAGTCACTACTACTACAACCACCCGTATGCGAAAAAGCAAAAAAAATCCTATTAAAACCATTATAGCCGCCGCACACCCCACCATTACGTAATCTGCTGGCCTCAGAAAAATCACTGCTACTACAATGACCATGGAGCAAAAAGCAAAAAAAAAAATCTCTTTTGGAACCATTATAGCCGCCTGTTGGCCCCGCCACTAAATTTACAACAAATTTTGACTTTGTGATTAAATATCTAGTATAAAGTCTGAATGCATGAAGTCTAGATGCCTTTGCAATTTAAGGCCACGTTTATAACAATAGTAATACATCATAAATATACAGTTCCCATTAATTTAATAATGTAAATTATTTAATTAATTACGTATTTAAATATGTTAATGGTAAGTAGTATTTTAATTATTTTATGATGAATTATTTTGTTTGTGTCTATTTTTCATTTAAATTTACTTGGATATTAAAAAATATAAAATAAAATTCTGGCTTATCTCAATATCACAATCGCTTTTTTTTTTTTTTAACGGGAAGACAAAAAATGAATTTAAACTCTTGACCTCTTAAAATCGAGAGAATGTAATGTTCAATCACTCCTACTAAAAGTTGATTTTTGCTCAAATGTCATAATACACCATACAATGAAAAAAATTATTTTTAATTCAATCTTATATAGCATCAAACACCGATTAATTTATTCAATTCAATCTTATCCTATCCTATCTAATCCAATTTTATTAAAATAATTAAGTTCAATGAGAATACTATCGATTCCGATTCCAATTCCTGCAGTTGAAGTAAACAATTTTTCTGATTCCGATACTTCATTCTGATTTCAAGTCATTCTGATTCCGGATAATTTTGATTCTTATTTTGATTCTTTCAAATAAAGTAAACGCACTATTAATGTGTTAGATTCTAGGTCCAAACCAAATGCTTTACTGTTTCTCTTTAAGAGTGGAGTTCATTTTTCCTTGGGTTCTTTTCTCAGCAACGGGTTCCTTATGGGTTTGGTTTGGACATGTTAGCAATCTAGCCAGGAAAGGTAGATGTAACCTCCCGGTTCTCGCATGGTTGGATTGTCCAATGTGATTATAGCTTTGTGTAAATATTGATTCGTATCACATTATTAAAAGTAATTAAGGCATCCCTTTTTGATTTTTTGTTAAAAAGAAATTAAAAACAAAAACAAAACAAAACCAGGGAACTCTCTTTTTCTTGGGTGACAATGGTCGATTCAAGGAATAGGCAAAAGAAAAAAAACAAAACCAGGGAACTCTCTTTTTCTTGGGGTACAATGGTAAGTTCAAGGAATTAGCAATGATAATTTTTCCGCGGCCGCTAGGAAAATCAGATTGCATTGGGTGGTAGCGTGGAATATATCTAATTGATTGGTCTTGAGTCATGGTTGGATTTAGTGGTCCATTTTTAAGTGAAATCTGTGTTTGACATTTGTATTGTTCTGGTGAAAGGTCAATTTTCTTTGCTAACGCAATCCTATAAAAATAGTCCCACATGCGAGATGTTTTTGGGCACTGCGTTGTAATTGTAAAGCAAAACACTTGAGCACATATATATACACACTATATTCGTCTTATAGAGCTCATTAAAGATTTTGAAAACAAATCATGTATTGTTCTCTATTGTCATCAAGAATAGCGCAAGCCATCTTGTTACCACCTGAAAAACATTGGAGCAGGTTATTATTATAGATTGATGTTGTCTCTACTACATTTCTACTTTTCTGTTTCTTTATATTATATGTCTTATTTAAAGTACTTGCTCTCATCTATTTTTGTGCGTCGAGTGATTTACAGTTCGAAGTCCAACAATGGAAGGAGACTTGGTAAGCTAATGTATAAGTATTCAGTCGAATAATTTGCCACCAACTTGGAAACAATAATATTTTAAAATGTTAATTCATGTAATTAAGGACTTTGGTATGATATATCTCAGTGGATACACATGACGTGTATGTGGTCACAGGTCATCGCACAGAAGTGCCACGCAATGTCAATATGGAGAGCCTGCAAAGTGGATATTTGTTTCCTGAGGTCAGTGACTACTAAAATCATCCGGATCTTCAAGTTTTGCCTTCTGTCTTTTTTGTTATGTGTGAGATAATCTTATTGGATTTCTGGGTTTACTTGGAGCTTTAATGGGATTAGATGGCCAACATGAACCATTTGATATTCGTATTATTTACTTTTTCTAGTTATCCAAGTATCTTGTTGCTAATTTTCTTTCATAAACCAGATATTCAAGCGCGAAACTGAGCACCTCCGGAAGTATCCAGATGCAAAATTGATACGGCTTGGTATTGGTGACACTACAGAACCTATACCTGAAGTCATAACATCGACTATGGCTGAGGTCATGACTTCGTGATTCATTTTCATTTTCATTTTTTTTTTAATATTACAAATGCAAATGACGTGGTTTTTCTAAATATTAGCACTTATGAAACACTTAGAAATATAATATTTTATTAAACTCTATTCTCTATACTAGCAAGGAGAAAGAAACCTCACATTGAGTGGAGAAAATTGACCTCTAACTAGATATACTATTATGTAATTTTCTCTTTTTATAGGAAGGTTTTACTAAATACTATCACTTATGAAACAGTTAGAAATACAATATTTTATTGAACTCTACTCTTTATACTAATAAGAAGAGAAAAACTTCATATTGAGTGAAGGAAATTGACTCTAACAAGGAGATAGAAACCTCATATTGAGTGGAGAAAATTAACCTTTAACTAGATATACCATTATGTAATTTTCTCTTTTTATAGAAAGGTTTTACTAAATACTAGCACTTATGAAACAGTTAGAAATACAATATTTTATTAAACTCTACTCTTTATACTAGCAAGGAGAGAGAAACCTCATATTGAGTGGAGGAAATTGACTCTAGCAAGGAGAGAGAAACCTCACATTGAGTGGAGAAAATTAACCTCTAACTAGATATACCACTATGTAATTTTCTCTTTTTATAGGAAGGTTTTACTAAATACTACCACTTATGAAACAGTTAGAAATACAATATTTTATTAAACTCTACTCTTTATACTAGTTAGGAGAGAGAAACCTCATATTGAATGGGGGAAATTGACTCTAACAATGAGAGAGAAACCTCACATTGAGTGGAGAAAATTAACTTCTAACTAGATATACCATTATATAATTTTCTCTTTTTATAGGAAGGTTTTACTAAATAGTAGCACTTATGAAACAGTTAGAAATACAATATTTTATTAAACTCTACTCTTTATACTAGCAAGGAGAGAGAAACCTCATATTGAGTAGAGGAAATTGACTCTAGCAAGGAGAGAGAAACCTTACATTGAGTGGAGAAAATTAACCTCTAACTAAATATATCATTATGTAATTTTCTCTTTTTATAGGAAGGTTTTACTAAATACTAGCACTTATGAAACAGTTAGAAATACAATATTTTATTAAACTCTACTTTTTCTACTAGTAAGGAGAGAGAAACCTCATATTGAGTGGAGGAAATTGACTCTAGCAAGGAGAGAGAAACCTCGCATTGAGTGGAGAAAATTGACCTCTAACTAGATATATTATTATGTAATTTTCTCTTTTTATATGAAGGTTTTACTAAATACTAGTACTTATGAAACAGTTAGAAATATAATATTTTATTAAACTCTACTCTTTATACTAGCAAGGAGAGAGAAACCTCATATTAAGTGGAGGAAATTGACTCTCTAGATATATCATTATGTAATTTTCTCTCTTTATAGAAAGGTTAAACAAAAATTATCATGGACGGTACTCGATCCTATAATGCATTGTGAGAAGAAGTTGTGCAGATGTTTGTGACCAACACGCCATAGCACTTTTGAGTCATTTTCACGAAATGTTACTCAAAACTTATTATTAGTTTAGTTTCTTCTGCATATTGGTTTATTCTTTACATCCTACAGGTGTAACAAGTAATAAATCCATGACCTGGATAATCAGAGCAGATTAATTATTGTTTGGATAAAAAATAGAAAAAGCCTACGAGCTCTAAAAGCTCTTCCACCGGGTGACCTCTCCTAAAAAGAGCTTATGGAGGAAACCATTTTGGTTTAATGAAGCTTTTCTAATGACAATATTGCCCTCGTTATTATAAATAGCAACATAAAAATTCCAAGAGCCTCTCCATCTTGATGAACATGATATCCCCATTTTGAAGACCCTAATTGTTTTACTTGCTCTAAATATCCACCATTGATAGACCTCAAATAACCAAGAGTCAACTCTTGCCTTTGGATGCAACAAAATGAGTGTTTTTCCATTCTTTTTCATTGTTGTGATATTTATTTATTTATTTGTTTTGTCTATTACTTTTATTTATATCTCTACAAGGTAATGTTTTATTGTGTAATTGTTATTTCTATATGCTGTGTACTAGATTAGTATATATGCTTGTTATGGTGGGACTTAATTTGAACTGGGGTTTGTTCATTTATTAAATTTTAAGTGGGATTCATTTATTTTTCTTATGGATATGGTTTAGGATTTTGTTCTTGTGTTTTTTTTTTTTTTGAAACTTTTGTATTTGGTATTGATGCATCTTAAAATCCATTCCATTGAAGAACTCAAAAAAAATTGTTAAATATTTATATTTTTCTTGACCTTATTGATGTTTTGGCTTCAATTTTAGCTAATGGGTAGTTTATTTTTCATTATGTTATGTTTTCTTGGATCATGGTAGTGTAGTTTCGTGAGATGGGTAGGATTTGGTTCATGAGTTGGATCAGTCGACACATGAGAATGGGAGATGAGTTGTGTGACAACTCAAATAACGAGTAGTCATAGTTAGAACATTACCCACTCATGAACATATAGAGATTTTGATCCCACACTCATGTGGAGACTTGAACCATGCTCTATTTGGAGTATTGCATGAAGTGAAGTGAAGCTACAACTACAGAACAAATATGCGAAAAAGACACAGAGAAAGGGGGTCCAATAATCACAAATGTGAAAAGAAAATATTGGTAGAGAATTATCATTAGCATTATTTTTTTTTCACCTTATCATTAAGATTTTATCTATAATATGTGGACACTATTGTTAGGCATGGATGTATTTGTAGTTTGAAACGAATTTTTATTACTTATTCGTTTAAGTAGATTTTATTTTTTGAGAAAGTATATATACATATACATATATATATATACACACATATACATACATATATATAATGTCATATGAACTATATTTTTATTAATAAAATAAATAATATATATATTTATTTAGTTTAATTATCGAACAAATGTCATACTATAACAAGAAAGAAATTTAAATATTTAAACCAAACAAATTTACAAACACTTTTGGGGGGCGTACAAAAGTCATAACAAGTTTTATAAAGTTTGCAAATGCTTCATCCCATCACTACTCTCGAAAGCTCTTTTAAATGTAAAATTTCTATTGCAATATGTCGTCCAAATAGAAATTTAAAAGCTCAAAACTTTTATTTATTTTCTTCAACTACTAAAAGTTAAAAATAAATGTTTTTCAAAATGAGCCCGTAATAATATATGTAGTAGAGCATTATAGTCTGCACATACAATACTTAATTTCTGAACAATTCTTTTAAATTAATGCGTTTGACTGCCTTTTCCATTAAGGCATCTGCAGTGGTCAATTCTCTTTATTTCGTGATTTATTTTTTTCTTTCTTTTTTTTTGACATATTGCACTTTACAATTTTTTTTTTTTTGGAGTTTATACCAGTTGGTGGTGAAATACAATTTGATAGATAATATATAATTGAAAACTTTTCTAAGCTTGACAGTATTGGATTGTAATTTGTACCAAGTTTTCTTCTGTTTTTTTATTTTTTTATTTTCTAATTGTTAAATAATTAGTCACATTATGACTTTTGTTTTGCAGCATGCATATGCTCTATCAACGGTTCAAGGTTATAAAGGGTATGGAGCAGAGCAAGGCAACATGGTACATTGGCCCCGTTTGGTTGCTTATCTTGAATTTATGTGTTGTACTTTTGGGCTTTCGCCCTTAGCAACTGATAAAAGAAATATCAATTGCCACCTGATTCGGACCACTCTCCACGCCATGCAATATCCGGTTGCCATTCTATTAAGTGCTATAAATGAAAACAAAATTTTTAATCTGTTTATTTGGATGAAAAAATTGGACCATTAATTCATCTTGGAATTTGTCTGGCTGATTTCATCATCTTTTTGTCAATCTCAATATACTGCTATGATTGGTGTCTGTGGATTTCTTTCATGATTATTTTTCTGTCGGGGCCCTAACAATTTAAAGGGACACTTTACCAGATGTAGAAACCGAGTTATCTAGGAGCCCTGAAACAAAAGTGGTGAATTATGCTATTCTATTTACATTTGTATGTTTTATTCAAGGTACATAAGATTGTAGAATAGAAATCACATTCTTATGTAATTTTTATTTTACTTTATGATTTTTATATTTGAGGTAATCAATTCTCTTTTCCCTTTTCATAGCAATTGAGAAAGGCGATTGCAGAAACATTTTATAAAGATATACGTATAAAAGGCGATGAGATTTTTGTGTCAGATGGTGCCCAGAGTGATATTTCTCGTTTGCAGGTACAGGAAATTGGTATTTATGTCAAAACTTGTACTTTTATTTAATTATCTAACTTGCATCAAGCTTCAAGATACGTTGTAAATTATAAAAATCTTGCATTCCTTTCAACAGATTCTTCTAGGATCAGATGTGACAGTGGCCGTGCAGGACCCATCCTTTCCGGTAATATTTGGAAGTTTTGGTCTTTACTCTTTTAAATTTTTAGTGATTTGTAATCAACAGATGGTGATATCATATTGATATGGTTCTCTTTGATGGACTATGTGCTCGAAACAGGCCTATATAGATTCCAGTGTCATTGTTGGCCAAGCTGGCAAGTTCCAACCGAAAACTGGGAAGTACGAGAATATTGTATACATGAAGTGCAAACCTGAGAATGGATTTTTTCCTGACTTATCAACTACTCCAAGGACAAATATCATTTTCTTTTGTTCTCCCAACAATCCCACTGGTCATGCTGCAACATGGCAGCAATTAAAGCAACTTGTGCAATTTGCAAAGGCAAATGGCTCAATAATAATTTATGACTCTGCATATGCTGCTTATATATCGGATGCAAGCCCAAGATCAATCTTTGAAGTTCCTGGTGCCAGAGAGGTTTGTCAAACGCCAAAAATGACCATTTTGTAAAAGATAAAAATATCCCATTTCTTTCTGACAGTTTACTTGCCTTGATATGATATAGGTTGCCATAGAAATTTCATCCTTCTCCAAATTTGCTGGGTTCACAGGTGTCCGCCTTGGCTGGACAGTGGTACCCGAAGAGCTTGTTTACTCTAACGGGCATCCAGTTATAAAGGATTTCGACCGCATTGTGTGCACCTGCTTCAATGGTGCTTCAAATATCGCTCAGGCTGGAGGTCTAGCATGCCTTTCTCCGGATGGACATCAGGTAGCGTTTTCTTTCACAACTTTGAATAACAGAAAGTGGCTACCATTGGTTTCATAATATAGCAATTATTGTGAATTTAATTTTTTTAGGCCCTTAGCGGTGTGGTTGGCTACTACAAGGAAAATGCCAAGATACTTGTTGATACGTTTGAATCACTTGGGTTGAAGGTTTATGGTGGAAAGAATGCCCCTTATACGTGGGTACATTTTCCAGGGCAAAGTTCCTGGAATACATTTGCAGCAATTCTTGAGAAAACACACATTATAACTATTCCAGGAAGTGGATTCGGTCCTCAAGGAGAAGAATATATTAGAGTCAGTGCATTTGGACACAGAGAAAGCATTTTAGAAGCTTCCAAGAGGCTTGAAACTTTTTACACATGAATTATGTCACCACAAGTTTCCATGTGCCGTCGTTGAGGAGATCTATTCCTGGTCTCCCTCTAATAATTGTTGAGGAGATAGAGATCTATTCTAGGTCTCCCTCTAATAATGTAACAAGTTTTATTCGTAAAAATGTTGTTGCTTCATATGAAGTTGTAGGTCACTGTAAGTATGACGCTATCTCTCATAATAGGAATAGTGTGGCTCACTGATTGGCAGCCCTAGCTATCTTCACTCAAGGAGACGTACACGGGAAGGAAGTTAGTCTTCATGGTATCTCCTCTGGTTCTTGATAATGAATTCCTGTTCAGTTTCAAAGTTCCCATGTGTCATATTGAGATAATGAGGTGTTAATTTGTTTCTCACCTCACATTTTGTTTTTCTTAACTAGGTTATTGTCTTTAAGCTAGACTATCTTTATGTAACTTGAAGGATAAGCTTACCTTGCAAAATATGGCTGCAGGTTTCTGCCCATGGGTTAACTGAACCTGACTCTTGCTAATCATTTCCAAATCCATTGCCCAAGAAGCCACAATTTTTTGCATCGTAGCATGCATATGTATGATCTATTATTTATTCTTTATACAATAAGAAATATTATATTGGATCGTGAAAAAATTTGATTTTACCATTTTTTACAGGAGGATCTAAAATTACTGAGAAATTTATCAGAAACGTCTCTTAAAATTTATTAATTACTTTTTCTCTACGAAAAATCAATACATTGTTAAAGTTACCTAATTAAAATTCCACAGGTGATGATGCTACCACCAAAAAGTTGTTTGCACACTTATTTTTATTTAAAAATTTATATTACAAACACATTTCTATAGAAATTTACTAATAAAACCATTTATCTTCTTCTCCATTCTTCCTTTTGTTTGTTTATTTGAAAAGTACTTTTTGTTTGTCTTCATGATGGTTGTGATGAAATCCATCATCTAGAAAATTAAAGAAATAAATTTATTCAAAGATTGTAAATCCCATTTTTTAAGAACATGACGCCCCCACTGCAGCGGTTTAAATCCGGAGCTTGCACTGTCGACTTTATAGACGATGACCATGAATTGTTTATAAGATTGATTTATACTTGATTGGGTGTTTAAAGTAATGATGTTATTTTAAAATTTTTTATTTGGTGTGTCAATAAACTGAGTGTATAAATCAATCTCATATCCATGGCCGGGAGTTCATTAACATTAAAATAAAATAATCATGATATTAGGAGAATTTTCCATTTTAGTAGGATTTATTTTATAATATGGTTTTAGATTTGTATTAATTATTTTTATTTTTATTTTTACCAGTACATCTGCCAAGACCTGACTGAGATATTATTTTAAAGTATCGGAAATTTACTCCCAATAAATGGAAGAGATCTACCTATATAATAGTTAGAAATTTACCCACACAACGTGAAAGTTTTAATGCTTGAACTCGTGACCTTAAAGGTGGGGGTGGGGTGGCTACCACAAGGACACCCACATGGAGCGACTAATTATTTAGATTTGCTAAAGGTTGCTTCTATCACTTTAGGAAAGTGATATTCGATTGTTGTTAGGATTAGTTTATTTAAATAATCTTCTGTTTCAATTTATTGTATTCTTTCTTATTGTGCAGTATATATATTTTGAAACAATTTATTTGTTATTGGATTCCACATTTCCTTTGATATTCAAGAGTTATAACGATGATTTAAGAATAAAAGCGTTCACGTTGATCATTGTGTCAAGGTTCAACGGAGTGATAAGTTGTACTTCTACCATATTCTAATGCATTAATCAATTATAAATTAAATCATAATTCAAGAAAAAAAATTAATGAAATTAAAAACTATCTTGTCCACACCCAATCTTTTTTTTTTCCCTCTTTTTTTTAGTTAAAAAAGAAAAAGAAAAAAAAAGAAAGCCAATCGTAAGTTAAAGGTCCAGTAGAACCAAGACTGGGCTTCAGCTTAGTTTGGCTTTTCAATGAAATTTACAAGTTTACTATTGACTCACTATGCCCAATTACAAATATGACACTAATGAAGTCCAATTGCCCATATGGAAAAAAGGCCCAAATGCAATTCAATTTAATTTTACAAATTTGTCATTAACGAAGCCCGATTCTTTTTCAATAGGAATTTACAATTTTGCCCAAATGATCTCAATTTCATATGATTATTGTCTTTTATATGGTAATAAAGATTTGATATAATAGGTGTGGAAGCCTAGGACAATGAAATATAATCCCACTAAAATTGCTTGACTGTACGTCCGTATTTTTATTGCGTTGTATATTTCTTACCCTTTTCACTTATTTAGATTATATATTTTTGTTGATGTATTATGAGGTTATATTTATTATGTCCTTGCCTCCTCGTAAATTTAGTTTTTATTTATGAATTTTTTTCTTATTACTAACTCACATAAAAAAAAGTATAATTAGTATTTAGCTCAACCCCAAATACAAAATCTTTGAGTTTGCCCCTGACTAGAACCTACCAAATTAATCACAACTTGTCTAACTTAAATCTCTACTTTGATAATGAGAAACAATTAAACCACAATTAAACATAAAAAGCTTATAACGGCCGCCACTAAAATGGAAGAGAAGGTGTATGATCAACAGTATTAACGTGAAATGTGTCAAACATTCTTTTCTTCTCCTGAAAGAATACACAAATGAATCATGATGCGAACCCTAGCTAGGAGACAAAGAAAACAAAAATAAAAAGAATGTTAAATCACATGTAGCAAATTAACATACAGTACTACCTTGGCCGCCAACCTAGGAAGGACCACTTTATTACATAACCCTAGTTCAATTTAGTCCATGTTTAAATTAAAATAATTCGATGCCATCGCCGCCACTGAAAAGGGTCAACAAATAAAAGGGAATACTTCAACTAGTCCCCACCAAACTTGCTTGTTCCTCAAGTACAATCCCCTATAAATTTAACTCCTCAAACTTTTCCATTCACACAAATCATTGTTTAATTTTCGAGGCCATGGCAACCCCTGGAGCCTGTATTGCAGAGGCATATGTGTTAAAGAAGATGCATAAGGCGAAAATGAAGATAATCGATGAAGAAAAATCCAAGATTGAAGAGATTGATTTGGAAGAAAAAGGATCTACTGGTTGTTTCTCATGGAAAAATAAGAAGATACATCCGAAGCGAATTTCGTCTGCCAATAACACTGGGAAAGAAACGGAGAGATGGGAAAATAAGGGCTAATTCGGAATTTGGATCAAATTCAATGTTGAGTCCATATCATGTAATTAGTTGTAGGTAAAATTTATTTGATTGAGTATTTGTTGCTTCTTTTTTCTGAGATGAGTCTGTAGATGGTATTGATAATTTATTGTATTTGTCCGATCCCCGTTTGGTTTTTTGTTATGGTACATTTTCAAATGTATTTCTATCCCAACAAAAAATCTCCAAAGTTCATGAGATTGACGTGGATGCTACCAGTGTGGCTTCTCAAATCGATTCAAGTAATATTTTTTGTGGTGAAGCTAGCATTAATATTCTTGCAGAAGATATTAAAGTCATTTGTAAGGAAGTAGGTGTATTTATATATTCATGTATCCTGTATCTGTTTAAAAAATATATATGGAGAGAGAGAAACGGTTGTATTGTAAAAAATAAATAATTAAATATATATATAGAGGGTTGTATTGTAGAAAACAATTAATTAAATTTGCAAATGATTAATTTAAGTGACTTGTGTGTATATGTGGAACATATATCCACTAAAAGAACATCTAATTTCAACTTTAGCAGTTCAAGACAGCCTAAATTGATCTGCAGATTCAAAATACCCAATTTTGGACACTATTAAAAATAATCAGGTAATATTTCGTTTATTATGTACATTAGTGAAAATTATTTTATTTTTTTATATCGATATATGCTACAATTTTTAAGTTTATTTGAATCTTGAAATTTTATGTTAAGTTAATAGAACAATGAGTAATACCACACTATTAAAAATTTTATCCAAATTCATTATTCAAATGATACAATAAGTTTATATATAATTATCATATCACCAATACATCATCCCACAATAGATACGATAACTACAAATCAGTTTGTAATATCATTTCGAATAAAATTTTTGGACAAATTTTTAAGAAATATAGTATTATTCTAGAAAAATTATTTACTGTCATAATCTATTTAAAATTATATATTTCATAAGATTGTAAACTTTAGAGTTGAAACAAACAAGTAAAATGATTATGAAGAGTTATGTAGAGAATTTTAGAAATATAAAAACAAAAAAGACCATGGATAGATGTAGAGAGAGTGATTTTTATTCATAAAATTGGATGACAATTTACATAAAGTTAATGCCTATTTATAGGAAAATGTTGATTTTGATCAATCAATTAAATTTTACCAACACAATATCTAATTAAATATTAAATACAACTTGCAAGCATGAGTTTGGCAACTTGAATCAACTTGATGATTAACAAATTTAATTTGGAGTTTTGTTACCATGAAAGTAAAAGGTTATATTTACATCACATAACTCTTATATATAATTTTTTTAAAACTTCAATTTTAAAGCTCCATCCAAATCTTAATACAATCAAACTACAATATATAATGGTCGGTCGAAAGTGTACTATGAGTAAAGAGTTGGAATACTAGGCAGTTTGACTCCGTCAAAAATGAATCCTATCCATGGGATAATGCTAATTTATTCTTGGATGATACGCAATACGCACACAAAACGTCACCAAGACGCCATCCACCGACCCGTGAATTTAAACACATCTATTCAATAATTACCGAGACGCGTAACAAAAAATATTATATATATATTGCTATATATATAATTCTTTAAAAACGAATACTCCTTAACTTTAAAAAGTTAGATAAAAAATTAATTAAATTCATCTATTATATTTAAATTAAATAAAAAAAATATTTATTTTAGAAGATAGAATACAATTGATAAATTTGATTGGTTTTCTCTAACTTTAAAAGTTATGAAATCTTCATTTTAAAAGTAACACATATATATGTGATATATATACTATATTCATAAATCAGATGATCTTATATATCTATAAGATGAGAAATATAGATTTAATAATCATGTAGAAGTAATTATAAAGGGAATATTAATTATTACATCTTCTTAAAATTTTTATTTTTTATTGTTAATGCTTTTCTTCTATTCATGCCGTTAGATTATAACCTATAATAGCTCTATCAACCCCTAAATGGTTGCTCTTACCATATTAGTTGTTACCACATATATCACACCATTATTCATTATAGTGACATATTAGTTTCTATGTATATAATATATGATTCCAATTGATTTGTATATGTTATTCACTTGCCTCTTTTGTTTCCCTCTTTAGTCTATAAATAGGTTCTAATATATACACTTTAAAATACAGTGAAATATACAATATTTACTTATACTTTATCATGATATTTGGTTCAAACTTTCTGTTCATCATTTATCTGTCATCTTGTTGCATATGTTATTGTCGACGTATGAATCTGGTCAATCAAAGTTCTTGACCTAGTATCTACAAGTAAGGCAAAATAAAGGAGAAAAAGGAGAAAATGAAGAGGAAGAACAATGTTTGCAAAGAGATTTTTACGTGGTTCGGTCCAAAAAGATACCTACGTTTACGACTGTTTCTCTGGTTATTTTGGCAGAGAAACAGTATGTTATTGAATGTGTTTTCTGATGATTATTGTTCGTCGTTATAATGAATTTCAACTCCTATTTATAACGTGGAGTGTGTTACAATTTGAGTACAATATAAATAGGAAAGAATTTCACATTAATTGCACTTCCAAACCGATGTCCATCCATTTAAGATAAATCCCGCTAAAATAAGAGTTTGATTCTACTTCCAATTATGGTAGTTGACTCCTCCTCAAATTAGGCTGTTTCATTCCTGAAAATATTCATTTAACGAGCCTTAGCTGCAAGTTGAACCTCGCTCTGGGCAATCTAGAATTGAGCATAAGACAGTCTTGATAATGATTGATTAGCAACCTGAGAGTTGTAGTAGTAAACCGGGAGCTCGTTTTTGCGAGCTAGATATTGACGAACTGGACTTTTGTCTAGTGAGTCAATTAATTAGATCAGTTCTTTGAACTTTTACCAGCCCACAGGGACGGACCCAGTGTAGGGCCAACTGGAGCACATGCCCCCCCTGAAATTCTATAAAAATTTATTAAGTTTATGGCGTGAATATATTCACAAATTGTAGACATGCAGTGATGGTTGGAGACACCCATTTTTAAAGAAGTTTTTGGTTCGAATCCACGTAAAGGCAGGCAGTAATATTTTGAATATTTTTCATAACATTTCCTACCCATTTTTTCATCACATTTGCTTTTCAACCCTCCCTTTTTATATACATTTACTTTTCAACCTCTCCTTTGCACATTTACCTTTTACATTTTATACACATTTGCTATTCAACCCCTCATTTACACATTTACTTTTTTATATACTTTATTAAGATTACTTATTTAAATTAATAATTTTTTTGAGTAAATAATAAATTTACGTAATTTATATTATTTTTATTTTTACTTATTTTATTTTAATGATTTCGTTATGATTTATATTTACTTTGTTTTAATTTATTATATATATTTTGTTTTATTTAAACTATATTATGTTATCGAACTTTGCTTTAAAAAAAATTATATATTTGTATGAATATCGATGCGTATATTATTTTATTCATGTACCAGCCCATAATATACCTACAATAGTTATATAATAGGGGGCGTTTAATATATGTCCGTCATGTTATCTGTTTACATTGCATGTGAGATAGTGTGTTAAAATATCATAACCTCAAGTCTTAAATACTATAATTGAACTTTTATCTATCTCATAACCTATAATCTGTCATGTATTAAAGTATCATAATCTCAAGTCTTAAATACTATAATTGAACTTTTATCTATTAATAAGTTTTTAAGTCTAGTGCCAACTATCGGTTACAATTTCTATATATTCGCAAAAGTAGCATAATGGATTTAAGATATATATATATTTATATTAATATTTCCTCCACACCTGTGGTTACATACATAACAATTAACAACCCCATACAAACTTTTGTCACATTTGATATGGCACCTTATAAAATTTGTCGTCCACACAATACTCACCTTGGCCACCAAACCCAACCATACACAATACTATATGTCTTTCTGTCGCTCCCTAAATTTTAGGTCGGCTTCCGCTTTCGACAAACTCTATAAATATATTTTTGACAGTTATGACAGCGTTACGTTGGCCCTACATAATCTCATTGTCTTTTACTTGTACATCCAAATTTGTCCTAAACTCTACACTTGTATATATATCCAAATTTGTTCTTAACACTGCTTGGCATACGTTGAGAGAAAATTATATCATGGCAACGGCGGGAGCTGGTTTAGCAGAAATATATGCGATGCGAGCTGTATGTAAGAAAAACATGAAAAAAGATTATCATCTTCCGAGTCGTAGGGTTGCGGATGATCATGGCGATCCTGACGAAATGAAACTCCCCTCCGGATGTTTTTTCTGGGGGAAGACCCGTTATTTTTCGAAGGTTTCGTCAGATGACTCTGAACAAAATCTACTAAATGGCGTCCATTGCAGAAGTTACTCATTTTAGCACCATATAATGTTTTATTTTAATTTCATTATATGGTAATTTTTATGATTGATTTGTTCAATAAGCTTTTCATAGCTCGACTACAGGCAAGGCTTGCTCGGTTTTTGTTTTGTTTTGTTTTTTTTTTTTTAAACTCCTTATATTTTCCTCCATATGAGAAGAGTGGTTTGCTGTTGTCCAGAAGCACTAACAATCTCGAAACCAACCCTCATAGGCTCCACGATGACTGAGAAATTGCTTTCGAGAGAAGGCGTCGGCGGAGGAGCCGATCCTCATAGACCAACCCAGAACTTAAAATAGAACAAGGCAGGGGTTCATTTCAATTTCTGTTTTCGAACAAGTCAGAGGTTCAATTCAAGTTAGGTTTTTTTTTTTTTTTTTATGAATTTGTTTATGTTTTGTTGGTTAATGACTTGGTTGTGATTATGAGTAAAAAAGGCGAAATTGGTATTAAAAAAAATAGCAACTTTTTGGTTTCTACTATTATTGTACAAGCTTGTATTCCATGTTCTCTTTCATATGTTTCTAGTTCATGCTTTCTTGCTGTTCTTTTTGATTATTCATTTTTTTTCATTGTTTTTGAGTGCATGGTAGATTAATTTGGGTAACATGTTGAAGAAGAAGATTATGGGCTTTGGTTGGCTTAATTGAAGTGGGCTTTGGTTGTTGTAGAAAGTTTGATGGTTTGAATCGATTGTTGTTGAAAATTGATGAAAAAAATGGTTTGAATCAGTCGTGGTTGAAAATTTATGTAGATTTTTTTTTTACTTATTTAATTTCACTGCATTTAAATTTAAACAAGATCACAAACTGGATTTATGTTGATGAAAATCTAGATTTGGTTTAAATATTGAAGAACAAAAGCTTGTACTGGTTTATATTTTATATATATATATTTGTTATAAATTTCTATGTATTGTTTTTTTTTTTTTTTGTTGCTGATTAGTTATTATTGTAATTTTTTTTAATTTTTTATACAAATTTATTTCCTATTTAATTTTAATTTTTTTAAAAAATTTGTTTATTCAATTTTTAAAATTTTTCAATTTTATTATGGTTATATGTTATTTTTAATATTAATTTTAGATTTTAACATATATATTTTTTAAATTTTTAAGGGTATAAATTATTATTTTAATTATTTTATATAAATTGATTTTTATTTGCCATCAAGATTGATGGATGGTAGAGATTGATCTATTAATTTTTTAATTTTTTGAAAAAATTATTTAATATATTAGATTTTTTTAGTTTTATTGTGGCGTAAAAGGGTAGTTCAGTAATTGGTGAATTTATTTTTTCCCTTATTTTTTAATGTATTATAATATTATTTTTTAATATGTAAGGGTATTTTCGTATTTTTTTAATTTTGGTCACATACCACTTTTGGTTTGGATGAAACCATCATTTCACTAACAACAGGAGTATTTTGACTAATATTTTAAAAAGTTGTGGGTAACTAAAATTATTTCCTATTCAAGGAGGTTTTCTACATTTTCCCTAGTTTCATTATATGGTATTTTTTTATGATGAATTTGTTCAACAATAAGCCCTTCATAGCTGTCAAAGTTGTAGCGACGCAATGGTAGCACTAACGTTGCACACCCACTTTTGTTTGAAGTTGTGGTTCAACACCCACAGACAGCAAAATTATTTCTCTCAGTCAGTCCAATCTCAGTAATATAACGTAATAAACAAAAAGCCTTTCATTGCTCTGAGTAGAGGCAAGGCTTGCTTGGTCTTTTTTCTTTTCAATTCTCGTATATTTTCCTCCATATGTGAAGAGAGGTTATTAAATCACTTAGCATTTAGTTTGTGTGTATGAAAACCAGGGAAAGAAAAAAAATGAAAAAGAAACATGGATACAGAATTGAAGGAGCAGTTGTTTAGTTTTCTGTTGAAAATAGAGAAAGATTGTACCTTATATGCATGCGTACATTTTCCAAGGCAAAGTGACCCGAATATATTTGCATTACAGTAAATTTCCTGAGAAAACACACATTGCTACTCTTCCACTGTTCCAGGCAGCGGATTCGACCCTGTAGGACTCGGTGCCTTTGTACATGTAGAAGTACATCTAAGAAACTTCCAGGAGGCTTAAAAATGTTTTATACATGAGTTACAGTGGAAATTTCAAAAACTTCCTCCATTCCAAAACCAAAAATCATTTTTATCCATTTCAAAATAAAATTTATTTTAACCCTTTAAATAAATAAATTACGCTCAATACCCTATGATTCTTAAAATAACTCTATTAGTAAAGTTCCAAAAATACTACGAGAGGAGAAGTGTGACAGGAGGCTCCTCCTATCATGCTTGTCTCGTGTCGCGCTCAAGGGTATTTTGATTAATAGGGGACAGTAGATACAATTGATTTGTTTGAAGGGTTAAGCATATCACCACAATTAATGTGCCATACCGGAATGCTAATCTATAACTTAACTCTAGATTTTTTATTTTCCTATCAATGGTTTCTGTCACAGTTCTTCAAGAATTTCTATTTGTAACGTGAAGAATGAGTTTCTTCAAAAAAAAAATAAAAAATAAAAAAAAAAACATGAAGGATGAGTAACTGAAGAAAAACTTAATGAGTTTATCTATCTGTTATTTATTATACATTATTCAATAAGAAAATTTAATTTGGATGTTGCTTGCAAGCGTTTACTTATCTTTTTCTGCCCTTGAAATACAAGTGTATCTAGCACTGGTAAGAAATTTCTCCGGGATTTATAGAAGGGATATTGACAAAAGTACCACTAAAATAATGAATGTTAAATTTGTTCATTCTGATCAATATTTTTAATGTTTTTGTCTTCATTGCACAAAATTACCACTCAACAAATTTTGAAAAAAGAAATTGTTTTTTTTTTTTTCACACTTCCATTTAAAACTTAAGAACAAAGAGTGAATTGCACAACACTTCCCCAAGGTTTGTCTAAATAAATGAAAACATAGTTATCATTTTATTGCACAAAACCCTCATACTGAATGTTGATTTTTTTTTAAGATCTGGACGGATCTTCAAATTGAAGATTTGGAATTCGGATCTTCAAGTTACAATGTTGAGAGTATTATAGGTATTAGTCTAAAATCCTTGTCAAACCGTTAAATTTGACGGAAGTCAACCGATGACATGAGGATTTGGTGTAATAAAAAGGTAAATATGTTTTCATCTATTTTTTACAAAACCTCAGGGAGGTTTCGTGCAATTACTTCAAGAACAAATCCATTAGTTATAGAGCCGACGCTAAGATCACAATACCTCTATTATAATGATAAAGGTCACGCGACTTCTATTGTTGAAGTTCCCGAGCCCTCTATCAATGGATGGTGGTAGTCACGAACAAGTCATGCCTTGCGATGAGTCATGGCACTAGTGTGTGTCGTTACCCATGGCAATAGTTCTTTGTCATGACTCTTGATGAGTCACAACATTAAAAATTTTCCATGAATTAAGTGATAGATAACACACATTTGATGAAAATCATTACTTAAACAACAGAAACATTCATGTTGAATCATCAAGAACCAATAAATAAAGTTGCGGAAGTGTACCTGAATCCATATTAATCAATCACTTTATAGAGCCACGCGATTTAGCCTTCCAGATTAATACGAATCCAAAAGAACCTTTTAGCTTTCTTTCTTTTGCTCTCTTTGATGATGGGATGACAGAAAGAATTAGAATTGTCCATGTAATCTGGGGACCATGACCACTATATATAAATACCCTATTATTTCTTTTTTGGCATTTCTATTTTAGCCCATCATAAAAATAGAAATTACATCTTAGATCTCTACACATTAAAGACCCACACCCTATCAGATACATTAAAGTCCAAAATTATCTAAAACCTAATAGATCACTTTCAATTGGGCTCAATTACATTTAATAACCCGCAATACATAATTATTCACATATAAGCCCAACGTTGGATTAAAGATCCAACATTAAGGTCACTAATTAATCTGAAAAAAAAAAAAAATTAAAGATGAAAGAGATGATGATGATAACGAAGAAAAAGAAAAAGGAGATGAGAGAAGGGAAACGAAAGCTAAGAGTTCTGACAAGTCGGAGATGGTGACTGGAGATGAGTTGTAGGAGTGAAAATGTTTTTTTTTTTTTTTTTTTTGTTAAAAATAAATTATTTTAGAATGGCAAAAAGATATTTTGCACCTAACAACAATATTTTCTAACAAAAACAACGAAAATAATATAGTAACAAAAACACTGTCCTTAATTTCACCCATTCTTGGCATGAATTCACTTCACAAAATTTGTCAAAGAAGTTACTTCAAATATATCAATAACCATTTTCGTATAGAAAAACAATAGATTGTATAGTTGTCATTTAAAAATTTCATATACCATGAACGAAATCCCATTAATTTTTTTTTTTAAAAAAAATCACATTAATTATATATTAAATCCCAAGTTAAAAGAAAAAAATCAATTAGCCTAAGGGCCATTTATTTTTTTCACTTATCACACGAGTCTAAATTAGGCTAAGTTATTTTAATATTTTTTAAGTGATCAAATGATTAAAAAAAATACTAAAAAATGAGTTTAAATAAAAAGTGAAAATTTTGACTTATCGTTTAACACTTAATCTATTAACGTAAAATATTTTCTTATAATTATAAGTATCCAATCTTTATATAATGTTAATGTATTGGTTTATTTTTACGAGAATAATGCTACGATAGTTTTAATCATTTTTTTTGTATAAATTAAAAGGAACTTATTTATTTTGGATTACATGAAATTCATATTTTCCTAAAATATGGATAAAATAATACTTAACTAATAATACATAAAAAAATTAATTGATGAAATATTATCTATATTTAAATTATTTTGGGTAGAATTTATTTATTTATTATATATATATGAATTATTAAAATATTTATTTTTAGTTATTCGTACTGCAATAAGTAAAATATATTATAATTAGTAATTAATTCTTAAAAAACCAAATTCTTTGTGTAGATATTTATATCTTAATACAAAGCAAATATATCATCTATGACATTCTATGTTTTAGATTTTGTCTTTTAAATGCAGATCGTAAATGTAAAGTTAAAACAGTGACTATAAAATAATTATTTTTAATCATTATATATCAGACCTTCTAGGTGTGACCGCATCCCAAGTTTTTTGAAACTGTTAATGCATCCCAAGGTGGATTTTTTTTTATTTATTTAATTTTTCAAGTCAAATTCATCGGCAGTGTTACTTAAAGGTAAATTCTAACTTTAAAGAAAAAAAATCAATGAATTTTCACACATATATATTTTTAATAATTAGAACTAATCCAGAGTATAACTGAGATCGATAATGATAAATATTAAAGCGCGATAAAATAAGTCAATCAATAAAGAATAGAATGACAGCCCATAGATAGTGAGAGAGAAAATTCTCACCATCAACATATGAGACTAGACGAGTTTGAACCCCTACTTATCACACTGGGTGACTTGTGCCCACCATCAGGCCACAAGCGCTTCGTCGAATTTCCAAACTTATCCTAGGCGAGAAATTCATTAACATTAATACCCAAATGAATCATGACGCTACCCTGTAGCTATGGGGACAAAAACAAAATGAACAGAATTTCAATCACATTGAATAAACTAATTTACAGTAGTATTTTGGCATATCGGCAACCAAGCTAACATTACAATTCAACCAGAAGGTCCACTTTATTACATAACCACCACTTCAATCTTGTCCGTGTTGCCATCCTTGCACACGGCCACCTAAAACCGTCAACAAAATCAAACGTAACACTTCAATTATATTACTCCCACCAATTTTTTTTTTTTCCTTGAGTCCCTATCAAATTGCTTACTCCTCACGTACAATCTCCTATAAATTAACTCATAAATTTTGCGTCATTCACACAAGACAAATCATACAAGTTCGTTTAATTTTCGAGGCCATGGCAACCCCTGCTGGATACTATTTTGTAGCGGCATATGTGTTAAAGAAGATGCATAACGAGGAAATGAAGAGAATCAACGAAGAAAAATTCAAGATTGAAGGGATTGCTTTAGAGGAAAAAGGATCTACTGGTTGTTTCTTATCAAAAGTTAAGAAGATACATCCTAAATGTGTTTCGTCTACAGATCAAGCTGAAAAAGCAAAGGAGAGACAGCATAATGAAGGTTAATTGTATCATATTATTGATACAAAAAATTATCAGAATCAATAAGTCTCGATAGTTTTAGGCTTTGGTTTTGATAAGTTAATGTATTATATTCCTTCTTTTTCGTATTGTATGCTTCTACTAGTGTATATCTAGCTAAACAAAATAGAGTGCCAATATTGGCACCAAGATACTTTGTTTCTACACCCACTTGTTTTAAAGTTTTACATCCCTATACTAATTACTAATAGGGTCATCTTATATTCATCATTATTGGTTGATGTTGCAAGAGCTCTTTGATGCTAGCTGTTTACTACCGTAAGGCTATAGAATAGGCTTTTTCAAAGTCTATAAGCACAAGTTTAAAATTTTGTTTTTGGTAAAAAATAGATGCAACTTTATTTTTTAGTAGCTTATTGCATTAAGCCAAATTTGGATTTATGGTTTTCATCTTTCTCATGTCTCCTATGTGGAAGTGGAATGGACTATGCCTCCCTTCATTAATTTCTGATAATGGTTTAAAGTCTTTGAGATCATATATTGATGGTGTGTTTACTTCATGGATTAAACAAAGGGAATGGGGAATGGGATTGATTGATGTTGTTTACTTGCTTAAAATTCATTCCGTAATGGGAATGAAAATGTGGGTCCCACATCAATTTGGGGTTGTGGAATGGGAATCCCATTCCCCCCAACCCACTTGGGAATCCCATTCCCATTCCCTTTGTCAAAATAAAATGTCCCTTATACCCCTTTTTAAAAAAATAAAAAAAAAATCTATTTATTTGATGTTAAAAAAAAAAAAAAAAACTACATATTGTAATAAAAAATTGCACACTATTAATTTTTTATCATCAATTTCTTAATTATCATGATGGACTAATAAAATAATATGTAATTTTTTTTTATTATTATATGTAGTTTTTTTATTTAATATTAAAAAAATTACATATTATAATAAAAAACTACACACCAAGTTAGTAAACTATTAAAATAATATTAAGTTTTTTTATTATAATATGTAGTTTTTTATTTGATATTAAAAAAAAAAGAGCATATTATAATAAAAAACTACACATTATTATAATTAATCCATAATTTAATTAAGGGTATTTTTGTAACTTATAATTAATTCATTCCGATTCCAAAGTAAAGTAAACAGTTTAATGGAAATAATATTGATTCCGATTCCGATTCCTGTAGTTGAAGTAAACAACTTATATGATTCCGATACTTCATTCCGATTCCAAGTCATTCCGATTCCAGATCATTCCGATTCCTATTCCGATTCCTCCAAGTGAAGTAAACGCACCATGAGTATTCTACAAAACGTTTTGATGGACTATTGAAGTTTGGTTTCTTGGTCCTCTGTCCGCCCATTTTGTGTGCTGAAACCATGTTTAGATTATGTGGATTATGCAGAATAACTGAGTAAGGCCAATGGCAATGGGGCAGGGTGGCCCTCCCCGTATCTTAACCTCCCTTCTTAAATCTCCATATTACGTGGAGCCCAGAGGGGCGCAGAGGCAGAGTAGAATTAGTAATGCTTATCCCCCATTCCTATTTACCCACTTATAAAATCTATTTATTGGCAGAGTAAATGTATAATAAAATGGATGCAATATAACATATTAAGTAATTTCTTGAAAATATTGAAAATCATCCCATCAACATTAAAAATAAATATAAATTTAACAACTAAATAAATAAATTCTATCGTAAACATAAAAGTACAAAGTAAGAGGTTCTACTATTTGTGCCTGTTTCCACTGCACTCACCAAATTGAAATCCGTCTCCGCTTTACAAGCAAGGGTCCCTACCTACAAGGGCCCATCCCAGTGGGTTAAGTTACCATCCTTATGCGAGCGAGAGAGAGGGGAGAAAATTAGTAATAAAACCAAGCAGAACAAGAACAATTTGATTAATGTTCTCAGGAACAGTTTTGACAATAAATTTGATGTTTAAGTTAATATAAAGAAAGCGCACACACGAAGGAATCATGCAAGTCTATATAGCATGGACATTCCGCTGAGTAATTACATAGGTTAGTGACTATACAATTCATGTATGTGATATTCTATTGGTCACAATAGAATAATTATTATATTTGAATATCATCATGGTCATATAAACTAACTCAAGAAATTTAATTAAAAAATGTAATCAAATATGGTTAATATTAATTTATCTTCTTGATTATAAATATCCAAGTAGAGAATTATGTTACACGACATATCCAAAAACATTATGTAAATTATTTAAAGACTTCAATACAATATTTATGTTTAAAGCTAGCGATTATTTTATAATGGTATAATTTAGAACGAAAGTAAAATTAATTAACTTTGAAAAATGTTTTTGGTGTTGAAAAAAATCCAAACTTTGACCCATCTGATATTAGCTTTAAAAAGAAATGATTGATCTCGATAGATATACAAACTCTGATCTATTTAGCATTAACTTTAAAAACAATACCAAATTTTGTACATTTAATCTTTTCTATGAAAATCTCAATTTACAATAGTATAAATTGAACTTATCACAATTTATATTTCTGTAGATTAATTTTCACGATACAAATTTTAATTTCACGTGTATATATACATATATAAAATTCCGTACCTAATCAGTGTTTATTAAATGATATATTATACTTATATGAATAACTATTGATAAAATGTTTCCATCTGATTACTGACCATGTCAACTAAGGGTGGAAACTCTAGCGCGTTGATTGGGTGGGAATACGATTAATGCCACATCTTTGCTGACGTACTTGACAACCCATGACAAACTTTTGACACGTATTTGCTGACGCACATCACACCTTGCAAGAGTTCTCGTCCACACACACCCAACAAAACTTGAGTCAAGCGTACAGCCACTTACCTTGACCGCCAAGCCAACGATGTCCCCACGTATGCTTGGGTGAGCGGACACAAACCCTATAAATATATGTGCAACTATGACAAAGTTCCCATAATCTCATCTCCTACTTGTATATCCAAGTTTTGTTCTACAAGTTTGCTTCTTGTGTCCACATGTTGAGAGAATATATATCATGGCAATGGCGGGAAGTGGTTTAGCGGGAGTTACTTTAGCAGAAGCATATGCAATGAGAATGGCATATAAGCAAAAAATGGAGAAAGCAGCTGCTAATGATCATCGGAGTCATATGGTTGCGGATCATCCTGGTGATCATGAAACGAAACTGCACGGTGGATGTTTCTTCTGGGTTTTCAGGAAGAGCCGTACTGCAAAGGTTTCGTCAGCCGAAGGTCAACAAAATCCGCTACATGATCTCTATTGCAAAACTTAGCTAAGTTTGATACCATGTATAATGTTTTTAGTTTAGTTTTATTATGGTGTTTTTTAAGATTTTTTATTTTTTTTATTTTTTTTTTGTTCTTTAGGATTTTCATAGATTGAGCACAGGCATGGCTTGCTTGGTTTTCATTTTTCCCTTTTCTTATATTTTCCTCAATATCTAAAGAGAGGTTGTTGATCATATTGTATCAATTTGTGTGTATTTTCATGGAAAGCAACAAAAATTAAAAAGAAAAAAAATATATATATGGATGATACAGAAATGAAAGAAGAAAAAAGGAGTAAGTACATGTGATTAATTTTTTTCCCTGTTCGAAATGGAGAAAGTGTAGTAGTTCTGTTCTACGTATATTCTTTCTTTAGTTGTTATAAATAAGAAAAAAAAAAAAAAAAGGGATTATGAAGGTCTTAATGTTCCCTTTGCCTTGCCTCCAACTGGGAGGGAAATAAAGCAAAAAAGTGTATTCAGCTTCATTTTTGCCTGAGCCCATAGCCATTTAGAATTGGGCTTGTTAACGCAGTTTATAAACGAGCAATTTGTATTCATTTTAGCCCATAACCCATTGGGGATTTGGGGTTCAAACGCTCTATACAACAGGTCCCCTTTTCAGCGATCATAAGCATAGCTGAATTGAACATGAAGCTTGTGATTGTACCAAACAAACAAATTTGAATTCGAATTCCTTTCACATCTGAGATGGAGAGGAAATTAGATTTACTATTGTAATAAAAAAATGAATAAATAATTGATGCAGCAAGTATTGTAGTAAATTAATTTTTTGGTAAAATAAATATATAAATGCATTAATGAAATGCCATAATATTACGTAAAAATCGTGTAACCCCATCATTCTATAAATCCCAGCTTAGTAAATAATTACAAATTAAACCTCAAAACCCACCCACTTGCAGCATCCAAATTTTCTCCTAATAATGAAGCTAGCTTTTTCACTTTCACAATCACATTTTCTTTTGACACGGCACCTATCATGTGCCACAGTGATTACCAAAGTCAAGACCTGCATGTGATAAAGATGCATCGAGAGAGGATGCTAAAGTGAGTTAAAACTTAAAAGTGAGAAATGGTACTATGATAATCTCATCAAATTGACTTTTGATTATGCTAGGTTGATATTGGTGAAGGTAGGACACATCTACATAACTGTTAAATATCAAATCACAAAATCATGCATGAGGTTCATTTCATAATCCCCTCTTTTTGGTCACTGGCTATGAGCCCCTTTACAAATTCAAAATTAAACCAAAAAAATATAGGAATATTAGTGGTTTTTTTTTTTTTTTTTTACAAAAAATATATTTTACAAGGACTATGTATACATATTAAAAAAAAAAAAAGTTAGCTATCTATATCATAAATTTAAAAACTAATATTAGTTTTTCTTTAAAAATTAAATTTATTTTTATTTTTTTGAATCTTCTGTCATTAGGTTAAATAACCGTTGGAACCTAACTGGAACAGGAATTGATCGCGCAGTCCGAATATCTGTTACCAAAAGTCGAAAGAGATCTATCCACATATTTGTGAGAAAATTGCCACACTTTTTACCTGTTTTGCAAGATGTACAACTTGAACCTACCACTTGCTTTCATCAAGATGTTAAGCAGGTGGAGGCTGATGACCATTCCACCGGCACACTTCTAGGGCGCTCCAAAATGTTGATACACGTGTTTACCGCATGCTATCGCAATTTACTTGTAAGATCACGTTATAGATGAACAAAAGCAGAAGTTAGATGTGGTGTGTGATCCTGTGACATTATCTTTTTGTAATGATTTTAGGATATGGAAGAACAATGCGCCATCACCAAAGCCAGACCAAACCCATGTGCATTGAGGCCATTCAAGTTTAAGGTGACCCCACGATGTGGTTTTTTCCTGACTTTATCATGCAGCCTTCGACCTAGCTTAACTAATCAACAACACTGTCTTTCCTACATCTTATCTGTCTACATTTTTGCAACTTTTTTTTTTTTTTTTTTTTTTTTTTTTTTTTGCGGTCACATTTTGAAAAGAATAACACCATTTTAAAGACCATTTTTTTATCACATTTTCATCCACTTTTTGCTTTTAAAAATGAAAACCATTTTCGAAAATGGATTCAAACACCACCATATATAGAGTCTCCCTTTTTTTCAATTTATATATACGTGTATTTTTTCAAACTGATGATTTGGTGATCAGACAGAAACTCACCCTCTGCTTAAAAAAAGGAACTCGTCTTTTTATATCAAATTAGTAAATAATTTAATTTTAATTTGTTGAAAATAATAGCTTGCGGATTTAATCTAATAACAATCAATTATCACAACATTGCCGTACCAATAAATCATACCATATGTAAACTATATTATTAAGTGAAATGTGTTTGTAATTATTTCACCATTGGTATCCGTATGTTTTGAATATTAAAGTCACTCGCTCTATTATGGTCTAATCTCTATATAATTAAGAGTGATAATGAGGCTTCCATAATACAATGGTGTAATTATAGATCTTCTACTTTTTAAAAGAAAGTACTAATAACAGGCTTGCAAATGACCAAAGTTGCTGTGATTTTATGCTGCCCATACACCCAGGAATCAATGTATGTATATGATGAACTCGTATCACCTCCAACAGAAATTAATAGCGGAAATTGTTAAAAAGGATAATATTTCCAAAATAAAATTTATTTGTCGTCCCATATAAATTTGAAATCATTTTTATCCAAAAAAAACATTTTCAGTTGATGTCCCTAAATTACCGAAAAAACTTTTTAATTAAAAAAAGACAAGTAAAATTATCCATCCACACCCTCCCCCTTCCCAAAACACCATACCGGCCTCCATCCCCGCTCCATCGCTAATCACACCATCGTCGCTTCCTTGAACCTCCGTTGTCGCTGCTTTCTAGTTCGAGAGGCGTCATGGGTCGTTGCACTGGATCATTGTGGGTCTGCTCGTCCAAGCATGAAACAATGGCTCCCTGTTGCTGTTTGGTTGGCTGTACGAGCTACAGTGCTTGGGAAGTGTTGATGGCGGTGGTGCTGGCGGGCACTAAAAAGTCAACTTTAATAAATTTGATATTTTATAGGGTTTGCTTTGCAGTTTGTTATTTTGTGAGATGTGGCCCACCTTTCACGAGTTTCATTTTGTGAGACGTGGCCATATCTCACGGTTTTCATTTCGTGAGATATGACCAACATTTCATGACAGTGAGGCGAGCCATGGGCCACATGTCACAGAAATTCCAACAGCGATTTTTTTATAAGTTGTCATTGGAAATTGACTTGGGAGAGGCCTTTGGTAATTTAGGAACATAGGTTGTAGTTAGTTTTATTTGTGGGCTAAAAACAATTTCAAATAAGTTTTGGGCTAAAAACAATATAATGTTTGAATTTTGGTTTGTCTTGCATTTACCCCAAATTAAACATCCTAAGTTGGGGTCGAGACAATTAGATGTCTCCTTACTCTACAGTAACGCCCCTTTATGTAAAGGTAATTAATAATTATTTTAACTTGACTTAGTTTGATATTTTAAAGGTTCAAAACAAAATTACAAATAAAAAGTAAAAGTAAAAATAAAAAATCAGATAAATTAAATAAAAAAATATATATAAATTAAATAAAACAAAAATTGGAGGTGAGACCATTAGACCAATTACAAAATATACTTATATAAAAATAAAAAAGCAAAGGTGAAAAACAAATAAAATATAATCTATAGAAAATGATAAAAGAACAAAGCAAAAATAATTTAAAAACCAAAATTAAAGAAAAGAAAAATGAAAGTGGAGGTCTCTAATTCTATTTATTTTACTCATTTCCCCTTAAGTTTTTGTTATTATCTTTACCTTTGACAGACACATATAGTATATATTTAAAAGTTTATAAATGTTCATTTAATTAATCTAATTTTAATTTTTAGATAGTTCAAGAGTATTCTTGACATTTCATAAGTCCATTAACTTAATTAGAATAACCATTAAATGCAGCGATAAAAGTGCAGAATAATGAAACTTTCCATTTGAGTGGCTTTAACCAAAACCTTAGGGATGTGAGTGTAATTACCACTTTTGTTTTTGTGAGAATTCACTCGTGGCCCGTCTTTTAAAAAGTGGAAAGTAATAAAAATGTATATTCGTTTAGACTCGAAAAATAGTTAATCTTTTCTCCAAATAAAACTACAGTTAGTTTTAGCCTATTTAAGTTTCACAAAACGTAGGTGACATTTACTTACGTGAAATATTGAATTTTACCTGCGTAAAATATTATGCAAAATGTAGATGAATTAAAAAGGTTGAAGTTCTATTTGAGGTTTAAAAACCGATCAATTTCTTTAGTCTAAAACAATTTTATTATTTCTATTTTGATAAATAGATCGTAACGACACAGACCTTTTCTAAGATTCTAAACATTTAATGTAAATATTCTTGCTGTTAATCAATCATCGCTAAATCCTACCATCATCTCAGAAAAGATCAAATTACCATTCACATCAAAATTTATTATTATAAATCCAAAAATTAATATAATATATTTTTTTAATTTAGTTAAAAAAACAATTATCATCCGTTCCTCATCATAATCAATTCATCACCGGTTCAACAAAATTCCAACAAAACCATCCTTAATTCATCACCAACATTATAATTAGTTCATTATCATCATCTGTTCATATCAATTCATCAAAAGTCCAACAAACCATCCTCAGTTAATCACTAACATTATCATCAGTTCATCATCATCATCATCAATTCATGATTATCATCTCGAGATTTCAAACATATCCTTAATCTTCATCTTCATCAACATCATCGAGGACAAGACCAGATCATAATTCCAACAAATAATCCCAAAAAAATAACCACACAAAAGAGATGAAAAAAAAATCAGGTCTCGATTGAAGGCCATACCACCATCAGATGGCCTCCTCCGATGAAGACTTTTTGGGTCTTTATCAATGGTCTTCGTGCGGGGGCTACAAACAATCTCGTTGTTGGATATCATACAACTATGATGCTCTATAATCGACGATCAATGATGAGTTTGAGCTGCTCTAGCAACCCTTTTGTCTTCTTTTGCTATCGAAGTCAATAAGTCATCAATCGTCGTCCAATTGTCTAGATCAAAGCGGCTGTTGTTTTGCGTAGGGCATGGGTCATAGAACTCATGAAGCTGATCAAGTTCAACGAAAAAATCATGCAGCGATCAATCTCTTTATCTTTCAACTCTTTCTTGATATTTTTCATATTTTTGATACTTTAATATGTAGTTTTAGAGATTTTTTTTATGTAGTTTTATTTCTTTTGTTTGTTTTTAAAATAAAAAATATATTTTAAAATATATAATTTTATTATTGAAGTAATTATTATTTATCTACATGAGTTCTAATGTAATAAAATACATTTATTATTAAATTAATTATTAAAACATTAACTAGGTATCATTCCATTCTAGCATCATCTAGGAGGTGATTAGACAATTTTGCCCATCGCCATTGGCACTCGAAGGCAACTCACTAACGGCTCTCTAACAAGAAGGAATATCTATACGAGCGTCTGTAATTTTAGAGAAGGTTTGTGTTATTATGGTCAAATGTATTATTTTTGTATAATTTCATCTAACCTTAGGGGAGACATGTCATTTTCCTTGACAAATATGAAAAATCTCAAAACCAACTATGAAGGTTGACAAAAAAATAAGAGTAATACCATATTTTCAAAATTTTACTTACATCTAGTTTACTAGCCCTTATAAGTCATGTCGGTTTTAAGATGGGGAACTCCTCTCCATGGAGAACTTTCCAAATCATTACATTCTCTCATATGGCAACTAAATTTTGGACGTGTTTTTTTTTTTTATATAATATAAGTAAAAATCCATTACTGTTAGTAATTAAAGATTTGTTAGAATTTATCAAGATTTAATATTAAATGTAGCTCAAAAAATTTATTCTCGTAACGAGGAACTCAAATTTTGACCACAAATGATAAAGTGAAACATATTAATCACTTATGCTATTAGTGATGAAGCATTAATATAGCTACAATGAGAATTTAAATAGTTAATGAAATTTTAATAAATTTTTAATGAAAAAAAAAAAAATTCCCGGACACATCCTAGATTACTTGCAGAATTTAGGGCGCTGGTCGAGGCCAAACAAATAATGGAGTTAAGACAAAACGAGCCCCGATGATCAAATATCAATTCGGTGAATGAACAGTAACTGCCCTGTTGTGGCCTGTACTCAACAACCAAAACACAAAAACAAAGCAACTTTTCAGTGAAATCCGAAGGACCCACCTCATCATCTAGCCACTTTGTTGAATCTTGATGTTGATTAATTTATGTAATTAATTAATCAAAAAGTAAAATAATTAAACAATGGCATCCTCTGGCGGGATGTCTCCATTTCTTCTAATCTCTTTGAAAGCTGATATTTCACCTTCAATCTCACCTTATTAATCTCTCTCTCCCACTGTATATTAAAAATACCAATCACCCTATAATCTAATACTATTAATAGTCAATGTTATAGCCTTTAATTTTACTGCTTATTTACGCTACCCAACAAAAACACACACGGACAACATAAATCACATAAACACGATTTAAAACCGACTACTCCTCGACTCTCTCTCGCTCTCTCTCTCTCTCTCAGAGCCTTCACAGTAAAGATTCCTTGCTGTTTCTTTCACCTTAAGCACCTGTAGATCCGCAACAATCTACCCACCAACCTCATTATTATATTATCATTTCCATCATATATTTGTTCAAGATCTAAGTAGCTGTGGTAGTAACACCAAGTAATTCTCAAGTCCCAGCTTTTACTGACATTTTGCTCTTTTTTTTGAATTTATTTTTTTCTTTTTATACTTTATTTGAAAAATTGAAAAAAAAAAAAAAATGGAAACATAGCTTTGGGGTGTGCCTTTGGGAGGGCGCATTTATTTGCCACATTTGAGTATACACTTGGTTTTGGTTTCTCTTTTACTCATTCTCTCATTCGTGTCAGTGTGTGTGTGCGCGCATTGTTTCTTCTTCTTTGTCGTTTTCTGCGGTGAAAATTTGAATTTCACCGTTTCGTTTAGGATTTGGATCCGAGACTTCTCAATTCCAGGTCGGCGATTCGACAAAACCTCTGCTTCCTTCAAGGTATATGCTCTCATTAGTTTTGATTTGAGTTAAGGTTTCTTGTTGCATTACATCTTGTTTGGTTACTCATAAGAAAGTAGTTGGATCTTGAGTTGACCAGTTAAGCTTAGTATGGTAACGGATATTTTGTTGTGTGACTTGAAGATCTGAGTTTAGTTCATCTGCATTTTGGTACTAATTTAACTTGATTATGACTCGTATTAAAGAATTGGTCTATTTGTTTAATCAACAGTTTGTTAATCATAGAAATGATGTGATCATTTTCTGGTTATAATTTGGTGTTCATGCAGCTGATAAGACTTTGAGCCTTTCAGTTATGTCGAGGATTGCTAAGTGGAAGATTGACAAGACCAAAGTCAAAGTAGTTTTTCGGTTACAATTTCATGCCACGCATGTGAGTTTTTGCTTATAATTTTGTCACTTAGTTTTCAATGTAGCTTATATTTTCTCTTTATTACACAACATCAGCTGTGACATACTACAAAGGCGATTATTGCAGTGCATTTATCGTGACTCATGAGTTCAATTCCGTCATGTGAATGATCGAATATGCTAATCTAGATTATAGTCATTGTTTAGAGAGTACATTTTGTTTCATCTGTGTGTTGCTCCTGTGTTGCTAGCGCATAATTAAGTTGGTAGAGTTTTTGTCTATGTATCTTGTCAGTGCGATTAATGCAATGAAATGAATTCATGTGCAATGTTTGTTTCTGCTTGAATCAGATTCCACAAAGTGGATGGGATAAACTCTTTATATCATTCATTCCTGCTGATTCTGGAAAAGCAACAGCGAAAACCACCAAAGCGAATGTTAGAAACGGGACATGCAAATGGGCGGATCCAATCTATGAGACTACGAGGCTTCTCCAAGACATTAAAACTAAAGAATACGATGAAAAGTTCTACAAGCTTGTTGTGGCAATGGTATTGTCTTAATTCTTTCATTATGATTCTTATATGTAAATACTTGTTTGTGGTGCAAAGTAAATGCGAATTTTGACTTGCACTGATTTGTGAACAGTTTGTTCCATTGGATATTTTCACCATTAGTACTAATAATATTTCCAGCTATCATCTTGTCATTACCATGATTAAATATTTGTTACCTGAATTGGATTGTTGTTATCAGGGATCTTCTCGGTCTAGCCTTCTCGGTGAGGCTACAATCAACCTTTCTGACTATGCTGATGCATTAAAGCCTTCTGCTGTTGCACTGCCTCTTCATGGTTCTGATTCTGGAGCTATTCTACATGTAAGGATTCTTGAATTTCTTATTTTCTTTGAGATAATACAATTTTGGCAAGTTAACTAATCCATTGACGGGTGTTCATCCCTATTTCTCTTCATATATGGTAAGATCATATATGTGATGTTTATGTGGTTGTTTTGTTCAATGCCAGGTAACTGTGCAGCTGCTAACATCTAAAACAGGTTTCAGGTATCTCATTTAAGTTATATGAAGTCATGCTTTGGTTATTTCACCATTTTATACATGATTAGACTTGTTTCAGGGAGTTTGAGCAGCAGAGGGAACTAAGAGAGAGGGGATTGCAGACAGCCAATAATCAAACCAGTCCTGATGAATCTAGTGGTGGAATCAATAATCAGACGGATAAGGTGTGGTCATTTGTATATATATTTTTTTATTTCTATGAGAAATACTTGTAATTTTCATCCAAAGATTATATTTTCTCCTTTTTTTTTTCTTTAAGTATAGGTCAATGCCAGAGTTAAATTCAGAGAAAAATCCAAAGAGCTCCCTGCGCTTGAAGAAGAGGTGGGGATAAATGAAGAGTATGCAGACTCAGCTGTTGGATTTGATGGCTCTTCTAATGCTTCAGAAAGCTTATATGCTGAGAAGCATGATACATCCAGCACGCATGAAATTGACAGCCTTAAGAGTACGATCTCTGGCGATTTAGCAGGACTTGGTCAAAGTCCTTCACAAGAGAAAGGGGAGCAACCTGATCATCGATTCTTGGAACAGGGAACTAATGATTGGGTTCCTGGATGGGGTTCAGACTACTCTGCAGATAATGACTTGGCAATTGCTTATGAAGAAAACAGTAGACTTAGAGGCTGCTTGGAAGTGGCTGAGTCATCTATTCATGAGCTGAAGCTGGAAGTTAGCTCCTTGCAATGTCATGCTGATGAAATAGGCAATGAAGCACACAACTTTGCCCAGAAACTTGCTGGTGAGATTGCATCGGGAGAACAGCTGGCGAAAGAGGTTTCTATGCTAAAATCAGAGTGTTCGAAGTTGAAAGAAGATCTTGAGACACTATCAAAAATTAAATCATGCTCTCCATTTACCAATAGAGAAGCTGTTGGGAAAGACGAGGATCATCAAATTCAAGACTCCCGGTTCCAATGGCTAAAGGGGCTTTCGGTTGTCGAGGATAAGATGCAGGAATTTCACAGAAAGGCATGCCTTGGATTCCATGAAAGGGACTTTAGGACTCTCCAGACAGACTTAGAGGCATTGCTTAGTCTCGTGCAGGATCTCAAGCAAGGAACAAATGGGGCAAATTCTAATCACTACTTATTAGCGGGTGAACAGGCAAACATGTCTGAGATCAAAGAAAGGCAATTTGTACCTGGAACTGGGTTTGACACAGAATTTTATCAACCGGACATAGACATGCTTCATTGTGTTAGCATACCTGGTCTGGTGTCTCATGAACCTAATTCTTTAAATGCTTCAAATGCAATGGGAGGCAAAATATTTGAACTTCTGAGGGAGTTGGATGAGACAAAAGCTGAACGGGAAAGTCTTACAAAGAAAATGGACCAGATGGAGTGCTACTATGAAGCTCTCGTTCAGGAGCTTGAGGAAAACCAGAGGCAGATGCTGGGAGAGTTGCAGAATCTCAGAAATGAGCATTCTGCTTGCCCCTATACAATTTCATCTACTAAGGATGAGATGGAGACCATGCGTCAAGACCTGAATGAGCAAATAATGAGATATTCTGAAGAAAAAGGTGAGTTAGATACTGTCAACAAGGAGCTGGAAAGAAGAGCTTTTAGTGCAGAAGCAGCACTTAAGAGGGCACGCTTGAATTATTCTATTGCTGTCAGCCAGCTACAGAAGGACCTTGAACAGTTATCTTTTCAGGTTTTGTCTATGTATGAGACTAATGAGAACCTCATCAAACAAGCTTTTATTGATTCATCACAACCAAGCTATCATGAATATGCAGGGACCGTACACAATCAGAAACAGAATTCAGAGGAATCTCATGCCGCCAAACTCTTGGAGTGCCAGAGTCACTATGTTGGGGTAAATAAACAAAACATGGGTGGAGATATTCTTTTAGAGGACTTGAAGAGATCGCTTTACTTGCAGGAAGGGCTCTATAGAAAGCTAGAAGAAGAAGCTTGTGAAATGCATTTTCGGAATATATACTTGGATGTGTTTTCGAAGACTCTTCAGCAAACCTTGCTGGAAGCAAGTGCTGACATTAGACTGATGAAAGAGAGAGTGGATGAACTTACAAGGCAGCTGGAGCTTTCAAATGAGTCCAAAGAGCTATTGATGCAAAGGCTGCAGACTGCTATGGATGATATTCACTTCCTAAATGAGTCCAAAGCCACATGCTTTACCAAGTGTAGTGACATGGCTCTGCAAAACCAAATTTTAGAAGCTAATTTACAAGATGTCACCTGTGAAAATCATCATCTTAGGCAGAAAATAACTGAATGGGAATCTCTGATGGTGGAATTTAAAAGTTTCGAAAGCAAATATGAGGCCACTGCAGCAGAGAAAACAGAGTTGGTAAATTCATTGGAGAAGGAATCCCAAGAAAATGGCATTCTTCGACATGATATTTTCGCTTTACAGGAAGACTTGAAAACCGTCAAAACTGAGTTTGAGGAGCTGGCTTCTGTGAGTGAAAACATGCAGAATACTATCAACTTTCAGCAAAACAAGATGCAGAACCTACTGTCATCGTACGTAGATGGTTTCAATGACTTGTCCCTCTGCAGTGAGTCTGTGGGCCAGAAAATGGAGTCCAAGGACTTAACAGATGTTGTATTGCAATTGGAAGAGCTTCAGCACAATGCCTTCAAGAAGATTCGCCAACTCATGGAGGAGAAGAGATCTCTAATAGATGAAAAAGATGGGGCTGAAGCATCATTAAGCAAAGTGGAGTCAGAGATTGTGCTAATGAAGCAGAAGTTTGAACATGATAAAAAAGAGATTGTTGATCAACTAGATGAGTTGGGAACTATCAAAACAGAGTTTGATGAGCTGGCCTCTGTGAATAAAAACATGCAGAATACTATCACCTTTCTGCAAAACAAGATGCAGAACCTGTTGTCATCTTATAAAAATAATTCTAATGAATTGTCTCTCTGCAGTGAGACTGTGGGCCAGGAATTGGGGTCTAAGGACTTAACAGATGTTGTGTTGCAATTAGAAGAGCTTCAGCACAATGCCTTTGAGAAGATTCGCCAACTCAGAGAAGAGAAGCAATCTCTAATTAATGAAAAAGATAGGGCTGAAGCATCCTTAAGCAAAGCGGAAGCGCAGATTGAGCTAATGGAGCAGAAGTTTGAACATGATAAAAGAGAGGTTGTTGATAAGCTAGATGAGTTGGGAACTATTAAAACTGAGTTTGATGAGCTGGTCTCTGCGAATAAAAACATGCAGAATACCATCAACTTTCTGCAAAACAAGATGCAGAGCCTGCTGTCATCTTATGAAAATAGTTCTAGTGAATTGTCTCTCTGCAGTGAGTCTGTGGGTCAGGATTTGGAGTCCAAGGACTTAACGGATATCGTATTGCGTGTACAAAAGCTCCAGCACAATACATTTGAGAAGATTCACAAACTCTTGGAAGAGAAGAAATCTCTAATAGATGAAAAAAAAATGGCTCAAGCATCCTTAAGCAAAATGGAATCTGATGTTGTGCTGATGAAGCAGAAGTTTGAACATGATAAAAGAGAGATTGTTGATAAACTAGATGAGTTGGGAAGTATCAAAACTGAGTTTGATGAGCTGGCTTCTGTGAATGAAAACTTGCAGAATACCATCAACCTTCTACGAAACATGATGCAGAACCTGTTGTCATGTTATGGAGATGGTTCTAATGAATTGTCTTTTGGTAATGAGTCTGTGGGTCAGGACTTTGGGCCCAAGGACTTAACAGATGTTGTATTGCAATTAGAAAAGCTCCAGAGCAATGCCCGTGAGAAGATTCGCCAACTCATGGAAGAGAAGAAAGCTCTAACAGATGAAAAAGCTGTCGTTCAAGTATCATTAAACAAAGCAGTAACAGATATTCTTCTGATGAAGCGGAAGTTTGAACATGATGTAAGAGATATGGTTGATAAACTGAATGTTTCTAATGTCCTGGTGCAGAAGCTTCAGTTAAAAGTGGAGGCTATTGCAGACAAACTCAAGGTTAGTTCCGAAGTTGAAGACAACCATGCACAGCACCACAGAGAACTTTTTTCTGATCTTGATTGTCTGGAACTTAAACTGCATCAACTGGGTTCTAAGACCAGGGACCTTACTCAAGAAATCTTGGCACTGGAGACTGAAGAAGTTGGAAGGAGTAGGGAGACAATAGCTGAACTTTCTGAGGAAAACCAGTCTTTGAAGGTGTCTTTACAGAAGAAATCTGAGGAGTGTGCTGTGCTTGCATTGGAGGTCAACATGTCCAAAGAAAGTTTGCAATCTCGGAATGATGAATTGCATGTGGAGAGAAGCTTGAGAGACAAATTGGACAGTGCAGTTGCAGACCTTACTTCTCAACTAAATGAGAAGCACCGTCAGTTGCTAGATTTTGATCAGCATAAATCTGAACTGATCCATCTCAAGCAACTTGTCTCGGATCTAGAGTTGGAGAAATCAAGGGCTTGCCATCTTTTGTTGCAATATGACGAAAGTCATAAAATTGCTAGTGAAAAATTAGCTTCTGTTACTAGTCTGGAATCTCAGTTGTCCGAAATGCATGAACTTCTAATGGCTGCAGATGTTAAAATCTGTTTCACAAGAACTCAGTATGAAGCCTGGTTTGAGGAGCTTGTTCAGCAAGTTTACTCCTCAGGTAGGCTCCTTAATGAGCTTCGCACAAAGAATCTGGATGTTGAGACTTCACTTAATGATTGTCTTGCTCGTGAAGCACAGTGCAATGAAGAAAATGCCAGATTGTTGGCAGGTCTTGATGCCCTTAGATCTGAGTTACATGCCTCTATAGCTGAAAAGAGAGTACTGCTTGATGAAAATAGCATTTTAAAAGCTGAGCTTGATGAATACAAAAATCAAGCTGAAAGTATGGCAGTTAGTTATCGCGAGAAAAATAATCAGCTTGCTCTTGAAGTAGAAAGGCTGAAGCACTTGTTGCTGAGTTCTGAAGAAGAGATTGATGATCTGATGCTGTCCAGGGAGGATTTGGAAGTGAAAATTTTAGTACTCAAAGCCAAATTGGATGAACAGAGTGCTCAAGTAAACTTGTTTGAAGGATATAATGATGAAATCGTGACACTCCGGAACCAGTGCAGTGAGTTTTCTCGGAAGCTCTCTGAGCAGATCTTGAGGGCAGAGGAGTTCAAAAACTTGTCTGTCCATTTGAAGGAGCTTAAAGATAAGTCTGAGGCAGAATGCATTCAGCTTCGTGAGAAGAGACAGTCAGAAGGAGGACCACCAACTGCCGTGCAAGAGTCCTTGAGGATTGCTTTTATTAGAGAACAATATGAGACAAAGCTGCAGGAACTAAAACACCAACTGTTTATCTCCAAAAAGCATGGTGAGGAATTGCTCTGGAAATTACAAGATGCTATTGATGAAATTGAGAATAGGAAGAAGTCTGAAGCTTCTCACTTAAAGAAAAATGAAGAGCTGGGAGTGAAGCTCTTGGAATTGGAGGCTGAGTTACAAGTACTAATATCTGACAAGCGTGAAAATACTAAGGCTTACAACCTATTGAAGGCTGAACTGGAATGCTCATTAATGAGCCTTGAATGCTGTAAGGAGGAAAAACAAAAACTTGAATCTTCGTTGCTAGAATGCAGTGAGGAAAAACTTAAAATTTCTGCTGAGCTTACCATGATGAGAGGATTGCTTGACAGCTCCATGATGTCCATTCAGGCTGAAGGAAGCACAGAATCACGTAGAGAGGGTCGCTACTATAATGAACTGATTGGCAGAAATGTTAATCAGAACAATCCAGTAGCAGGCACTTCACACCGTGGAAGGATCGGTGTTTCTAGTAATGGGCCAACAGCCAATGTGAATTCCAAGTATTTGGAACATGATCGGGCAATAATTTGTGAAGATGCAACAAACACATGCTTGGTTCCAGTTTATGAAAGTAGCTGTTCAAAAGCATTTATGAATATACAACCAGAACAGGTAATCATGAACTTTTTTGTTTGAAAGATTCTTCCCAATTGTTCTTTTGTCTGATCGGCATCTCTAAAATTGTGCAAATAGGTAGCAAATTTCTTTGGACCTCATATGTATTTTTCTTCCACCTGTTGAATTCACATAAACTTCAAATAGTTGTTTTGTTGGACTGCATATTGGTCAATTGACCAGCAATTTACCATAAGTTTAAGTTGAGTGCTGTTGTCTTTTATTTTATTTTTTTATTTTCTATTTTTTTATGTTTTCTTAGAGTGCACTTTTATCACTCGTGAAGATGAATATCTGATTCACTTACATAGCACATAAGATTTTATTCATTAATGTTTTCATTTTGTCTAATGGACTAAATTGATATAATAGTTTGTAAAATCTAGTCAGTGATTTCTCCAGCCACCACTCTATGTCCTTCTCTTACACTGCAGAATAAATAATTTTTCAGTCCTTAAATAGCTATTTGAGAGAATAATTTATTGCGCCATTTTGCATGGGAGATGTGAACCACTATCTAAATATTAGCATCATCTGTAGAGCTAGCAATGAGATCAACGATATCCATCATTTGCATCATACTTTCCTCTTTAACATAGTGCTTCCTTTTGAAATAGGCTGGTTTCTGGGATAACCTGGCTTTGGAAGAGTTAAGTTCTCCTTTCTTGTCTTTGAATGTAGCAGTTCTTGAGTCAAAAGGAGGAATAAGGTCCTTTGTCGGCAGGCTGCTGCTTTTTTTTTTTTTCCCTTTTCACCAGAATAACTATGGTTGATAATTGGATTGCCCTCATAAGGCAACTGAAGTTGAGTTCTAATAATTTGTTAGTTTTTCTATTTTTTTTTTTATATTTTTCTTTTTGATAGAAACTGAAGCTTTTTAGGGTTGAATATTAATTATGCTTTTCTGCAGAGATCATGGTTCTGATCTTGAACTGATTTTTTAGTTAGCATGTAAAGTGAGTAATTGATTTAAGTTCATTACTTAAGAAATTATTTAAAATTAATCTGATTTCCTTTGAAGCAGCATGAATGTATATGTTAATGGACTTTAATTTTTCGCAAAAATGTTTTCTCTACCCTCTCATTTAACATGAAGCTGTTTATTTTTAACAATTATTTGTAAAATTTTTTTATCAGGATGTTCTTTTATCTGCTGAAGCAAGTGGAATTCCAAATGACGCCCTTGTAAACCCAGAGAGTGCGCATCAAGGTGACACAAAACATCTAGCTTTTATCAATGACCATTTCAGAGCCCAAAGTTTAAAGTCTAGCATGGACCACTTAAATGAGGAGGTGTGTATACTGCAGTGAGGACAAGTAACAATATCTCTATATTTTAGGCTTATTGTCATTTGTTGAACATAAGGGATATATATCACAAGTTTTTGCCCATAGTTTTCGAGTCTACACATAAAATTTGCTTGAAATGATGCATGATAGCATTTTAATTTATTCTGGTCTCCTGCCTGCAGTTGGAAAAGATGAAAAATGAGAATTCACTTCTTTCACAAGATGATCATCATTTTGACCCCAAATTTCCAGGTTTACAGAGAGAGCTGATGCAGTTACATAAGGTAAATTGCATCTTTTATAACCTCCGAAGTATCTTTCCAGTTCTTCTTGCTCTAATTCTGCTATTTGTTCAGGTAAATGAAGAATTGGGAATCATAAACCCTGCATTTAATCAATGTTCGAGTAGTGGAAATGCCATAGAAAGGGTGCTTGCACTGGAAATTGAGCTTGCTGAAGCATTGCAAGCAAAGAAGAAATCAAGCATTCAGTTTCAGAGGTATGTCTTCTCTTGCAATTTTTAATACTGGGAAACTAAGAATTATTAGTGGCCAAATCTTAAGTTCATCTTGTTTGCTGGCGGCATAGCCACGCGAGTCGTGATGAATCAATCAAATTTATCCAATAAATCAGTCTTACGTAACGATACTGTGAATTCTGTGTGGTCCAGTTCTTTCTTGAAACAACACAGTGATGAGGAAGCTATTTTCCAAAGTTTCAGAGACATCAACGAGCTAATCAAAGACACGCTGGAAATAAAGGGAAGGTTTGCAGGTGTGGAGACCGAGCTAAAGGAGATGCATGATCGTTACTCTCAGCTGAGTCTTCAATTTGCAGAAGTTGAGGGAGAGAGACAGAAACTCATGATGACTCTCAAGAACATTCGCACATACAAGAAAGCGCAACAATTACCCCGCACCTCATCAGCCTCTCTTGGGGATTCCACAGCCACATAACAAACTTGGATCAGTCTATTGTTTTGGCAAAATCATGCCCAATTGCTATGGCATCTCCGCCTTACCATGCCCGGGTTAGTAATTTATTAGTCCAAAGTGACTGAATATCCTGGACTACTGAGATACTGCAAGGGTCAAATTTTTCAAGTTTGGTTGAGATGCCCATAGCAAAGCAGCTGTATTTTGTGTAAATAAAAAATGTGTTTCCCTGTTTTACTTTACTGTTTATTAGTATCATAAGATATAGAATTATAAATCCCTGTAACATTTTGACCTTACGTCTTTTTGCATTCTTGGTATACTTTGTTGTGCTGTATAGTTAATCGAATTCTTTAATTAACAAAATTATTTCTATTTAATTCAGTAATGAAGCAACAAAACATTAGTGCAGCTATCTTCCTTTTATGTGTTTTTATTTCTTATTTTTTATTTTTTTGCTCTATTTTGTGAATCCTTGTTTCTTGATTCATCTATTTTCAATCTAATAAACAAACAAATGAAATCTTAAGTAAAATGGTGTGTCAATAAATTTTCTATCTATCAGAAAGCAGTCTAATTACAGCAAACTCCTTGCAAATACAAAACAAATCATTCTTCTATAATTTTTTTTTTTTTTTCTTTTTCATTAAATCCCTTTACCCTTTTTTTACTGTAGATAATCCTTATGATTAACTATGCACTAATTCAACAACACTAGTATTTTTTCTTTTTTCTTTTTATGTTTTTCACAAACAAAGAAGGAAATACAAGCAAGAGACTTCCAAGCTCCTTTCTGCAACCACCTTAAATTGGCATTCCTTGTTCTGAAATGACAACACTAGGAAGGGTTAGACAATCGCTTTAGTTGTAACTACAAGATTGAGCACGAACACCTTGACTCGTTCGGAGAATGGTTCTGCAGTTTGCCTGAGAAAGAGGCATCAGGTGTTAGTTTGAATTTGCAGAATTGCAATTTACAAATTTTTCGTTTTTAACCAAATATAACTATTGCATGCTCTTGAACTATTGTTAATGAACCGAACGAGAAAGGTTATCACATTGTCATGTCACTCAAGTTTTTTCTAGCAAAAGATTAAGCACTATTTCATACTTTCTCATTGTAACTTCAGAAAGAAAATGCAGAAACATACATGCCCACTTGTCTAAGTTCTTAGGCAATTGTGGTTGTATGTAGATTAAAATAAGAAGACAAATAAAAGGTTGCATAGTCAGATGTGAAATAGGACTATATATCATGAAACTAAACAGGATAATTATTAAATTACAAAACCTGTTTTGATCCAAAGGAGTCACGGTCTATAAGTTTCAATGCATTGTTATATAAACATAAGCTAGGATGTAAGACTTTCCCCTTGGAAGATGCTAAAATACTTGCAACACTTGGATGGTTACGGGTCAGGATATATCCGTTCAATGAATAAATGTGACTTGCAACACACAACAGTACTAGAGAATAAATGATATAGAGTTGTAGCTCCTGATGGTCTATTATGAGAAATAGAAGTGACAGACACAGGAGCCGTGGAACATTAGTGACTTAGCAGTAATACGCTAGCTACGCAAGATAGTTCAAGGATGGAACAACATGCAAAATTTCTAGCATATTGAGAATTTATTTTCTCACAGGATCATCAAAGAAACAAGCAATCATAAACACAAGCATTCATATACATGTGTTTAAAAACATATATTACCTTTGTTTTTTTCGGGTAAAGTTGGACGAAGAACAAGAAGCATAGTGATGACACCTCCTGGAAGTTCACTAATTGGGACTCTGGACTCAGCAATTGTCCTATGGTTTTCAAGTATCTTACCAGCATTAATGAGCTGCACGCTGTTTACCGTCTTTGGACCGTTTTCTTTGTCTACAAAACATAAACAGCCATTCACAAGGAATTTCAAGTTGATTCCCATTTCTAACAAAGAAATATATTTTTAAATCAACGAGCACAAGATGCAGACCAAGAAATTGGATGACAGTCTACTTTGTGCAACAAATTAAGCAAAAAAATCCTAGTAATCACTCTAAGGCAAGAACATAAAGTATCGAACAATTAAAAGCCACCTAGTGTTGTGAAACAATTAATACATAATTGAAACGAAAATCATGACAAAAAAATGAAAGACCTTTAGGCCATTGTGCAATTATTTTCTCCTTAAGAGCTGCCACTGTGGTAGATGGATTATACTTGCTTGGACCTATGTCGGTGCCATCTGCAAGCCTGAACTTGAGCTCTATCAAATCTTCTGCCGCCATTGATGAATCAATCTCTTATCAAAAACCCACCTTTAATTCTTCAACAGGATCAACAATCTTTCACGGCAAAAACATTTTTTTTTTTCAGCAACTGATAACTTGTTCACTCAATGAATTCAGTACAAAACAAGAAGATATCAAGAACCCAGATGAGGTTCCACTATGATCTACCTAAGATGTGCACAAGTCCAAGATACTGTTTTCAATCAAGGAATCAATGGCTGTTGATGCTGAGACACTCTATCAAATCAATAAACAGAGAGCAGACATGTTCTTGGATTGATCGGTTAATGTAGAAACTTCAAAGAAAGAAATGGTAAACTAAAGTCTCAATATGTGTTTTTGACGTGGAAGAATGATGAATTTAACAGGAAATTGCGTGTGTTTTTCCACTACCTTACACTTGTGTAGCTGACCTTTCATTTCCCCATTTATTTTTATTTAATTGCACTCACATACCTTCAATTTATTGAACATAACAAGATTTTAAATAGATGCATAAAAACTAACTTAAACATCCCCGCTTTTAGTCAACGTGGTTAACGTTACACATTGACTTTCGAAAAGGATGGTTTGCGTGTTTTTCTTTTTTTTTTTTAGGCAAAATTACTCATGTGTTGAAAAGTCAGAATTATTGTTAAAAAATGAATAAGAAATTAAAAAAAATTATTAAAAAATATTTTTGGAATAATCTCTTGTATTTATATCATATTTATTATTTTTTTAAATATATCTTGGACTCAATTAAAGATTTTATCTCTTGGATGAACGTGTACACAATTATATCTAAATTTGACCAAGGTTAAAAACTAGGAATAATATTTTTATTTTGTAGTAGATTTGTTTCATGACATTTTCGTGTCGGTTTAAAAGTAAATCTCTTTCACTTTTAATAGATTTGGTTTATGATTTTTCGGTATTGACTTCAGAGTAAATCTCTTTCATTTATTAGAGAGATATTCATTAATAAAAAAATCAGAGTTTATTTCTTGAATGAATCTAATTAGCCTTATGACCAAAATCGGCCAAGCTATAAAATAAGATAAATATTCCTATTTTAGAGTTGATTTTATTTGAGTTATTTTATATCTAATCAATATACATATTTTTTGTGCAGATTTTTTGAAAAAAAAATGGCTACATGTTAGCTCTATAAAACCAGATTGAATTCATGAAGAATGTGAATGAAAAATATTTTATGAGAGCTATATATATTTGTGATTTAGATTGTTTATCTCTATGTAGTTTTAAGTCATAGGAAGAAAGTGGTTTTCTAAGTAATCATAGCAACGTATGCTTTTTAGGATGCAGACTATTTGTCTTCGAGAAATGACTAATCTCAAGTTATTGAAAGGAGCCTAAGTATATAGAAATCTTAGAAGTTAAGGGAGATGACTAATCTCAAGCGATTGGAAGAAGTCCAAGTAGGTAGAGAACTTAGAAGTTGAGGGGAGTCAAGTTATGTATGTATTATTTAAATCTTTATTAATCAACATAAACATATGAATGTGGCCTTATTGTTTTTTTCGTTTTCTGTTATAATATCTCATATTCTGTTACAACAATCTTCTTTTAATTGTTACAACTATTACTAATCAATTGTTAACTGACTCAATTAATTTCACTTAATAACAAAAAATTTAGGAATTATAAAGGAAATAGGTTTTTTCAAATACTTCTATTTACTTAAAAAGAGATTTTGACAATGTAAAATATGCTTCTAAATATATTTAGGTGATAGAAATCTAATTTGATTAACATAGTTGGTTATCAGGTAAGAGATCTTAGGTTTAAATATTATTTACATAAGAATGGGAATGGATTAGGCTTTATATACATGAACACAAAATGTAAATATTGAAGAGAGAGAAATGTACGTGGACTTGAAAAGGCTTAGCTAGTGGCCCGCGTAAAAGGAAATGGTGGTGGCGCGGTGCTGGCGACTGGAGAGGAGTGGAAATCACGTTTTAATTAACGTTAATTATTTATTCATCACAAAGTGATCACATTAATGATTTCTTGGTTGGTTCCATATGCAAGTTGGAAGTTAGTGACATAACCACGCCACTTTCCAACAAATGTTTCAAGGGGCTAGGTCCAATCTCTTGTCGCATAAAAGGGTTTCAATTCCAAGTCTTTTATTATTATTATTTTTTTGCTTATGTAGATTTCAGTTCTGGTTCTTTCCCCAACTTGCAAGTTGTTTTAGAAATAATAGTCTTCAAAAGGTATCCTTACTCTTATTAATACCTTCTAATATGATTTCCCAATATGTTCACCATATGATAGAGTAACAAATTCTTATAATTACAATACATATTATTATAATCATACATTCTACGTCTCAATTAGACATCAATGCCGATGGGCCCCATCTCCATCCTCATTCCTTTACCCTTACCCTATCCACCCGAATCCCTATTTGTGCCCTATTTAGTAAGTGAAATTAGATAAGATAAGATGAAATAGGATTAAATAGGACGAAATGAGATAATATTGAATAAGATTAATGATGTATTTACTTCACTTGAAGGAATTAGAATAATCTGAAATCAAAATGGCTTAGAATCAGAATGATGTATTGGAATCAAAATAAATTGTTTACTTCAACTGTAAGAATCAGAATCAGCAGTATTTCTAATTCAATTATTTACTTTACTTTGAAATCGGAATGAATTAATTACAAATTATAAAAATGCCGTGGATCAAAAGTACGGATTAATTACAATATACAAAATAATATTTAAGATGTATTACTATAATTTTGTCATGTAAATTGTTATAATAGGTTGAAAAATGAATATTTTTAACAATATTATTGTAAGTATATTGTGTTTCTATTTTATTTTTTTTAAAGAACATATATTGTATCTATATTGTATATCAAGTTGTGATTTTTTTTTTTAAATAAGGATATAAGAGATTTTTTACATTGAATTTGAAAGAGAAATGAGATTCTCAAGTGGGGTGGGGGTAATAAGATTTTCATTTCATCACGTCAAATTGATATGAAATTCATACTTTCATTTTCATTACGGAATAAATTTTAAACAAGTAAACACCAACAAGCAATCTTATTCCCTATTTTTATGCTCTAATCCATGAAGTAAACATCAATGTGTAGTTGAGATCGGATTAGATTGAATTTGATTAAATTATTTTAATATGTGTGTTAATTAAATTTTAGATAACAATATAATAAATTAATTTTATATGTATTTAACATAAATAAAAAATAAAAAATATTTTTAATAAATTTTAAATGTATAAACTTCATAAAACTATTAAATAAATTTGTAATTATTAAATATATATAATGTTATTATATTTCTAATAAATAAAATAAAATTAAAAAAATCTTATATTAGCGAGATTTCATAAATCCACCGGTATTGATAGTATCTGAAACCTTACTGATGTGAAAGTTCTTTGTGGGGTCTGTGTAGTTTTGGATGTGAAAATTTTCATTTAAAGCTAGCTCCAACCGCAAGCTTGTATGCTCTGATTTTTTTTTTTTTTCCAATCACATTACTTGTCTTGGCTACCAATCCAAAGGTATTTGAAGTGGGTTCTTCCATCCCGATCTCGTTCCCCCACTTCTTTAATCTTCATTTTATGTTGTTTGACTTAATATTTATATATATAATTCACAACATATAAACAATATGAAATTATATACCAAATTATAATACACAATATTCTAAATTCATAACATTTCAACATACGAAATTCACAATATTGTAAAATAATTATATGTGTATATATATTACATAAATCAAATATGAAATTATTACATATGATAAAATCATAAATGCAATAAATTATTAAAATACATTAATAATTTAATATATATTTTTTATATTTTCATATCATAAATGAAAAAATGAGTAAAAGAGGGATGCGGTGGTTTCCCTCATCACCATCCCCTATTTGGATTTGGGGACTGATTTTCTTCTCCTTATCTTTAATCCATAAAAATCCTCAAAATCCTTTCGTACAAAGAGATTTGAAAATTTTGGACCCCATTAACAACTCTAGTTTCAATAAAATCAAATAATGAGATAATATCTGTTAATTTGATATTATTTCTCTGGCTCTTTTTATGAAAATTGTGACTAATTATAAATAAATTGTCGCAAATTCTTATAATCGCAATACATATTATTATAGTCATAACTCATACTATCTAAATTTCAATAAAATCAAGTAATACGATGCTATCTATCAATTTGATAACATTTCTCTTTTCCTGTTCTTGAAAATTGAGTTTAATTATAATTTTTTTTTTTTTTTTGTCATGTTATGCAATAAAATGCCCCTCCTTTAAACTCTGAAATAATTATAAAAGTTTCTTATTTAGCTGACGGTGAGAATTGTTAAGATCACTAGTGGTTGGCTCATGTTGTTTTCATTTGGATTCCACATCATTTACTATAATATCAAAAATATTTTTATATTAATCAAATGGAATTCTATTGTCTATTCTTTAGAAATTGATTATGATTGGCAAACTTTATTTTTTAAAATATAGAAAAATATTTTATAAAGAGTAAAAAGCCGCCCATGATTTAAGTTTTCGATATTAACATGTCATATTATTCATTATTTAACCAAAAATCTTCTTTAGAAATAAAAATTTAATTTAATTTTTAATTCGTGAACCCACAATATTATTAATATTGGTGTGAGAAACTTAAATTATTTTAAACTATTATAAATTTGGAAGGTGAGTGAGGGCTGGCAACTTTGTCAGCATTATTAAAAGTGCAGATATAGGAGAGTAACTAAATATGAAATTTGCACATCCTCTCCTAATTTCTGTTCTTGTGCACCTCTTTGTTGGTTAGAGTTCAAGTTTTAGCGTACACATTTTACAAGCATGTAACAGGATTTTTTTTAATAGTAATGGAAGTAAATGCCTCCCAGTTTTGGGTCTTAAAAGACTTTTGATCCGTTTAATGTTAGCTTTAAAAGAATAATGGTGTGTTTACTTTACTTGAAGGAATCGGAATAGAAATCAGAATGATCTAGAATCGAAATGACTTGAAATTGGAATGAAGTATTGGAATCAGAATAAGTTGTTTATTTTAACTGCAGGAATCGGAATTGGAATCGAAATCAGCAGTATTCCAATTGAGTTATTTACTTTACTTTGAAATCAGAATGAATTAATTATAAGTTACAAAAATACCATTAATTAAAATTATAAGTTTTTTTTTTTAATATCAAATAAAAAACTACATATTATAATAAAAAAAAAGCTATATATTATTTTAATAGTCTACTAAGCGAGCAATTTTTTATTATAATATGTAGTTTTTTTTTTAATATCAAATAAAAGACTGCATATTATAATAAAAAAAATCACATATTATTTTAATAGTATGTAGTTTTTTATTATTTAATATTATATAAAATAGGTTTTTCTTTATTTTTTAAAGAAGGGTATAAAAGACTTTTCATCTTGATAATGAGAATGAGAATGAGATTCACAAGTGGGTTGAGGGGAATGAGATTCTCATTCCATAATCTCAAATTGATGTGAGACCCATATTTTCATTCCTATTACGAAATGAATTTTAAGTAAATAAACACTATCAATCAATCATATTCCTCATTCTCATTCTTCAATCCATGAAATAAACACACTATAAAGCATAAAAGAATAAAAAGAGTTATGTCGTGGACCTCTAAACCTTGCAATTATTCTTGATCAACCCTATCATACATCAACTTTGCCTGCAAAGAAAAATACCACCATTGTGAGTGTGACCTCAATTGAAGTGCCTCTGAAAATGATTTTTCATTTGTGTCTCTGATTACATCCTTTTTTTTTTTTTTTAAGAACTTGATTCTCCGATTACATCTGTTTACGACTAATATACATCTAATTACACGTGATTTACAAAAGGAATGCTTTTGAAAAGTTTAAAAAAATATTCCCACTGGTCAAAAAAATTTTCCGATAAAAAGGTTCTGGATTTCCCTTTCAAAGACTTGAAATTAAATCATATATCACTGAATAAATACTCTTTACCATTAACCTACATGTAAGAATTTATAATTACAATTATTATGGCCAACTAATTTCAATAATTTAGAACAAGTTTGAAGATATTAAATAGTAGTGTAACCTAACAAAATAGTTGGTAATTGGTTGTTGCTTTCTTAACTAGTTGTTAACCACGGCAGCCTCACCTACGTGAGGACTTAATTTGTTGAATTAAAAATTCATAGTCATTGAAATCCATCTACTGATGATTCAGCTGTACAATGGCAGCTAACAAATCCCATCTGATATCACAAAACCAGCTAACATTTTGAAACATTCTGCATTGAATATAAATTTATGACAATGAATTTGTACATTGAACTGTTCCTATACGTAGCCTGAGAAGCTTCCTATAACCGTGTGCGAATCTATTATGACGTTTGACCGAATTAAACGATATCAAGTTATTCTCAGATGCAAATGTCTGAATATTAACAAGTCTTAAGTTGACAGAAAAAGAAACATATCATCGGTCATTTCTTGTATACATTTAAAGATTGGAAACTTAACATATATTATTTTTAACAAGTGCACAAGCCTACATCTGTGAACTTTCATTGCGATACCATTTGACAACTTGTTTTTGTACCTCATTTAAAGACGCAATACAAAATTATTAGAATTTCCTACTATGTCAGGCATCATTATCATTCTCATTAAAACTCTCTATCCTCCTCACCCTTGCAGCTATCAAATCAGCATCATGATCACCATCTACTTATCGATATATCACTACTGTATTGATAATGTACAATCAGCATCACCATTATATGGTCTCCACCACCACCACCATTTCCATTACCATGATCACCAATCATCAACACTGTCATTGAATCTGCTATCATTAACAATTCACTATCATCATCACCACTTCCATCTACTAAGTACTATTGTGCTTCCGATATTAATAAATTTATCACGAATTTCAAATTTAAAGAACAAAATTTTATAATAGATGATCATTTCTGAGATTTTATACTCCAAAATTTTGGGTGGTGCTAAAATCTAATATCAAGAGTCTCATTTCAAAAATTAATATGACAGAAAGAGCGAATAAAATCCATTTCCTAGCACTAACTACATCATTACGATGGGTTAATACCTACAAACTCTTAACATAATCAAAGCCACATCCATACAGACTTTATTTCCACACCCTAGAATTTCCCTTTCAAATAATAACCATGCTTTGAACGTGACAACTACATCTTTATAATTGCTGAAGGAGTCGAGTCAATTGGATGCTGAGAATCCAAAATGGCTGCTTTTCTACAGCAATCCTCCATTATCACCAGCCCCACCACTATTCTTTTTCCTTCATCACTTTTCAATATAATGGAACCCACCAGTAATTCAAGGCCAAACCAAATATAGTGTCCACCTACAGTGACAATCAATGATAACCCCATAAAAGAACCAGCAGAGCATTACAACTCTACAAACAATGTATTTATGGCAACTAAAACAATTACTTATAAAAATGAGCTCAACACACTTGTATTACAGTTAAGCATTTGATGTTGATGGGTGAAATGATCATATGTCATGTAGAGCGGGCCAAAAGTCTCCCACCCCTTAAAGAGAATAAGAACAATAGTACTACAATGATAATGTTTCACAATCACTGAGAATCCGATCTACATCTGCCAGTTAGATTTATTCAAAAAGGAAATGAAAGAATATCGGGAAGAAAATTTAGGAAGTGCTCAGTGGGTTCTTGTGTCCTGTCCAACTAGACATGCATGTTAAAGATAGGCATGAAAACGTTTTCACCATTATAATAAAGGGAGTATCAGATATCTATTTCTATTTGTTTTTATCTGTTCAAGTTTATTATTATGCAATTAAATAAATACAGCATCCACATATTGTATCTTGGTCTTCCACATGAGAAAAAACTTAATCCATAAAAGAAGATTGCTAGACAAGAAATTTACCACTGAAACACTAAAATTGGTCAAGTTGCAAACTGTCATGCGGTCACTGCCACGCTTGGCTGGGCACTACGTGTCCAAATGAATATCCTACCAAAACATTAAGCTCCAGCTACATGTTAACAGAAACCTTTGGGTGAAAGAAAAGACATACATGAATGAGAATTCACCTCTGGATAGCTCTAAAAAGCAGAATTTCCCAAGGCAGAAATTGACCCGACTTGCTGCAGCAGTCTATTGTTGTGAGCGAGAAATCTTTTCTGTCTAGGTATCCCAATTCCACTAAAAATTAAAGGCTCATTTTTAACTGATTCGCAACATAGTTGTCACAGAACAAAACAAAATGGTATTTAGAAACCACACTAATACAAGCATTACTAAGTGCATAAAAGAAATAAATGATGAAAAGAATTTAACAAAAACTGGTGTTTCACAATCACTCATAACCTTTGACTCTGACGTCTGACTCGGAGGACCATTTTTGTAAGAAATCAGGATATGAGACACTTGAACTATACAATGTCAACTAGACAACTGTTACATCATAAGTCACAGAACAACAAGTAGTGCGACGGTCTTGTGGTATAATTCCTCATAATTAAATGCCTGAATTTGACAACTGTTAAGATAAACTCAAGCAATCATAATTCATCTATTCTCCATTAAGAAGAGAGTATGTGAAAAAAATGTAAAGCAGAAACTTCAGCCAGTTAAGAAAATTCACTTGCAGCCAACATTGGAACATTATGTCAAGATATTTTTAATTATCTTTCAATTTTTTAAGCTTTCATATAATTACAAAACTTAATCCGGTTTCACATGAGCTACCACATCCCGGTTTCTTACTCAATCTCCCACAATTCTATTCAATCTAACAATGAAAAATTTCCGAAGCTCAAGTATACAAAATTTTCAGTCTCATGAAGGATCACACCACATTCTATATCGTTAAGCAAACATGTTTGCTCAGCAACCAGACAGAGATTGAGGAAATAGATGCTTTTTCCAGGTTGTTCCATATTCCTGCATGTAAACAATCAAATTTACATGTTTGTAACTAGGCCACTGCCTAAGGAAATACACACGAAAAAAAGCTGAAATGAAGAGTGGTACCAGCTTCCTATGTGAAAAGGCTCCAAATGCAAATTCCAAGTTATCTTAAGTCTCCTACTAAGGTTTGCATCTAAGTTTAAATGCTAATTGTGGAATAAGAAGTGTGTTAAAGGAAAGCCATCAAGAATCCATTAAGTAATACTGGGTGGCACAATTCTAGTGTACTATTACATATATTATAATAATTAAAAGAATCATAATTATAATTTTATAAACAAATAATACTAATAATAATAATAAACGGGAATTACCCCTGTAATGTAAATTGCCCCTTAGCCTTTAACCTATTGAGAAGGAGCAATTAGTTCACCTGCAGGCTGCAGCTTCTCCCCTCTCTCTTCAATCTTCATTTATTGTGTCGTATTCAAGGAACATGGTATAACTTTATAGACAGTGCACAGACTACTAAAATTAATACACTGGAAAGACAAGCATTTTGATCCCTGATTCCCTAATTCACTTCACGTGAGAAGCCAAATTGTAATTCCATATGAATTGATTCTACGATAAAGAATATGTTGGCTAAGTTGGTATAAATGCAACAAAAAAACAAATAGAGAAAATCTACAAACAACAGCCAAAATAAGCAAGTACAACATGTTATTTCTTTTATTTATTTATTACTTTGGGTAACATTTACAACATATATAAATTACAATGATTTTCAATAGAATACAAATAATTAACAGGATAAATTCTAATTAAGAAAGCAATGTCATACCCGTCTTCATTAGACAACATTGCCATATGTTATTTCAATTTCAGACTGCTTATCCAACATAACGGATTTGACAATTAACAGCATCTGCAATTTGAAAGCCAAAGCACCATATCCAAAGATGCTAGCTGAGGAGGCCAGAGGATAGCAAAGACAGTTGAGAAGCCTTATGACATCCTTGTGGACGTGATAAACTTAATTTGAAAAAATACAGGCAGCTTTGTAATCATGAATGATTATGAGTGCATAAAAAGAACATAGTATTAAGTAAGTGCTGATTTGCTAATACCCAGCTGAGATATTTTCCACAGTTTCGATCATAAAACCGATTTGTGTAGACTAGATCCCAAAATAGTCATGGTATCGTGGCACTCTGCCATAATGCTTAAAATATAGCTATATCTCAATAACCTGACAACTGACAAGTTCAGCAGGCCCAAAATCCTTAGAGGCAATGATCTTCCAAACAACCGTATCTAGTTCTGGTAGTGAATCACAGTGTTCATCTACAGGGTCAGCTGTAAGAGAAGTTGAACTTGATGACACAGAACTAAAATTATCACGAAGATCAGCCCGTAAAACAGCGATGTTATGATTGACATCTTTAGTAATGACATGAAGCTTTCCATGAAGCCCAGCAAGTAAATATGGAGACTCAGAATCAGTGAAATCACAAGTAGGGACTTTTCCTATAACAACTTTCCAAGCATCTTCTTTTTGATCATACACCTTAATCTTACCACTATCCAAAGAACTAGAAGGATCAAATGCATACAATTCACCATCTACAACAACGCTCAACTTTGTACCTACCTGTCGTGCAGGCCAACCCTCTCCCATCCCAATTGGCATTTCAACCCATGCATTTGTATCAGGATCATAGATCTCTCCCCCCACATCAACGAAAAAGGGCCAAGAATATAAACTTTGAGGCACACATAATCTTCCCATGTATGAAGTTGTGCCAGTGGCAATAGGCTTAAGCATGCCGGCCAAGAAGGGATTCGGTAACACTTGAGCTCTTGAGAATGGCATGCTTGGAACTTCAGACCATGTACCAGTACAAGGGTCAAAAACTTCAGCAGACTGGAGAGGATTCAATCCCCCTTGACCCCGACTAACCCCTCCAACAACATACAACTTATTGTTTAAAATCCCTGTCTTAGAATAGGCCCGACCTATAGACATGGAAGCCACTTCACTCCACGAATTTAAAGTCGGATCAAATCGCCACACACATCTCATGGTCGATGTTCTTGAGAAGCCACCTAGCACATAGAGGCATCCATCAACAGCACCAATGGCACATCCACAGAACGGCATTGGCTCTGACGTGTCCTTCCACCCGAAGCAGCCCCTTAGAATTTCGGCAATTTTGAAGCTCGGCGCCACCATGTTCCACATCCAAACCCCAGATGAGATGCTCCTACATTCCTCTTCATGAATAACACTCGGAAGTGGAGGCAACCTCTGCCATTTTCTCGACAAAGGGTCCAAAGCATGCCACAAAAGGCTACCATCTTCAACCTTAGTCAACACATATAGCCACTCTTCTCTCATCCCAACTTCCTTCCTCACATTGAACAATTCAGGGCTCGTAACTGTTGCCTTCCACTTCCGCGACACCAACCTTAAGTTCAAGTAGCAAATTCTAGGAACTCTAGCAAGAATCTGGATTGACAACTCATCAGGAAGACTAGGGATCAATCGGGGGCCTTTCTCATCAAACCTCGGACACATTTTTTGCTTCTTGCAGCTTTCACTTTCTAAGCTGCCAACAAAATCTCTTGTCCTACACTTGGCACCAGCCAAGCTTAGAAGACCTCCCATTCCCACAATCTGCAAAATCAAGACCCCCTTTGGTGGGCACAAATCAAAATTTGTCATATCATACTTAAAAACTCATCAATGCACATGATCAGCAGAAAATTAAAAAAAAACCCAGGTAGGTTCATCAGATAAAACAATCAATCAACACAAGTACATACATAGACAATCAAACCTAATACCATGATCTTTATTAAATTCCAACACGTCAGAAACAAGCTGCATAAGAAATTGAAGTACAAAAATCACAGAATTGTAACGAGAAAATGAAAGAGCATACTTACATACGTTGTTCAGATCATAGAATTAGGGAAGATATTTACCTGGACAGCTGCTTAAATCGAATAAAAAGAAAAAGACTATTAAAGCGTTGGAATGGTGGAATTGTTAGGTATTATGGGTTTTTCAGTGAATATACGTTTCAGTGGTTTTACTGTTATACTTCCTTGTCAAAACTTGACTAGTTGACGTGTCAAATATGAAACATTGGCTCATCTTTGATATTTTTAAGGGAACTTGAATCCATAATAACACGTGGATGGATATAATCTGTATGGGTCGGTGAGAAACCATCGTGGGAGACTGGGAGTCCTTGTTTCTTTGGAAAGGATTATATAAGAAATATAATAAATTAAAATGGATTAAATTATATCGGATTGAAAAATTATTACCTTCTTTTCATAAAACTTGAGGTTTGAAAGCTGAAGGTATATTGAATCCTCTATACATCTCAAATTTTATATTTTGTATAAAATAGGTCGTAGGGGTGGGTCTCTAGAGATTAGTTATTGCTTATGGTTTATGGCATGGTATCAACCCAATAAAGGAGTTAATTATTTTTTTAAAGAAGATAAAAATTGTATAAGTCTATAAAGCATTTTTGACCAAATATGAACCATTATTATAATGGGGTGGATAAAACGAGGCATTAGTATACCCATCTTTGTTATGTGACTGAAAAAACTTGGTTTGTTAACCAGAATGAGTGTGATCCTCATTTTCGAACCGAAAAAGGGAAAAAAAGATGTGATTCTTCACTTTTGGAATCAAAGGTGCAGTGCAGTGGTCTACCTGCTCGTCAGGCCGTTGGTGGCTTCAGACAAGGACCTTTCTCTGATTCCATGCAGTTCGATTTTTAAAGTTAGATATTAAAATGGGCTCATCTGGCCCAACTTCATTCCGTCCTCTTGTTCTGACAACACCCAATAATTTCCCTTGTCCCCCACCCTAAAACCACTATATGTATAAAACTTAAAACTATTATATTACAATTTTAAAAATTAAACAATTTTATTAACATATTATGTTTATTTATCGTTATTATTTTTCTATGGTTGGTACAAATCAGGGATCAATCAGGACCATGAGAGATTTAATTATGGAGAGTGACTCAAAAAGTAGCTCTCATATAGGAAGAAACACCTATACATAGATGGAGGAATCACACACAGTGGGAGAGAGATCCATACATTCAATGATAGGGGATGTATTATTTGGATGTAGAGCCCTACATTACTTACACGGGGGTAGGCACTCTAACATTTGGATGTATTAAACTTCTCGTTCTTATTCGCCAGATTTCTCCACATTTAATACACCCTCATCAATCTTTTGCTTTAAGTTTTGTGATGGCCCTCTATATCTGGGCCTAATTTGGATCAGCATGCCCATTTTGAGAAAAGATCATTTCATGAAATTTTTTCAAGACTTGCCAATATATATTTTATAAGATCAAAATGCACACATTTAAAAGCATAAAAAAAGGTAAGGACAGTAATGAAGATGTAGCTTCCATCTATGTAAGTCATGAGTTCAACGCACACCCTTTACATATGTGGGTTTCTTTCTCCCTATACACAGTGAGTTGCCCTCCAAGGTTGGCTATTTTATATTAGTCCACTATTTTTTATCCTCCCCAGTAATTTTAGCAATCTTGTCAACAAGTGTAGAGTGAGCACCAAATGACTTATTCATTATATTAATAATTTTATTAAAACAATAAAATTAAAAAGAAAATCAAAAGGTAGTTTTCCATCTTCTTCGACTCCATCTTGCGATAAACCTATATTTATAAATTTGGGTTCGCATTCCTTACATAGGGCATGATTCGTGCCCTAAACATCTGCGGAGCTGAAGTAAAAGAGCGGTCGCACTAGTAGCATTTCAATGATTTTTAAGTTTTTCATTGTAAAAGAAAGGCATGAAAGTAAATTTTTAGGGTAGTTGAATGCATTTCTCTTAAACATTATTGGTTGTAGGCCAAATTTAGTAAAATAATTGAATTTGAACATGATCAATCTTAGGCAATAGCCATCATTTTGGCCATTTATGTAAGAAAGTCTAAAAAAAGAACTCGTAATTATGGAAACAAATTAACTAGCCAATAGCTTTATATATTCACTTTTTAACCCTAAAGTTGTATAATTTCTAGTTAGTTTGTCATATGGATATAAAACATCACTCAAAAGAAATTATGTGACAGTGGCAACTGGAGGCACAGAAATGGCGGCTGGGTGAGCAAAATAGGAGCCATCGCACTCATGTGTAGTAGTGTTTCCGTTGCAAAAGAAATTAGAATCATACATCTCCCTTCCCGTGTAGGTAAAGCACTTGCGTAAACCTCCACATCTCTTATCATCACCTCCGCTATCCATACGAGTTTTATGCCTCCGCTTAGAGGCCAATATCATGATTGCTCATTTCTTCGTTGTCTCTTCAACCATTCATATCATCATGATTATCCAAACATTCGTCTTCATCAGAATATTCGGTGGTTTCTTGATTTTCTTTTTTGATGAGCTCTTCTCGGTTCTTATCGAATGATATCATGTGGCAACATTCAACGGTGTCATCCAAAAGCACGAGGTTCAAAATAAGACGACCCTTCTCTCTATGGACTTTGAAGTACTGATGATGCTTCACTCTCTCCTCTTTGATGATCAGCTTGCCATTAGTGTAATGTCTGGTTAAAATTCAAGGCACTTGTCCTGCCAAATTCTCTGTGAGTGATAGATGAGGAATGGGTGATGGGTATTCCCTTGCTCTAATTGCACCACGTTGGTTCCGCTTATTGACATGGCAGTTGATACTTGGTTGTTCTGCTCTATCCATGCCTAGCAATAATTCTTCTTCGTTTGAGTGATTCATGTAAGCTCCACTTTCTGATCCGATCAAATCCTCTGTCACAGAAAATGGTGATGAAGATGTAGGTGATGAGGATTGTGACGAGGATGATGATGGCAATGTAGGTGGTGATGAAGGTGATACCATGTACGAATTGATAAAGAGTGAAGGATTGGAATTTTGAAGCGGTTGCGCTTGCAAAGGGTTTTGAGACCAGCTAGTTGATCAAGATAATTGTGGTGCAACGCAAATTTTTTAGATATTTGCATGGAAGATGACAATTGTGACCTTGATGATGCCCACAAAATAGTTGGACCCAGAGATGGTAATATCCATTTTCCTATAAAAAGAAAGCCTTCTTTACTCAACAAATTCATGTTTCACCACTTTAAGCCAGATATCAGGACCTTGCTTCTATTGACGAAAAAACTATCAATGAAGTAAATAGCCTGCCAAAAAATGAAGCAAAAAGAAATATTATATTGGGTAAATAAACAAAAGAATTGCATACTTATGTAATTAATTATCAAAATTGGATTTTTATGTGGACTTCAATTTTGTCATCATTAGTGAAAAAAAGAGGCAATTTTCATTATATATTTTAATCCATAAGTGTTTGAGAGAGGAGTAAGGGTGGTTGGTAAGCTTTTATTATAATGTAGAGCACACTCATCTTGGGAACTAGAGCAAATTTCCGTGCACAAATCCTCTTGTCGATCAATAGAACAGAACATGCATAACCGTCGTCAATTTGGTCAGAGATGGTATGTTGCCTCTACGTAATAAATGTTAATATAAAGGATTACTTTGCATTACTAGGGATGTCTGTTGCTCATCTTCAACGCGATGATCAGTCCATTTCTTCTCTAGCCAGAAGTGGAGAAAAAACAGACACAGGCAGTCAGCAACATCACATATGTGAATGATTACGATGGGACGACTTGTTATGTTTGTAATGAAGCTGTTTGTAGAGGACCAGACCGCATATTTAACTATCTATGAACTGCTTTTGTTTGGTTTTGTATTACTGGCACCCATTTTTCATGTTCGGTCTCTTCTTCTACATCCCGACCTTCTTTTTCATCTTTTTAATTATCTTCGTCTCTCCCGTACCTTCAATATTTTATCCAAATCAATAACAGTACAACATTAATCTAGCTAAAAAATTATCATTGTGCTAATAATGACTAATGTTGAACATTTTTAAAGTTTCAGTGGTTGTAGCGATTCTTGTTATAATGTCTGCTGCCAAGAAAAAAAATTTCATGGACAAAAGATTAATTGAAAATAATTTATATGTTTTTAATGTAATACTCCATTGTCCATACAATATATACAAATTTTTTTCAGTATAATTGTTGATATTCTAAATTTCATTTTTTTTTTTTTTTGGGGTTGTGTATAAACAGAATGTGCAACGAGTTTTATTTATGTTATGTATAATATGAGGTATAGTAATCGTTTTACTGAAATGAAAATGGATAAATATTTCAAAAAAGAAAAAAAGAAATGAAAATGGATAATTGTTTGTAAGGAAATAAGGTTGAAGTGGCTCAGGGTATGAGTAGTGAGACCCGTTCATGTGGGCCCACGTGCCAAGTGAATGGTGTAAATTGCATAATCGATCGCATGGCTTATCTGCCACGATCACCACGTATTCACAGCACCACAAATAGAAACGTTCGCAGGTTGTATTTTTCTTCAATTTGCCAATTAAATGCCCCTCGAACCTTTTTTTTTTTTATTCAGCATTTTCACAATGAAAACTGTGTGTAAATACTTTAATACTAACGGTACAGTACTAGTGTGTTCATAATCTGGATTATCGATTTTTTAAAATCATTAGTATCAAATGTTTGAGTTATGTATTTCAAAAAAAAAAAAATGTTTGCGTTGTGAGATCATAAGTTTGAAGCCTTGCTTAATTCGGATTAACTAATAACATCTCATGATAAATGACAATCTCGTAACTTTTAATTGTATCCATTAAAAGATTATTATTATTTGTTTTTTTTTTTTGACAGATTTGTAGATAAATTCTATTAATAAATTATCCGAAAACCTACTTCCAAAGCTGAAAAAGTCGACCCACATCTTTGTGGAAAAATTAGCAAATTTTTGTGGCCACATGAACTTGAATCTTACCGTTGACAATATCGGCAAGTGGACACAATCATCGTGGTAGGCCTACCAAGTTCCCATTAAAAGATTATTTATAACCCCATTTTGAGTTAAGATTTTTTTTTAGCAGATTATGATCAGGATTGGAGGTATAGCACTAATATAACCCAAAACGAAACTTTAGGTAAAGAAACACTTAATTAACACAATCTCTTTGTCGCTCATAGCATTTGATTTCGTTTGATACAACTTTTTTAAATAGATATTTTAAAAGTAGATCTTTTGAAAGTATATCTTTCATAAGTCAGAACTTTTATAACTAGAACTTTACAAACAAGTTATTAATCATTTAGTTGTCAATTAAGCATTTGATGTTGATGGGTGAAATGATCATATGTCATGTAGAGCGGGCCAAAAGTCTCCCACCCCTTAAAGAGAATAAGAACAATAGTACTACAATGATAATGTTTCACAATCACTGAGAATCCGATCTACATCTGCCAGTTAGATTTATTCAAAAAGGAAATGAAAGAATATCGGGAAGAAAATTTAGGAAGTGCTCAGTGGGTTCTTGTGTCCTGTCCAACTAGACATGCATGTTAAAGATAGGCATGAAAACGTTTTCACCATTATAATAAAGGGAGTATCAGATATCTATTTCTATTTGTTTTTATCTGTTCAAGTTTATTATTATGCAATTAAATAAATACAGCATCCACATATTGTATCTTGGTCTTCCACATGAGAAAAAACTTAATCCATAAAAGAAGATTGCTAGACAAGAAATTTACCACTGAAACACTAAAATTGGTCAAGTTGCAAACTGTCATGCGGTCACTGCCACGCTTGGCTGGGCACTACGTGTCCAAATGAATATCCTACCAAAACATTAAGCTCCAGCTACATGTTAACAGAAACCTTTGGGTGAAAGAAAAGACATACATGAATGAGAATTCACCTCTGGATAGCTCTAAAAAGCAGAATTTCCCAAGGCAGAAATTGACCCGACTTGCTGCAGCAGTCTATTGTTGTGAGCGAGAAATCTTTTCTGTCTAGGTATCCCAATTCCACTAAAAATTAAAGGCTCATTTTTAACTGATTCGCAACATAGTTGTCACAGAACAAAACAAAATGGTATTTAGAAACCACACTAATACAAGCATTACTAAGTGCATAAAAGAAATAAATGATGAAAAGAATTTAACAAAAACTGGTGTTTCACAATCACTCATAACCTTTGACTCTGACGTCTGACTCGGAGGACCATTTTTGTAAGAAATCAGGATATGAGACACTTGAACTATACAATGTCAACTAGACAACTGTTACATCATAAGTCACAGAACAACAAGTAGTGCGACGGTCTTGTGGTATAATTCCTCATAATTAAATGCCTGAATTTGACAACTGTTAAGATAAACTCAAGCAATCATAATTCATCTATTCTCCATTAAGAAGAGAGTATGTGAAAAAAATGTAAAGCAGAAACTTCAGCCAGTTAAGAAAATTCACTTGCAGCCAACATTGGAACATTATGTCAAGATATTTTTAATTATCTTTCAATTTTTTAAGCTTTCATATAATTACAAAACTTAATCCGGTTTCACATGAGCTACCACATCCCGGTTTCTTACTCAATCTCCCACAATTCTATTCAATCTAACAATGAAAAATTTCCGAAGCTCAAGTATACAAAATTTTCAGTCTCATGAAGGATCACATCACATTCTATATCGTTAAGCAAACATGTTTGCTCAGCAACCAGACAGAGATTGAGGAAATAGATGCTTTTTCTAGGTTGTTCCATATTCCTGCATGTAAACAATCAAATTTACATGTTTGTAACTAGGCCATTGCCTAAGGAAATACACACGAAAAAAAGCTGAAATGAAGGGTGTTACCAGCTTCCTATGTGAAAAGGTTCCAAATGCAAATTCCAAAGTTATCTTAAGTCTCCTACTAAGGTTTGCATCTAAGTTTAAATGCTAATTGTGGAATAAGAAGTGTGTTAAAGGAAAGCCATCAAGAATCCATTAAGTAATACTGGGTGGCACAATTCTAGTGTACTATTACATATATTATAATAATTAAAAGAATCATAATTATAATTTTATAAACAAATAATACTAATAATAATAATAAACGGGAATTACCCCTGTAATGTAAATTGCCCCTTAGCCTTTAACCTATTGAGAAGGAGCAATTAGTTCACCTGCAGGCTGCAGCTTCTCCCCTCTCTCTTCAATCTTCATTTATTGTGTCGTATTCAAGGAACATGGTATAACTTTATAGACAGTGCACAGACTACTAAAATTAATACACTGGAAAGACAAGCATTTTGTTCCCTGATTCCCTAATTCACTTCACGTGAGAAGCCAAATTGTAATTCCATATGAATTGATTCTACGATAAAGAATATGTTGGCTAAGTTGGTATAAATGCAACAAACTAACAAATAGAGAAAATCTACAAACAACAGCCAAAATAAGCAAGTACAACATGTTATTTCTTTTATTTATTTATTACTTTGGGTAACATGTACTACATAAATAAATTACAATGATTTTCAATAGAATACAAATAATTAACAGGATAAATTCTAATTAAGAAAGCAATGTCATACCCGTCTTCATTAGACAACATTGCCATATGTTATTTCAATTTCAGACTGCTTATCCAACATAACGGATTTGACAATTAACAGCATCTGCAATTTGAAAGCCAAAGCACCATATCCAAAGATGCTAGCTGAGGAGGCCAGAGGATAGCAAAGACAGTTGAGAAGCCTTATGACATCCTTGTGGACGTGATAAACTTAATTTGAAAAAATACAGGCAGCTTTCTAATCATGAATGATTATGAGTGTACAAAAAGAACATAGTATTAAGTAACTGCTGATTTGCTAATACCCAGCTGAGATATTTTCCACAGTTTCGATCATAAAACCGATTTGTGTAGACTAGATCCCAAAATAGTCATGGTATCGTGGCACTCTGCCATAATGCTTAAAATATAGCTATATCTCAATAACCTGACAACTGACAAGTTCAGCAGGCCCAAAATCCTTAGAGGCAATGATCTTCCAAACAACCGTATCTAGTTCTGGTAGTGAATCACAGTGTTCATCTACAGGGTCAGCTGTAAGAGAAGTTGAACTTGATGATGCAGAACTAAAATTATCACGAAGATCAGCCCGTAAAACAGCGATGTTATGATTGACATCTTTAGTAATGACATGAAGCTTTCCATGAAGCCCAGCAAGTAAATATGGAGACTCAGAATCAGTGAAATCACAAATAGGGACTTTTCCTATAACAACTTTCCAAGCATCTTCTTTTTGATCATACACCTTAATCTTACCACTATCCAAAGAACTAGAAGGATCAAATGCATACAATTCACCATCTACAACAACGCTCAACTTTGTACCTGCCTGTCGTGCAGGCCAACCCTCTCCCATCCCAATTGGCATTTCAACCCATGCATTTGTATCAGGATCATAGATCTATCCCCCCACATCAACGAAAAAGGGCCAAAAATATAAACTTTGAGGCACACATAATCTTCCCATGTATGAAGTTGTGCCAGTGGCAATAGGCTTAAGCATGTCGGCCAAGAAGGGATTCGGTAACACTTGAGCTCTTGAGAATGGCATGCTTGGAACTTCAGACCATGTACCAGTATAAGGGTCAAAAACTTCAGCAGACTGGAGAGGATTCAATCCCCCTTGACCCCGACTAACCCCTCCAACAACATACAACTTATTGTTTAAAATCCCTGTCTTAGAATAGGCCCGACCTATAGACATGGAAGCCACTTCACTCCACGAATTTAAAGTCGGATCAAATCGCCACACACATCTCATGGTCGATGTTCTTGAGAAGCCACCTAAAACATAGAGGCATCCATCAACAGCACCAATGGCACATCCACAGAACGGCATTGGCTCTGACGTGTCCTTCCACCCGAACCAGCCCCTTAGAATTTCGGCAATTTTGAAGCTCGGCGCCACCATGTTCCACATCCAAACCCCAGATGAGATGCACCTACATTCCTCTTCATGAATAACACTCGGAAGTGGAGGCAACCTCTGCCATTTTCTCGACAAAGGGTCCAAAGCATGCCACAAAAGGCTACCATCTTCAACCTTAGTCAACACATATAGCCACTCTTCTCTCATCCCAACTTCCTTCCTCACATTGAACAATTCAGGGCTCGTAACTGTTGCCTTCCACTTCCTCGACACCAACCTTAAGTTCAAGTAGCAAATTCTAGGAACTCTAGCAAGAATCTGGATTGACAACTTATCAGGAAGACTAGGGATCAATCGGGGGCCTTTCTCATCAAACCTCGGACACATTTTTTGCTTCTTGCAGCTTTCACTTTCTAAGCTGCCAACAAAATCTCTTGTCCTACACTTGGCACCAGCCAAGCTCAGAAGACCTCCCATTCCCACAATCTGCAAAATCAAGACCCCCTTTGGTGGGCACAAATCAAAATTTGTCATATCATACTTAAAAACTCATCAATGCACATGATCAGCAGAAAATTAAAAAAAACCCAGGTAGGTTCATCAGATAAAACAATCAATCAACACAAGTACATACATAGACAATCAAACCTAATACCATGATCTTTATTAAATTCCAACACGTCAGAAACAAGCTGCATATGAAATTGAAGTACAAAAATCACAGAATTGTAACAAGAAAATGAAAGAGCATACTTACATACGTTGTTCAGATCATAGAATTAGGGAAGATATTTACCTGGACAGCTGCTTAAATCGAATAAAAAGAAAAAGACTATTAAAGTGCTGGAATGGTGGAATTGTTAGGTATTATGGGTTTTTCTGTGAATGTACGTATCAGTGGTTTTACTGTCATACTTCCTTGTCAAAACTTGACTAGTTGACGTGTCAAATATGAAACATTGGCTCATCTTTGATATTTTTAAGGGAACTTGAATCCATAATAACACGTGGATGGATATAATCTTTATGGGTCGGTGAGAAACTATCGTGGGAGACTGGGAGTCCTTCGTTCTTTGGAAAGGATTATTTAAGAAATATAATTAATAAACGAGATTAAAATAAAATGGATTAAATTAGATTAGATTGAAAAATTATTATTTTTCTTTTATAAAACTTAGAGGTTTGAAAGTTTAAGGTATATTAAATCCTAAATTCATCCCAAATATTATATTTTAAATATAATTTTAAAGTTATATAAAATAGGTTGTAGGGGTGGGTCTCTAGAGATTAGTTATTGCTTATGGGTTATGGCATGGTATCAACCCAATAAATGAGTTAATTATTTTTTTAAGGAAGATAAAAATTGTATAAGTTTATAAAGCATTTTTGACCAAATATGAACCATTATTATTATGGCGTGGATAAAACGAGGCATTAGTATACCCATCTTTGTTATGTGACTTAAAAAACTTGTTTTGTTAACCAGAATGAGTGTGATGCTCATTTTCGAACCCAAAAAGGAAAAAAAAAGGTGTGATTCTTCACTTTTGGAATCAAAGGTGCAGTGCAGTGCAGTGCAGTGGTGTCCCTGCTTGCTAGGCCGTTGGTTGCTTTAGACAAGGACCCTTCTCTGATTCCATACAGTTCGATTTTTAAAGTTAGGTATTAAAATGGGCTCATCTGGCCCAACTTCACTCTGTTCTCTTGTTCTAACAACACCCAATAATTTCCCTCATCCTGCACTCTAAAACCACTATATGTATGAAACTTAAAACTATTATATTACAATTTTAAAAATTAAACAGTTTTATTAACATATTATGTTTATTTATTGTTATTATTTTTCTATGGTTGGTACAAATCAGGGATCAATCGGGAACATGAGAGATTTAATTATGGAGAATGACTTAGAAAGCAGCTCTCATATTGGAGGAAACACTCATACATAGATGGAGGGATCGCGCACGGTGGGAGAGAGACCCATACATTCAATGATAGGGGATGTATTATTTGGGTGTAGAACTCTGCATTACTTAAACGGGGGTAGGCACTCTAACATCTGGATGTATTAAACTTCTCGTTCTTATTCGTCAAATTTCTCCACATTTAATACACCCTCATCAATCTTTTGCTTTAAGTTTTGTGATGACCCTCTATATTTGGGCCTAATTTGGATCAGCATGCCCATTTTGAGAAAAGATCATTTCATGAAATTTTTTCAAGACTTGCTAATATATATTTTATAAGATGAAAATGCATACACTTAAAAGCATAAAAAAGGGTAAGGAAAGTGATAAAGATGTAGCTTCCATCCATGTAAGTCATGAGTTCAACGCACACCCTTTATATATGTGGGTTTTTTTCTCCCTATAATACACAGTGAGTTGCCCTCCAAGGTTGGCTATTTTATATTAGTCCACTATTTTTTATCCTCTCCTGTAGCCCACTATTTTTTATCCTCTCCTGTAGCCCACTATTTTTTATCTTCCCCGGTAATTTTAGCAATCTTGTCAACAGGTGTAGAGTGAGCACCAAATGACTTCTTCATTATATTAATAATTTTATTAAAATAGTAAAATTAAAAAGAAAATCAAAATGTAGTTTTCCATCTTCTTCGACTCCATCTTGCGACGAACCTATATTTATAAATTTGGGTTCGCATTCCTTACATAGGGCATGATTCGTGCCGTAAACATCTGCAGAGCTGAAGTAAAAGAGCGGTCGCACTAGTAGCATTTCAATGATTTTTAAGTTTTTCATTGTAAAAGAAAGGCATGAAAGTAAATTTTTAGGGTAGTTGAATGCATTTCTCTAAAACATTATTGGTTGTAGGCCAAATTTAGTAAAATAGTTGAATTTGAACATGATCAATTTTAGTCAATAGCCATCATTTTGGCCATTTATGTAAGAAAGTCCAAAAAAAGAACTCGTAATTATGGAAACAAATTAACTAGCCAATAGCTTTATATATACACTTTCTAACCATAAAGTTGTAAAATTTCTAGCTAGTTTTAGTCATATGGATATAAAACATCACTCAAAAGAAATTACGTGACAGTGGCAACTGGAGGCACAGAAATGGCGGCTGGGTGAGCAAAATAGGAGCCATCGCACTCATGTGTAGTAGTGTTTCCGTTGCAAAAGAAATTAGAATCACACATCTCCCTTCCCGTGTAGGTAAAGCACTTGCGTAAACCTCCACATCTCTTATCATCACCTCCGCTATCCATACGAGTTTTATGCCTCCGCTTAGAGGCCAATATCATGATTGCTCCTTTCTTCGTTGTCTCTTCAACCATTCATAACATCATGATTATCCAAACATTCCTCTTCATCAGAATATTCGGTGGTTTCTTGATTTTCTTTTTTGACGAGCTCTTCTCGGTTCTTATCGAATGATATCATGTGGCAACATTCAACAGTGTCATCCAAAAGCACGAGGTTCAAAATAAGACGACCCTTCTCTCTATGGACTTTGAAGTACTGATGATGCTTCACTCTCTCCTCTTTGATGATCAGCTTGCCATTAGTGTAATGTCTGGTTAAAATTCAAGTCATGTGTCCTGCCAAATTCTCTGTGAGTGATAGATGAGGAATGGGTGGTGGGTATTCCCTTGCTCTAATTGCACCACGTTGGTTCCGTTATTGACATGGCAGTTGATACTTGGTTGTTCTGCTCTATCCATGCCTAGCAATGATTCTTCTTCGTTTGAGTGATTCATGTAAGCTCCACTTTCTGATCCGATCAAATCCTCTGTCATAGAAAATGGTGATGAAGATATAGTCGTAGATCGAAGCGAGGAGGATTGTGACGAGGATGATGATGGCAATGTAGGTGGTGATGAAGGTGATACCATGTACGAATTGATAACGAGTGAAGGATTGGAATTTTGAAGCGGTTGTGCTTGCAAAGGGTTTTGAGACCAGCTAGTTGAAGATAATTGTGGTGCAACGCAAATTTTTTAGATATTTGCATGGAAGATGACAATTGTGACCTTGATGATGCCCACAAAATAGTTGCACCCAGAGATGGTAATATCCATTTTCCTATAGAAAGAAAGCCCTTCTTTACTTAACAAATCCATGTTTCACCACTTTAAGCCAGATATCAGGACCTTACTTCTATTGACGAAAAAACTATCAATGAAGTAAATAGCCTGCCAAAAAATGAAGCAAAAAGAAATATTATATTGGGTAAATAAACAAAAGAATTGCATACTTATGTAATTAATTAATTACCAAAATTGGATTTTTATGTGGACTTCAATTTTGTTTTCATTAGTTAAAAAGAGAGGCAATTTTCATTATATATTTTAATCCATAAGTGTTTGAGAGAAGAGTAAGGGTGGTTGGTAAGCTTTTATTATAATGTAGAGCACACTCATCTTGGGAACCAGAGAAAATTTCCGTGCACAAATCCTCTTGTCGATCAATAGAACAGAACATGCATAACCATCATCAATTTGGTCAGAGATGGTACGTCGCCTCTACGTAATAAATGTTAATATAAAGGATTACTTTGCATTACTAGGGATGTCTATTGCTCATCTTCAACGCGATGATCAGTCCATTTCTTCTCTAACCAGAAGTGGAGAAAAAACAGACACAGGCAGTCAGCAACATCACATATGTGAATGATTACGATGGGACGACTTGTCATGTTTGTAATGAAGCTGTTTGTAGAGGACCAGACCGCATATTTAACTATGTATCAACTGCTTTTGTTTGGTTTTGTATTACTGGCACCCATTTTTCATGTTCGGTCTCTTCTTCTACATCTCGACCTTCTTTTTCATCATTTTAATTAGCTTCGTCTCTCTCGTACCTTCAATATTTTATCCAAATCAATAACAATACAACATTAATCTAGCTAAAAAATTATCATTGTGCTAATAATGACTAATGTTGAACATTTTTAAAGTTTCAGTGGTTGTAGCGATTCTTGTTATAATGTCTGCTGCCAAGAAAAAAAATTTCATGGACAAAAGATTAATTGAAAATAATTTATATGTTTTTAAGGTAATACTCCATTGTCCATACAATATATACAAATTTTTTTCAGTATAATTGTTGATATTCTAAATTTCATTTTTTTTTTTCGGTTGTGTATAAACAGAATGTGCAACGAGTTTTATTTATGTTATGTATAATATGAGGTATAGTAATCGTTTTACTGAAATGAAAATGGATAATTGTTTGTAAGGAAATAAGGTTGAAGTGGCTCAGGGCCAGTGTTCCAAAACTCGCTACTCGGACCTGGTTCGGCGAGGCAGCGAACTGCGAGTACTCGACAACTTGGCGAGTACTCGGGGAGTACTCGGCTTGACCCACGGTCAAACCAGGTTAAACTTGTAAAAAAAATAAAATTTAAAATTTTTTATAGAATAAAATTTAATCATATGACCACAAAACCCCTTAAAATCTATCTCATGCAACATTCAAAGTCATTTTAACACAATTACATAATTATATATAACCTTAAAAATTTCGACAGCATAACTACTATTTTTCCAACAATTCCACCTGTAATATACCAAAATAACCATCACATATGTGACTGCCACTGCCACACTTAAATCACACAATATATTTTCAATCCTATGTTATAATCTCATTTCCATCAATGCAACAAATAAATCACAAATCCATCAATCATCAATCCTAAACTAAATGAAGTAAACCAGACGGCGAAACTGAAAGCAAAAAACAGAATGAAAAAACAAAAAAAAAAATTGAAAACAAACAAAATGACTGACTCACAGCGACGGCGAGTCGGCGACTGCAGTAGGAGGAGCGATGGACGACACCGACAGCAGAAGTCGCACCCCATTCAGCGTCGACGAAAGCAGCAACAACGCAGCAGATGTCGGCACACCAACGGACGACAGTGGCAGCAACGCAGCAGAAGATATGCACCCAATACTCCAACCGGCGACAGCACACCAACTGGCGGCAGCAGAACTCAGAGGCAGCATGGCGGAGTGGCGGACAGAAGCAGAACGCAGAACAGAAGCAGCTAGACCCAAATCTGAGCGAAAGAAGAAGCCCCAGATCTGAAATACATGACGCCAAAACGGCGTCGTTTTGGTGTGCCAAAACGACGCCGTTTTGGCAAAAAAAAATTTAAAAATAAAAAAGGTCGACTTGACCGATCCGCGCTGGGCCGAGTCTGCCCGAACTGGGCCAAGTCGGCCAGAGTTGGGCCGAGTTGGGCTCGATTCGGGCAGATTTTCAACAGTAGCCGATTCGAACCCCCCGATCTGGGGGTTCTCGGCTTGGCACCCGGCCGAGCGGCGAGTACTCAGCCGACTCGGCCGAGTTTTTAAACAATGCTCAGGGCATGAGTAGTGAGACCCGTTCATATGGGCCCACGTGCCAAGTGAATGGTGTAAATTGCATAATCGATCGCATGGCTTATAGCAACTGCCACGATCACCACGTATCCACAGCACCACAAATAGAAACGTTCGCAGGTTGTATTTTTCTTCAATTTGCCAATTAAATGCCCCTCGCACCTTTTTTTTTTATTCAGCATTTTCACAATGAAAACTGTGTAAATACTTTAATCTAACGGTACAGTATAATCTGGATTATCGATTTTTTAAAATCATTAGTATCAAATGTTTGAGTTATGTATTTCAGAAAAAAAAAATGTTTGCGTTGTGAGATCATAAGTTTGAAGCCTTGCTTAATTCGGATTAACTAATAACATCTCATGATAAATGACAATCTCGTAACTTTTAATTGTATCCATTAAAAGATTATTATTATTTGTTTTTTTTTTCACAGATTTGTAGATAAATTCTGTTAATAAATTATCCGAAAACCTACTTCCAAACCTGAAGAAGTCGACTCACATCTTTGTGGAAAAATTAGCACATTTTTATGGCCACATGAACTTGAACCTTACCCTTGACAATATCGGCAAGTGGACACAATCATCGTGGTAGGCCTACCAAGTTCCCATTAAAAGATTATTTATAACCCCATTTTGAGTTAAGATTTTTTTTTAGCAGATTATGATCAGGATTGGAGGTATAGCACTAATATAACCCAAAATGGAAACACTTAATTAACACAATCTCTTTGTCGCTCATAGCATTTGGTTTCGTTTGATACAACTTTTTTAAATAGATATTTTAAAAGTAGATCTTTTGAAAATATATCTTTTATAAGTTGAACTTTTATAAGTAGAACTTTACAAACAAGTTATTAATCATTTAGTTGTTAATTAAGAAAATATATATTTTAAATTATAGATGGTTTGGTTTTATTGCTTTTGAAAATTCTTTTAAATTATAAATTTACTAAAATGATTAAATGGTTTTGAGGGTATAACGATATTAATAAAATATAATAGGGTACATATTAGATATTTCAATCTTTTTAGAAAAATTAAAAGATATTGAAAATATTTAGAGATAAAAGTGTTTCTTCATCTTAATCCCTCTGAAACAATACATCCTAATTAAATAGTTTAAGGAAACAAACCTCCCTTAAACTTAGGAACCTTATCACTATCTCTAAAATTTAAACTAAAACAAACTAAAAGATTAAGATAACTTTCAGAGTTCCTAATCTTAATTATTTAAATTAATTACTACTGTAAGAGCAGTAATTCTTCTAAGTAACAAATATATTATTAAACCTAATTCTACACCCCCCCTCAAGCGGGATGATAGATATCTATCATACCCAGCTTGGAACATAATGTATCAAAAACAGTTCGGACTAAAGGTTTGGTGAGAATGTCAGCTGTCTGAGAGGCAGTAGGTGTATACACCAGATGAATGCTTCCTTCTTCAATTTTTTCTTTAAGAAAATGTCTATCAATCTCCACATGCTTCGTCCTATCATGTAACACTGGATTCTTGGCAATTTTAATAGTAGATTGGTTGTCACAAAACAATTGTAATGCACCATCCATAGGAACCCTAAGCTCAGTTAGAACTCTTTTTAACCAAATTCCTTCGCACACTCCATGTGCCATAGCTCGAAACTCAGCTTCGGCACTACTTCTTGCTACCACTGACTGTTTTTTACTTCTCCAAGTGACCAAATTGCCCCACACATAGCTGCAATAACCAGACGTAGATCTTCTATCTGTGATGGAACCTGCCCAATCTGCATCAGTGAAAAGCTCTACTCTTCTGCTCATGTTTTTCTTGAAAAACAGACCTTTTCCTGGAGTAAACTTCAAGTACCTCAGTATTCTCACAACCGCCTGCATGTGTTCTTCTGTGGGTTTGTTCATAAACTGACTTACTGCACTTACTGGAAATCCAATATCAGGTCTTGTATGAGAAAGGTAGATCAGCTTTCCAACTAACCTCTGATATCTTCCTTTGTCAACTGGAGGACTATCTTGTTGCTGTCCTAACTTTACTGTGTAGTCCATAGGTGTCTCAGCTGGTTTGCAGCCACTCAAACCAGTTTCTTTCAATAGATCAAGAATATATTTGCGTTGAGACACCACAATACCTTCCTTTGACCGAGCTACTTCCATGCCAAGAAAATATCTCAAGTTCCCCAAATCTTTTACATCAAACTCTCTTGCTAAAAACTGTTTCAGCTGCTGAATATCTTCTTCACAATTCCCTGTGAGTATAATATCGTCCACATAGACTATAAGAATGGTCAACTGCCCATTTGATCCATGTTTGACAAACATTGTATGATCTGATTGGCACTGTATAAATCCCCCCTGTTTTACTGCTCTTGTAAACCGTTCAAACCAAGCACGTGGGGATTGTTTCAAACCATACAACGACTTCTTAAGTCTGCAAACCAGTCCCTTATTAGCTGCATTTTCAAAGCCTGGTGGAATGCTCATATATACCTCTTCTTCAAGCTCTCCATTTAGGAAAGCATTTTTGACATCCAACTGATGAAGCCTCCAATCCAGATTAGCTGCCAAGGAGAGCAGTACCCGAATTGTATTAAGTTTGGCTACTGGTGCAAAGGTTTCTTCATAATCGATTCCATATGATTGAGTGAATCCCTTTGCCACCAATCTTGCCTTAAACCTTTCAACACTCCCATCAGCCTTGTATTTAATGGTAAAGACCCACTTACTGCCAACCTGATGTTTTCCTTTTGGTAGCTCAGTTATCTCCCAAGTCTGATTTTTTTTCAGGGCTTTAATCTCTTCATCTACAGCAGCTTTCCAAGCCGGAACCTGCAGTGCTTCTTCTATGTTTCTAGGAATCTCCTCTTGCATAACATTTACAGAAAATGCTCGAAATACAGGTGAAAGTTTGTCATATGATACATACTTACAAATAGGATATAGTGGTCTACCTCTACACTCTCTTACTCCTTTCCTTAAAGCAATGGGTAGCTCACTGTCACCTTCTACAGTTTCTGTATCAATGCTGTCAACATGTTCAGTTTCTGCACTATCAAATTCAACATCTGCGTTGCCTTCTTGGACTGATTCACTTGGTTCAGAGTCTTGGTTTTGCTGTATTTGCAGTGGAACTCTTGATTGCTCTTGGTTTTTTCTTTTTCTAGTATACATAATCAGCTCTTTTCCAGTTGGAATGTCTCTTGACTCAAGAATTTTATCAGAATTATTGAGACTCCTATCTCTAACAGAAGAAGTATTTTCTATATGAACAGATTTTTCTTCAAGATTTGGTGTTGTCCTATCAACATCTTCTAGGTGTTTATCATGAGAACAAAGAGTTTGAGTTTTGGAAGGAGATGTGACAACATCTTGTATAGGATTGAAATGACTCTCACACACGTCTAATGACTCAAACCAAGGCTTATCAAGATTCTCCCAATGATGACCAATCACTAACTCCTCACCCAAATTATTTTTGAAGTATGGTTTTGTCTCCATAAAGATAACATCTTTAGAGATATAAAATTTTTTAGTATCGGGTGAATAGCATTTATATCCCTTTTGTGTTGGTGAGTAACCAACAAATACACATTTTTGGGATTTTGGATCAAGCTTACTTCTATGGATTTGATTTATATGCACAAAAGTGGTACATCCAAACACTCTAATTGGTAAATCTGAAATTAATCTAGTATTTGGATAACTTTGTAATAAAACATGACAAGGAGTTTTGAAATCTAAAACTCTAGATGGGAGTCTATTAATCAAATATGTTGCTGTCAATACAGCCTCCCCCCAAAACCATTTAGGCACATTACTAGTAAACATAAGAGACCTTGCTACCTCAAGTATATGTCTATTTTTCCTTTCTGAGACCCCATTTTGTTGAGGTGTCTCAACACAGGAACTTTGATGGACAATACCCTCTTGTAGCAAAAAATTATTTAGTTCTTTATTGAAAAATTCCTTGCCATTATCAGTTCTAAATATTTTTACTTTTGTTTCAAACTGATTTTGTATCATTTTTATAAAGTTTCTGAAAATCTGATGTACTTCTGATTTTTCTTTCATTAAAAACACCCATGTAATCCTAGTATGGTCATCAATGAAGGAGACAAACCATCTTGCTCCCGTGACATTTGGAACCCTAGAAGGACCCCATACATCACTATGTATTAAAGTGAAAGGTTGAGATTGTCTATAGCCTTGTATTGAGTAATTTTGACGTTTTTGCTTTGATAGAGAACACACTTCACATTGAAATAAATGAGGACTTTTATTTCTAAACAGAGTTGGAAATAATTTCTCCAAATACATGAAGTTTGGATGCCCTAAACGATAATGCCATAAGAAGATGTCATCATCTTTATTACATCTAACATCCTTATTGAACAAACTAGATGAAACAGAAGAAGATTCATTCCTAGCTGAAAAAGAGTGCTTCCTAGAATCAGATCCAACCTGGAGTATGTAGAGTCCGGCGTGCAAATCAGCATTGCCAATCGTCCTCCCCGAGGTCCAGTCCTGAAAAACACATTGGTTTGCAGTAAACTTAGTAATACAATTCAAATCTCTTGTTAACTTACTCACTGACAGCAAGTTGCAATCTAAACTAGGTACTAACAGAACTGACTTTAGTAAAATATTTGAGGAAATCAACACAGAACCTGTACCGGCCACTTTCGCTAAAGAGCCATTAGCAATCTTGACTGTTGTATTACTATGGTTTGGAGCAAATTCACAAAACACTGATCTATCATTAGTCATATGGTCAGAAGCTCCTGAATCAACAATCCAGGCCCTCTGTGATTCTTTTTGAACATTAAGAGCTGATAAAAAATTACCTTGTTGAGCTACTGATCCACTACCAATCACAGTAGACAAAGGTGATTGTGAACTGAAATACTTCTTCAAAAAATTCATTTGTTCCTTGCTAAACAGGTTCTGCTCTGCTGTAGATTCAGTCTCAGTTCCTGCCACTAGATTTCCACGACTCTCCTTGCTGTACTTTGATCTCCAATCTGCTGGTTTTCCAACTAACTTCCAGCAGGTTTCCTTGAGATGACCAGCTCTCTTGCAATGATCGCACCAAGGTCTGCCTTTCCTTGGTCGATTCTCACCTGAGACTGGTTGTATATTGTTGTGAACTACAAGTGCAGAGCTGTCATGTCCTGGATTTTCAGACTTGATCTCGGTACTGGTATTTCCCATCATAATCTTTTTTCGGCTTTCCTCTCTTTTTACCACAGAGAACACCTCCTGAATATCTGGTAGAGGCTTGATTCCAAGGATTCTTCCTCGCACATCATCAAGTTGAGAATTCAGCCCAAGTAAGAACATGAAAATCCTTTTTTGCTCAATAATCTCCTTGTACAGATCACTGTCATTTGCAGTATCCCAATTATGCTTCTCAAACAAATCGAGTTGCTGCCATAACCTAGTCAACTTGCTGAAATATTGAGTGACATTCATCTCCCCTTGCTGCAATCTGTAAAGGGTGCTTTCTACTCCAAATAACTCTGCAACATTATCGCTACTGGAGTATTGTCTCTTAGCTGCATCCCAAATCTGTTTTGCAGTCTTGTATAAGAGGAAATTCTCACCTATCTCATTAGTCATGGAATTAAGAAGCCAAGACATAACCATATTATTTTCAGTCTTCCACTTCCTGTACTTTGAATCACTTTCTGCAGGTGCCTGTATGACTCCTGTCAAATAATCATCTTTCCCTTTTCCACAAATAAAGATGTATACGGACTGCGACCACTGCAAATAATTGTGTCCATTCAGCTTGTGTCCAGTTATGAGCACATGAGAGATGTTTTCATTGTTTCCATTGTCAGAACCACCATTACTAATCTGAACAGGCAGATCTGTGTCGGAAGAAGAGGATACTGGACTAGCAGGAGGAGGAACACTAGGCGTAGCCATTCCGTATTTAGTCATAACCTATCCTAGGGTTTAAAAGGATCATGCTCTGATACCATGAAAATATTTAGAGATAAAAGTGTTTCTTCATCTTAATCCCTCTGAAACAATACATCCTAATTAAATAGTTTAAGGAAACAAACCTCCCTTAAACTTAGGAACCTTATCACTATCTCTAAAATTTAAACTAAAACAAACTAAAAGATTAAGATAACTTTCAGAGTTCCTAATCTTAATTATTTAAATTAATTACTACTGTAAGAGCAGTAATTCTTCTAAGTAACAAATATATTATTAAACCTAATTCTACAGATATTTACTTAGAAAAGCTCAAAATTTGAGCATGTCTAAGTAGACATATTTTATCTCTTTTAATTGTCTAAATACTCTACTTGGATGGATAACAACCAAATGACAAAAGGAAAAAAAAAAGGGATTAAAAAGGTATTTTTAACTAGTAGATAAATTATACAAAATAAACACTAAACTCCAATTAAAATTAAATTTATGCACGATAAAATTTATATATTAAAATCAATAAAGGGTAACTATTGGTCAATTTTTAGCTTATGATAAAACCATATGGATGTCGAACAGATTTTCTTTCGTTGACAGGTGTATAACAAAGTATACTGAGTTCTCTTTAAGAATATTAATTTCTTTGGAGAAAAAAAAAAAATCAGTTTCTAATTTTCATGATGAGATAAAATGGTGTCCTCATATAAAAATAAACTAAAAATTCAATTTTATTGTGAAAGATCTGGATGATTAATATTATAATAATATAAAAGTTTAAGTCGGTCATAAAACCGACTCTGTTGCCTATATATATGTAAAGCTTGCACTGATAAAGAATATGTTTTACTGCTTCTCATCTATTTCTCTTTCAATTATTGGTTTTTATTTAATTTATTATTTTATTTCTTCTCTCGCCTCTCTCTCTGCTGTCTCATTTTGCTTGTCAAATATCAACTTAAATCCCTGGTAAATTCTCTTTAAGCCCCTGATAACTATTAATTTTATTATATTCATTTATTTTAATTTTATAACACGTTATCAGCACGATCTTGAACCTGAAGTTCTTGATATTCTGACTCAATATATGTACGGCTCTGCCGACTCAATATATGTACAGCTCTGCCGACTCAATTAATGTACGGCTCTGCCGACTCAACCAATGTACGGCTCTGCCGACTCAATTATTATTATCATGCATTACAGATCTAACTATTTAATTTTATTTATTTCTTATTGTTACATACTATATGTGCAGCTCTGTTATTATTATTTACTATTTTTATTATGTATTTCATGCACGGCTATACCGGCTCAATATATTATTAATTAATTGATTTGTTATCTCTGTTATATATTTATATTTTATGTATTTTATTCTCTTAAATTTATAATGTACTAGAATCTGAAGTTCTGGATTTTAATCAATGAAATCTGAAGTTCTAAATATTTATTGTTAAAATCTGAAGTTATTATTTTTGACCTGAAATTCTAAAAATATAAATGAAATTTTTGGCAACCTGAAGTTTCAAATATATCATTTTGATTATGTTACTAATTGTGATATTTTATGTATATAGCCATGTCAAATATTGCAAAACCAGAATTTGCTCTACTGGATATATTAGGAAATAATTATCTTTCATGGATCCTTGATGTAGAGCTGTATCTGCAGTCCAATGGCTTAGTTGATACAATTAGAGATAATAATGAAACATCTCTACAGGATAAAGCAACTGCAATGATCTTTATCCGCCGTCATTTACATGAGAGCCTGAAGACTCAATACCTCACAATTAGAGATCCACTGACTCTGTGGAAAAATCTAAAAGATAGGTATGACCATCAGAAAACCGTTGTCCTCCCAGAGCCCGGCATGAGTGGAGTAATTTAAGACTCCAAGATTTCAAATCAGTCGCTGATTATAATTCTGCCATGTTTAAGATAACCTCACAGTTGAACTTGTGTGGTGAAATACTGACTGATGCAGATCTATTGGAAAAGACATATACTACTTTCCATGCATCTAATGTGCTCCTGCAGCAGCAATATAGAGAACGTAGGTTTACAAAATACTCTGAATTAATCTCATGTCTCTTAGTGGCAGAACAAAATAATGAGCTTCTGATGAAAAATCATGAACTTCGCCCTGCTGGCGCAGTTGCACTTCCAGAAGCAAATGCTAGCACAAGTGAAGGCCGTGGACGTGGACATGAACGCGAACGTGGTAATCATGGTCGTGGTGGGTATAAATTTTCAAGTAATCTGTAATCGAAACCAGAAAAACATCTTTCAAAAGTGGAATGTTTATAATGCTAAACATAACAAGGGCAAAAATGTAGAGAAACATGCCCCTAAAAATTATGAAGATGTTTGTTTCAGATGTGGTATGTCTGGACACTGGTCTCGTACTTGTCGTACGGCTAAGCATTTGGTTGATCTGTATCAAGCCTCTGTAAAGGGGAAGGAAAAGAAAATTGATACAAATTTTGCAGATCAAATTGATGATCCTATAGATATCACAAGCCTGGACTTATCGGATTTTCTTGATAATACGGATGGAAAAGTGGATTACTCAATTGGTGAAGGAGATATCCATACCAATTAGAAAGTTGCCTAGTTAATATAGTCATATTAACTTTTGTTATGTTAGTACATATTTTTGTAATCTTTCAGAAGTAAGATAACTTATTTTGCTTTATATGATGTACTAACATATGGTTTATCTGATGAAAGACGAATATGGATGAATTATTTATTCTCAAAAGGGAAGGTGCAGATATATGTATTGTCGACAGTGCAACAACACATACTATTCTTCATAATAAGAAAGATTTCTCAAATTTGACAGTAACCAAAGTCAAGGTAAATACTATATCAGGTCCTGCAGATCTGGTTAAAGGTTCTAGAAGAGCCATAATCTTATTGAGAAATGGTACTAAATTATATATAAATGGTGCATTATACTCTAGTAGATTTAGAAGAAATCTACTCAGTTTCAAAGATATACGTAGTAACGGATATCATATTGAAACTACAAATGAGAAGAATGTTGAATATTTATGCATCACTAAAATTATCTCAGGCCAGAAGCTAATTGTAGAAAAACTCAGAGCTTTCTCATCTGGGTTGTATTATACAATTATGAGATCAATTGAAACTTATGTAGTTTCAAGCCAGAAACTATTTAAACCAATAACATTTCGACTTTGGCATGACCGTCTTGGTCATCCAGGATCTACGATGATGCGTAGAATCATTGAAAATTCTCATGGGCACCCATTGAAGAACCTGAAGATTTTATTATCCAATGACAATATATGCACTGTCTGTTCACAAGAAAAATTTCTCCTGAAGAGAAGCATAAGAAAAATGTCACTATTGAAGAGAAAAATGAGATATCATGGAATGTGACAACAATATCTCATCTGGATCCTCGCATTACCCAATGTGAAAGTGAGGTACGAAAAATAGTTAATCTTCAGATGATTGCGAATCAGTTGCCAGATGCATTTACTGATGCTGCTAAAGTGACAAAATCACACATACCAGCTGCCAATACACCAGTTAGAATAATTGTTCCTGTAGAACAATGTAATCAGAACGCAGCAAATGAATCATCTACTGCACGCCAGAAGCGTGGTAGACCAATGGGCTCAAAAGATAGTATTCCCCGGAAACGGAGAATAAAAAATTCTGATTCTTCTGAAAATAATACTCAAACTACAAAATCCATTATCTCTGAAAAATCAACTCCAGAAGAGTTGTCAATCCCTGAAGAGACTAAAACCCACAAAGAGGTACAAATAATTGATGAGTCACAAAATTCTGAAAATCAAGAAATTTCAATCAATTGTGCCGAAGATATGTGGAATCGTAATGAAATAATCATCGATGATATATTTTCATATACAGTAGCTTTGACAGTTATGAACGATGATTATGAACCACATACTGTTAATGAATGTAGACAAAGACACGATTGGCCTGAATGGAAAAATGCAATTCAAGCAGAATTAAGTTCCTTAGCCAAACGTAAAGTCTTTGGACCTGTAGTCCAAACGCCTGAAAACGTCAAACCTGTTGGATACAAATGGGTATTTGTACGGAAACATAATGAAAAGAATGAAATTGTAAGACATAAAGTAAGGCTTGTTGCACAAGGTTTCTCGCAGAGACCAGGGATTGATTATGATGAGACGTATTTACCAGTGATGGATACAATTACTTTTAGATTCTTGATCAGTTTAGCAGTCTCAGAAAGACTCGAAATGCGGCTTATGGACGTAGTGACAGCATATTTATATGGGTCACTTGATACTAATATCTATATGAAAATTCCTGAAGGATTTAAAATGTCTGAAGCATTTTTCAGGGGGAGTATATTAAATCAATGTGGACATATGTGCACTGCACTCTTTTTTCCTTCGATCAGATTTTATCCCACTGGATTTTCCTGACAAGGTTTTTAATGAGGCAGTCATTTTAAGCACATCCAAATATTATTAAATCCAGAAGATTATAATATTTTAGATCCAGCAGATCATAAAATATCTTTTGTTTAGATTTTGAGTTTTTATTGGTAAAAACTTTTAAATGTATTATAATAATATCATCCAAGAGGGAGTATTGTGAAAGATCTGGATGATTAATATTATAATAATATAAAAGTTTAAGTCGGTCATAAAACCGATTCTATTGCCTATATATATGTAAAGCTTGCACTGATAAAGAATATGTTTTACTGCTTCTCATCTCTCTCTCTTTCAATTATTGGTTTTTATTTAATTTATTATTTTATTTCTTCTCTCGCCTCTCTCTCTGCTGTCTCATTTTGCTTGTCAAATATCAGCTCAAATCCCTGGTAAATTCTTTTTAAACCCCTGATAACTATTAATTTTATTATATTTATTTATTTTAATTTTATAACAAATTTTTGTTTTTAGAATTAGTATAAAATTGCATAGCTTGCAATAGTCGTACTTATATAACGGATAGAAAATGTCATAACCGCACATATACACAAGATGTTTCGAATTTAGCGTTATCGTCAAACATTATCGCGTTGACGTTGAAATATTTATTGACGTATGGATATATTATCACTCATGTGATGCTATAATAATAAAACACAATCGAATTTACGTACCATGAAATGTTCTAATTAATAAATGAATAGTTTTTTTTTTCTCTCTCTCTCTCTTTCTATTACCTTCACCTGAAGTAGAGGTGACCCTTGATGAGAAGACAAATTGCTAGAGTGTGGAGGACATGCCGATCTTTTCCACGTTGGTGGAGGAGGGTGCATGGTCTCCTCCAAGAGCATGGAGGTTTTTCCATGCTTGTCAACAAGCATGAACCAAGTAGATGTGGCTTTACGATGAAGGTTGGAACCAGCAGTCATCACGGTTTGTTTGTCTTGTTTTTTGGTTTGTTGTTTTTTTTTTTCCTTTTAAATTTCAACTAGGTCTCTACTGTTTGAGGATTTTTTTTTTTTTTTTCTTATCAACTATTTGCGAAATAAGACGCATGATCCATTATGTTTCCAAAAACATATCAAATTGGTAACGGAATGGCAGGAATGTAAAAAATATCTTTGTTTTCTAAAAATATTAAATTAAATATTGAATTAAAACATATATTTAAAATAAAAAATTGAATTTCGAAATTAAAATTTAAACAGAAATAGAAATCTCCACTACCAGTTACAATTATGGACTATAGAGATTTGGTGCAAAGAAATAAAAAAAAAAAAATTTAATTTAAAATTTTTGAAAAAAAAAAAAAAGAAAAATCAAAATTTTTAGGGTGATGGAAATTAAGTGTTCATCTCCTTCACCAGATGAAGATGAACAAAGATCTCCATTCTAGATCTCTCAATAACAAATCAACCTAGATTTGAACTATATTAGAGAAGTGGACCTAATGGTAGTTTCATATTGGATGGTATATTAGAGATACGAAAAGAAGTGAGTTTGGTTTGCGGATGGGTGTTTTAGACAAGTTGGTCTGGTTTGCTGATAGGCGTTTTAGAGAAAAATATCTGGTTTGGCTGGATGAGGATTCTAGGTTGCAGTGTTTTTGATCAACTAGTGGTGGAGATCCAATCTCCCATCCAACAAATTGATGTGGACGGTGAAGATCAGATCTTCATCTCCTTAAAAGAAATTAAATTGTTTTTCAGTCTTTTTTTTTTTTTTTCAATTTTCCTTACATAATATAAAGTTGTATTCACTGGTTCTGGGTTCGATCAACCATTCCTCTCCTGTTGCCGTCGTTGACCCTTCTTCTCCTCTTGCTGTCGCCGACCCTCCTTCTCTCTTCAACCATAACTCGACCTATTCGTCTTCTCTCTCATCCTCTCAAAAATTTTCCTTTTTTGCTTTAGGTGTGTTATAAATGGTGGCGTTTTGGCTTTTTTGTTTACACATGTAGTGGGTATGTGACTATTGAATTCATCTGCTTGAATATCTTTCCAGTTTTCCTTTCTCTTTCCTGTTGCAGTTTCAGTTTGTTTCAATTTCAAACTCTTTAAAGCAAATTATTACTACTTTTTTTGTTTTCAAATTATTTTAAAAAGTCTTATGGGTATTTTGTCATTAAAAAAATGAACTGCAAAAATATGCTAGAAAAACTAATTTCAAATCTTTGGTACTAGTAAAATTTAAGCTCAGTTATTTAGTGCCAAAAGAAAAAAATTCCTTCCCAAGAATTGATTTGCATATAATTTAGTAAAGTAAAATATTAGATTATTTTAAAAAAAATAAATTTAAATCATTAATAATACTGATATGTCATAAAATCTTTTATGATAAAGTAAGAACCCAAAGAGGCAAAAATTTTGAATCTCAAACCATGTAGTAATTCACTTGTAGCTGTCATATGTCATAGTTTCCTTCTTCGTTGAACCTACAATCAATCGATTTTAAGAGAGAGGAAGATTAAAAAAGCTCATATCTCATAATCTCCAAATAAATTTGCTAAATTGTTTAGACACCAGCAAGCATTAGAGCAATTGTGAAAAATGAATAAGGGAACCGAGCAATTGAATTCGAAAGTGTAATTAAGGTTAGGTGATATTGGTAGACGCACCAGGCAGAGCCAGAGACAGCTGCCAAATTAATTCAGACCTTGAGACAGAGATGAAAGATGAAAGATGAAAGTGACAGAGACCAATCATGAGATCTGACATTACCTGGCCAGACATTTGATCAGGGACTCCAATTACCCATCATCATCACATCTTCACTAAAAACAACAAATCAAATAAATAGAATTTCTTCCCTTAAAAATTGCTCCTTTGCAGGTACTGATTGACTACTTGACTTGTACACAAAAGTAACACAATTGATAACTATCACTTTGAATACAGTTTTTATAAATAAATCATGTATAAAAAAATTCAGCGAACGAACTAGTTTGAATCACAAGTTAACATCATACGTATTGTAACCCCACTTGCATGCAGAACCTTGTGGAATGCAACAATTTTCTGCATGTTGCACGCAAAAAAATCCAATACAGGCTGCTTGAATTGATATAATCTCCTTGTTAGCACCTTAACACACCAAATAAAATAAATAAATAAAAGCACACAAATCATATCAGCAATGGGAAAAACTCACCATGTTCAAAATTCAAAACTACTCTTGCGCTACTTATCAACGAGAAATAGAAGCCTGTCAAGAGCCATTATCAAGGCTACACATAAATTACAACTGAAAACCACTTAACAGCCAATTCTCCTGACTATAAAACAACCCTAGAAAATAATGTGAATGGAACAAAGAGATAATTAAGATGACACAAACAAGAGATTGTATTGAAAATGAAATGAAGGAAAAGACAAAACCCTGAAAATGGTACACAAGACAATCTCGCTCTATGCAAAACCGATGAAATTGGTAACTACTGGCCAAGCTTTGTGTTTTTTTTTTTTTCCTCCCTTTTGGGATGCTAACTAAATATGAACAGGTTTGATTGCTGGTACTGGAAGGCCAAGAAAACATGAAGAGGTCATTATAACATTGCTGCAATTGAGGCACTTGTTGGCTCCTCCGTTGCCACAAATGCCCATACTCTCATTCTCAGAGTTGTTCTCTTTCGACAATTCAATAGCATCGTATTTTTCCACTGTTTCTTCATCAACAACATTATCACTTCTGTCAATTTTTTCGCCTGAATCTGCAGTCTTCAAATCTGCTTCCGGTACTTGCTCTTCTTCTTCGGAATTGCACTGTTCAAGATCAGCCGAGGGAGATATCGTGCAGTCGTCATCGTCATGATCAAGACGAACAAGCTGCAAGGTGAGATGACCGTTGGATCTATGGGCCTTGAAATACTCATGATGTCTCACTTTCTCTTCTCTAAGGATCAAACGGCCGTCACTGGTGTAATATCTCTTCAAAACAGAAGGCATATGCGAGGGCAGATTCTCTGCACGTGCAAGCAACGATATCGGTTGTGGGAACTCTCTCTTCTTCGTTGTCCACCGTCCATCTCTCTTACACTTACGAGACCCCTTTGATGCTTCATCAATATCAGTCGTTGTTAAATTCACATCCTCCTTGTCCTCCAAATCAACGCAGCTCTCCATGCCAATGTAGTCACCAATATGAGAAAAAGATGTTGGTGGTGGCGACATCAGGGTAGACGTCATAATGCAAGAATTGTGGTGTTTGTGGTTGGTTTCAGGGCAAATGGTTAGGGCCTTGAGATCAAGTACAACACGAGTGCGTGTTTTTGGGGTCTCCATCTTATGAGAGAGAGACAGACAGACAGGGAGAGAAAAGAGAATTTTTGTTTTTAAATCTAGAAATTTATGTGTATTTAATTCAGATTTATATGAAATCTAATATAATCTAGGTGTATTTGAAAAGTTATTGACTTTATAAATTTTATTTAAGTGATGGATTTGGATGGATTTTAAAAGGAGTTTTATGGAAAATAATATTTTTAACAAATCTTACCATTTTCTAAGGATTTCATTATATTTGTATAGAATCAAATAAATTTAAAAGTAATGTTAGACCTCTCAAATTTTTTACTCAAATGACATGATATTTGAATAGTCAATATCTTATTAATTATCACAAAATCTTATAATTTATAAAATATTAATAACTTATATGTCATATCATTTGAATATGGATTTAAGCAAAAAATTTGGAAAGGCTAGTATTACTCTAAATTTAAATGTATTCAATTTAGATTTATATGTAATTCATTTAAATATAGATGTATTTAAAAAGTTCTTGACTTCACAGATTTTATTTAAGCGATAGATTTGAATGAATTTTAAACTAATGTTTATGAAAAAAATAATAATAATAACAAATCTTATCACTATTTGAAAGATTTCATTGGATTTCTTAAATAATTCTTACAAAATTAATATGGAATATTCTATAGATGTCATGAATTTTACCAAAATCTATCATTAAAAAAAAAAAAATACCCCCTCAAATATAAAGTATTGTCAGTTGATCCTAACTTTTGAAAACATTAGACAAAAAACCTCCTATTATTAGTCAAAATCGGTTTCCATATAAACTTTTAATAGTTTTATGACAAAAACATTAAGTGACAAAAGTACCCTTATTGAGTTGTTTAGGGAGAAATGTAAAATGTATATTGGCTTTCAAATTCTATGAGAGGACAGACATACCCTTGTATAGCCACTAAAAAGGGAGGAAAAGAAAAAACTTAATTTTAATCAAATTATAGATTTACACTTGAAATTACAGATTTGTCCCCTTGCAAATTACAATCCCTAAAAAATAAATATAATAAATTAAATTAATTCATGAATAATTAAAAACAATTGAGATTAAAAAAAATGGAGTTTGTATTCTTATATTCAAACCAATTAAAACTAAAAATTTCTTAATTAAAGTAAAAAAAAAAAGTTCAGGTAGCAAAGAAAAAAATAAAAATTTATTTTTTTTAAAAAAAATAGAGAGATCTCAAACATCCATCACATAATGGATGATGAAGATTAATTTAAAAATAAAAATTAAAAAATTGTGTTGTAAAAAAAAATTAAAAAATAATAATATAAAACTTGTCTCAATCTCATCTGCATAATATGGGTTGATGTTGAAGATGAATCCATCATCATCTTTCGAATCAACCCGAATAAACCCACTCCTCCCCACGTCTTTCGCTAAGAACTCGTGACACCTAGTAAACGAATTCATGTATGACAGCGTACAAGTGGACCTCGGAGATGATGTTGAGACCATTCAGGACCATCGGAGCAGTGGAGGGTTTGGCATTGTAAGTAACACTAGTATGGAAAGTGGCCTCAGTGTCTTTCACTTTAATAGCGATGGACTTGACGGCTAGGCCGTGAGAGGTGGATAAGACACAATAGGCTGAGACAACGTTAGACTTGATAAATTCGACTCTAGTTTTTCCAAATATGATGAATGTGGTTTTTAGTATTCTTTCTTTTTTTCTTTGATATTTTTTTTTTTAAAAAAAAATACATTTTCTTCATTTGGGTCGAGCTAGATAAAGATGATGTTAATGATTGATGATGTTGCTCTAATGATTATAATGGTTTAGAGATTAGGAGATTGACGATGGTCTGGGTTTCCATTCGACTGAAAACTTAGATTTTTGGGTTTGAAAACCCACATTTTTGAGTTTCCATTTGAGTCATCCTACAGGCAACAGCGCAACTATATCTGATGGAACTGGTGAAAACAGAGGAAGAGAAGAAGACGAGTTGGTGGAGAAGTTGCATTCGATGCGTAATGACGGTTATGATATTAGTTGATAGGTAACGACAACGATAGGTTATGGTGGTGTGTTGAGTGGTGTGATAGGATTAGGTTTTAGTGGTGGGTGGGCGGCGATAAAGTTGAGCGACAATAATGGTTGAGTAAAATGACAGACAGAGATGGTGATGGGATGAAGTTTTGGTTGTGGGTGTAGTTTTTTAAGGTTACACGTGCCCGTTTCTGATTTTGTTGAATCACTATTTAAATTTATTTAATATCTAGAATATTATAAAATTCAATCTAGTTGTCCCCATTTTGTGTTTCGAGGAATCTATTTCTAAGTTTAACCCTTAATGACCTTTTTATCCTCAAAATTGACATATTCATTAATTCATTGATAGAATTACTATGTTATTCAATGATTGGATCGTTTTAGCTATTATTTTCAATATCAGAGGTGTTTTGATATTATTTTCAATTCCAAAGTTAAAATAATAATAACGCAAAAAATTTCATCAAATTTCAATAAATTCTAGATTAAACGCGTCCTCCTAAGAACATGGAGAAGAGCTTTTCTATTGAGAAACTCTCTTAGAAATGTTGACTATGATTTTTCATATTTTGAACTAATTAAAAATATGAAAATTTATCTCATTTTCTCTTCTATTAATTGTAAAATATAAAAGGTAAAAGAGTATAACACATATTTTAGAGAGTATAACAAATATTTTATAGTGATTAGTCAAAAGTAGATATATATTTTGTTTTAAATAATTACATTGGAGATGAAAATATATATTTTTATATTTTTCTTGTCAAAGTGGATTCATATTTAAAAAAAAAAAAAAAAAAATTTGTTGATGTGTCACTAATGGAAGCCCAAAAGTGCATAATAGGATTAGGGAAGCTTTTAGATATTTATAACAACATGAGACGCACGTTATCTTAAAGCATCTCCAATGCAATTATATATTTAAGTTGAATATTTTGCTGCATAGGTTAGATACATAATGAGTTTTTTGAAACTCTCTACAATACAATTATCTAATCAAAATATAAAGTTGATGTGACAAAAAAATAAAAAATATGAAGATGAGTTTTTAATTGAGAAACTCTTATAGGATTTTTCAAAATTTTCAACCGATTAAACCTTTAGAGATTTGTCTCATTTTCTTTTTAGTTAATTGTATTTCTATATTTTTTTTGCCAACGTGGATTCATATTAAAAAAAAATTATAAATGTGGGACTAATAAAAAAAAAAAAACATAATAGCATTGGAGAAACTCAAAAATATACAAGTACGATATCCAATGGTTTTTCTTGTTTATAATCAATCACAGTTTTTTAAGTTGATAGAAAATACATATATCAAACACAATAGTCATATTGCGTGGTTAGGATAATGACTCATATAAACGAGAAGAAAACATTCACATTTCCATTTATCGAACAAATGTACCACAATTGTTGTATAATTAATTATGAAGGTAATAAATAAGAAAGAATAAGTCACCCCTCAAGACTCTAGAGTGAGCTACTGATTTTCTAAACAAATACTCAAAAGATGATCATAAATTCTCAAGAATTTACTTGCATATAATTTAGTAAAGTAAAATATTAGATTTTTTTTTTGAAAGAAAAATATTTAAATAATTAATTATATTAACATATCATAAAATCTTTTATGATAAAGTAAGAACTCAAGTAGGCAAGAGTATCCAAATTTTATCGATAGACATCTCACAAAAAATTCAAATTTTGAATCTCAAACTCATGTAGTAATTCGCTTGTAGCTGTCATATATTATGGTTTCCTTCTTCGTTGAACCTACAAATTAAATCAATCGATTTTAAGAGACAGGAAGATTAAAAAGCTCATATCTCATAATCTCCAAATAAATTTGCTAAATTGTTTAGACACCAGCAAGTTTTGGAGCAATTGTGAAAAATGAACAACGGAACGGAGCAATTGAATTCGAAAGTGTGATTAAGGTGAGGTGATATTGGTAGACGCACCAGGCAGAGCCAGAGACAGCTGCCAAATTAATGCAGACCCAGAGACAGAGATGAAAGACGAAAGTGGCAGAGACCAATCATGAGATCTGACATTACCTGGCCAGGGTGGATATTGGGAGGTAGCTGTACTACATTTGATCATGGACTCCAATTACCCATCATCATCATATCTTCACTAAAAACAACAAATCAAATAAAAGGAATTCCTTCACTTGGAAATTGCTCCTTTGCAGGTACTGATTGACTACTTGATTTGTACACAATCGATAACTATCAGTTTTACTACAGTTTTTATAAATAAATCAAATATAAAAAAATTCGGCGGACTAACTAGTTTGAATCACAAGTTAACATCACATATATTGTAACCCCACTTGCATGGAGAACCTTGTTGAATGCAACAATTTTCTTCATGTTGCATGCAAAAAATCCAATACAGTCTCCTTGTAATTAGCACATTAACACACCAAATAAAATAAATAAATAAAAGCACACAAATCATATCAGCAATGGAAAAAACTCACCATGTTCAAAATTCAAACTACTCTTGCGCTACTTAGCAACGATAATGGAAGCCTGTCAAGAGCCATTTTCAAGGCTACACAAAAATTACAACTGAAAACCACTGAACAGCCAATTCTCCTGACTATAAAATGTGAATGGAAGACAGAGATAATTAAGATGACACAAACAAGAGATTGCATTGAAAATGAAATGAATGAAAAGACAAAACCCTAAAAATGGTACACAAGACAACTCTCGCTCTATGCAAAACCGATGAAATCGGTAACTACCGGCCAAGCTTTGTATTTTTTTTTTTTTTCTCTCTTTTGGGATGCTAACTATGAACAGGTTTGATTGCTGGTACTGGCAGGACAAGAAAAAATGAAGAGGTCATTTTAACATTGCTGTAATTGAGGCACTTGTTGACTCCTCCGTTGCCACAAATTCCCGTACTCTCATTCTCAGTGTTGTTCTCATTCGACGATTCTAAAGCATCGTATTTTTCCACTGTCTCTTCAACACCCTCATCAACAACATTATCATTTTTGTCAATTTTTTCACCAGAATCTGCAGTCTCCAACTCTGCTTCTGGTACTTGCTCTTCTTCGGAATTGCACAGTTCAACATCAGCCGAGGGAGGGATGCAGTAGTTGTCGTCATGATCAAGAGGAACAAGCTGCAAAGTGAGATGACCGTTGGATCTGTGGGCCTTGAAATACTCATAGTGCCTCACTTTCTCTCCTCTAAGGATCAAACGGCCGTCGCCAGTGTAATATCTCTTCAAAACAAAAGGCATATGCGAGGGCAGATTCTCTGTACGTGCAAGCAACGATATCGGTGGTGGGAACTCTCTCTTCTTTGTTATCCACCGTCCATCTCTCTTACACTTACGAAACCCCTTTGATGCTTCGTCAATATCAGTCGTTGTTAAATTCACATCCTCCTCGTTCTTCAAGTCAACGCAGCTCTCCATGCCAATGAAGTCACCAATATGAGAAAAAGATGTTGCTGCTGGCGACATCAGGTTAGAAGTCATGATGCAAGAATTGTGGTGTCTGTGGTCGTTTTCAGGGCAAATGGTTAGCGCCTTGAGACCAAGTACAACACCACCAGTGCGGCTCTCAGATGTTTTTGGGGTCTCCATCTGATGAGCGACAGTCAGAGAGAGAAAGGGGAATTTCGGTTTTAAAATCTAGAAATTGTGCATGTTGACCTGTTTTGGCTGGTTATAAAAGGAGATTCCAGAGAGAGAGAGAGATCAGAACAGTGTGTTTTCGAGAAATGCAGCATTGAGAAGAGTAAAAGTTGGTGCAGAGACAGCTAATATTCGTGACGTCAAGATTGGATTTGTATGTGGTTTGCATATATTCTCAATCCCAGTCATTAACAACTTCCCTGCAAAAATGATACATTTACACATTTACAACTCATAATCAAACAAGTACATCTTGATTTTGCTAAAAATATGAGAAGTTAACCTTTGAGTATCGTCCTGTAATCCAAAAATTTATATAAAGTTATTATTTAAATAATATAATAAATTTATGTATAATTATCATGTCATCTATATATTATTCTAAAATTAATATGATAGTTATAAATAAATTTTTTAGATTATTTAGGTAAAATTTTTGAATAAATTCATTTCGAATTAATATGATAACCACAAATCAGATTGTCATATAATTTAAATAAAATTTTTGGATAAATTTTTAAAAAATATAGGATTATCTCTTATCTAAATATAAAAAAAAAAAATGTTAAACTTCTCAAATATTTTATCCAAATTCACGATGTAGTATGTTTATTGTCAAAATTCTATATTATTTAAGTATAGATTTAAACAAATCTTGATAAATTACATATAATATCATTTAAACATGTAAAATATTTAAGAAATTTAATGTTATCTCTTATCAAAATATCATCTAAGATATTTGGTTAAGGAATGTGGATATTTTTTATATTAATGAATTCAAAATATAGAAAATATTGAAATATTAAAAGTATAACTATTTATAAATATAAATATTATAATATATTGAGCATAATATAGATAAGTTTTCAATTTCAAAATATCTTTGTTTTTATGGCAGCTAAATCAACCAAAATTTTAATTATTTTTTGTAGACTCAAGCTGCGACTCTATTTTCTCCACCATCTTTTTAAGAAAAATTTTAATTTAATTCCCAATATTTAGTAAAATATTATTTTTTTATTAATATTTGTATTTTAAATTTTCGTCATTCCTAACATTTTAAAAATGTATCAATTTAGTCCGTCTGACCAAAAAAATGATAGTCAAACATGATAAACATGGCAAAAAGATGGATTTACCTTCAATATAATTTAAAATAGTTAAAATAATGTAATTACCCTTTTAAAAACTAATAATTATAAAATAATCATCTCTATTATTATAAAATTGTCATTGTCCACTTTCCAATCAAATTGTAATACATCATTGAATCGATTTTTTTTAATCCAATTTATTGTTAATAATATTTTAATTAAAAAATAATATTTTTAATATAAAATTAAAAAAAAAAAATTCTTCATATTCTACCTTTCATCATCTTCCTCATCTCCAATTTCATTTTCTACATTCATCAAAATCATTATTTCCATTATTTTCATCAAACCAACATCACCAAAATTAAACATCAACATCAAACCAAACATCTCTCAAATCTAAAAAAAAAAATGTTTATACAAATTTAAAAAAAAAATGTTTATGTAATTTTTTTTTTTTAAAAAAAAAAACCAATCTCCATTGCTGGAGACCAGATTTAGTCTCATGTGATGGAGACCGAGACCAATGTTGGTCTCCTCGGTGGAGACCTTTAGTCTCCATCGGGTCTCTAGCATGGACTCCAGGTTCCGGTCTCTAGCCTGGTCTCCATTTCGACGATGGAAACCAGTTTTCTGATCTTTCTTGTCGGAAGGAGAATTGTTTCTATGGGAGATCCATGGAGACCTGTTTTTTTTTTTTTAACTTAAAAATATTTTTATATATTAAATTAAAAATATATATATTAAAAATATATAAACATATTCAAATTAAAATGACCAAATTAACCCTCTTTCTATTAAGGTTGACTAACATTTGAATAATGCAATGACTAAATTGATACATTTCTGAAATGTTAGGGATAACAAGAATTCGAAATGTAAACGTTAGTAAAAATGTAATATTTTACCAAATATTATGAATTAAATTAAAGTTTTTACATCTTTCTATGGTAGCAAGTAAAACTGTCCACGTGTACGGCACTCTATACAGTTTTAAATCTTCCTATTTTGGCTAGTGTACCCACTACCCACGATAAACAAATCCCATGCATATTGGAGTCAGATAATCATCAAGCATGGTGATTACGGAAAAACTTCAAGAGCTTCAAGCATGGATTGTTTGGTGCAATTTCAGGCAACCCAAATTGATTATAGAAGCCAGAAACGAATGATAAATTACAGAAATAAACTAATAATAAGAGAATAACATGTACAAGCAGAAAATAATTAAAAAATGTTATAGGAGAGATTTAAATGAGGTTTAATTTATATACACACATATATATATAAAAGAAGAGTACAAAAAAGCAACAGGACACCTCTAGCATGAAATAAATGTGTATGCCAGACTCCCCAACTCTAAAAAAATATTATCATTTACATTTCTGTATTTCCTCTGAAAACACAACAATATCACGAAACTTACGCTCAATCGAACCATATACTATTATTTTTTTCTATGATTTCGTATGTTTATTAGATCTCTACAAATTAAAGGAATCAAAACAATGAAAATGTCGCAATTATTGATTGAAGCCATAATTTAAGGGAGTAAAAAATTCTTGATAAGAACCTAATCACTAATATCTACAGATACAAAACTTATCTCCATATATGAGTTGAGTCGAGTGTTTTCATTATATTAAATTGTTGCGTAAGCAAGAATAAATCTACTGTAATTGAAAAGGGAATACACAATATTCATCTATCATTTTGAAGAGTAATGATAGACTTCTCAAATTTTTTGTTCGAATTTATATTTAAATGACAACATCATATTAATTATCACATCATCATATATAACATTCAGACAACTTATCATTTGAATATGGATTTGGACAAAAATTTGAGAAGCCCTAGCATTACTCTCAATTGAATCACTTGACATGAATGCAAAAGAAACAGAGAAGTAAAAATATCATGGACAAATATTAACCTAATCAAACAAAACGAAAACAGTAATAAAAATAAAAGGAAGAAGAGTTAGAGAACTTACAGAAGATAGAAGACAAGGAGGAAGAAGAAAAAGGAGGAGACATGGTTATGTGGGCATAGCTCTCTGCAAAAGGGGTGTGATAATAATAAAAACAAGGCACGGGGATGACAACTCAAAACACAACGCGCACAGACAAAGACAGGCATTTCGCTAATGCCTTTCACATTCTTTTTTTGGCTTATTTTGGGGCGAATTTTTAATTTTAATTTTATCGCTTCGATTTCGCTTCTGATATCATCAATAAATAAAAATATCTGTAACACTCTTCTTAGCGTTATATTGCCGATTTTTGGGCGGGGTTTTAGGGATTATCGTGTTCACCGAGTCGTGCCTCGGTGGACCGCCTTACCCAATTCATGGTGTTTTCTGGTATTTTCGCTGTTCGTTGCTTTAAAAAAATTTATAATATATAGAGAAGGTGTACACGGTCAATTTGTTTACACAATTTGGATTTTTTAAGAAAAAATTCAATTAACCCGAATAAATCACTATATTTTGAGATACTAATTTACGGTTTTCATGCGATAAGTGTGACAGATCAGAGAACTTAATTACCTGCGCTGCCACCATCATTTACACACTGAAATAATAATAATAAAATCCATTGCAACCGTTTTCTCGTCTACATAAATGTACGACTATGTATGTAGGAATAGCTTTGACTCCAGATAATATTTTATGTACTACATGGATGTCCATATTCACAGCCAAACCATCACTTGTTTGGATATCGTCTGATAACCCGTAAACCGATAACAATTTACACGATAAATGCATTGTTTCATTTGTTGACACAAACAAGAATTTAGGGCATGTTTTCTCATAAGAAATCCTGTGACGGAAAGCAAATTTAATTCCATGTTGTCTTATCAGAAATCCAGTGAAGGAAAGCAAATTTAATTCAGGCTTGTGAATTTTCAAGCAATCTAATTATTCGCAAAAATCATAGAAGTAAAACCTAGACATTTATGTTAATTCACAAAATCATACAAGCAAAACCTAGAAATTTATGTAAATCATACAAGTAAATTCACTTGCAAAATGAAAATCATACCAGAGATTCGGAATGAGAAATTGATGTAGTTCACTTGCAACAAAGAAATCAAATTTGAGTTGAGATTCAAAGAGTGAAAAATGATGCTAGAGTTGAGAGTGAGAGAACCTGAAAGTTGCTTCAGAACCTAAGGTTAATTATGCTTGACATGTGTGATTATAATGAAATGAATTGAATTGGATTGAAATAAAATGGATGAAATTGAATTGGATTGGATAGAAAAATTATTACTATCCTATGTTTGGCAAAACTTGAGATTGGATTAAAATTATATCATATTATATATGGTGTTAGTTGGGATTGGATTGAAATAAAATTAATTTAAATATTTTATAATATACTTAAAATTAATTTAAAAAATATTATTTGATTTTTTTTTTTTAAAAAAAAAATGGAGATGAAATGCTCATTCCTAACTCCATCAATTCCCACCATTTTAGTTGAGAATGAGCATTCTCATGAGAGGAGAATTTGAAGGAGTTTAGGATTGAGTTTAGATTCTCACTCATTACGCTCCAAACATGATTAGAGAGTTTGATATATTTTGAATCCAAACCCACATCAAATTTCACGTTTCAAACATATCTAAGATTCACGTGGGAAGAAAAAACATATAGAGTAGTCTAATAATTTCCCCTCACCAATTTATTGTCTGAAAGTAATTAAATATCCATCATAGGTAGCTTGTGTGCTCTCAAGTTAAAAAATCCATTATAAGCAACTTTTGTTCTCTCTAGTCAAATATTCATCGCGGGTCATTGGCTTGTGGTGGATATTTAAATGACCAACTCTATCAGGGGCTTTTAAAAGCCTGTGATTAATAATGTTTATTAACACTGACAAATTGAGTTTGTGATAACTAAATTGTAATAGTAAATAGGTTTTATTGTAGTTGAATTTTGGTTGCATTGATATATTATCGTATTATTCTAGGTACGTGTTCTTGAATCCCATCTAAGTTGGTGAAACTTAAAATTTTTATTTATTCATAAAAAACCAACCTAGAATGTACAGCGAAAGTTAGTTGAAAAAAATCTGGACAGATAGGGATTGACCCGTAATTTTAGCAGGGGTATAAATGTACAAATTTAAAGTTTTAAACTGAAGGGTAATTTATTACTATAACGGACAAAAAAATGACTAGTTTATGTTTTTCTATATAAATTTATCTATTTCACCCCGTTTTGAGACTTATAAAAGTTTCCAATCGTTTCAATCATCTAAATAAAGTCTTCGTATAATTTCTAAGCACATTTGAGTCATTATTCACAGTACATATGAGTTATTATTCACACATTAAAAGATCATTAATGCTTTAATTTTTTTATTCTCTTAATAGAGAAGTTTCCTCGTATCTAATCTTTCATACTTGCTTTTGAGTATGGGACATTCGTTTATTATAAGAACAATTGTAAGGGATGAAATCCAAGAGTGGGGATTATTTGGTAAAAATTGGCGTGTGGTATCACTAATATTGTATTATGTAAGAAATTTGGGCCTTGAGGATTTTGAGTAGTGGAGAATCCCCAGGCTTGGTGGGCCTGGAGGTGTGAACGTAGGCGGGTTGGCTGAACCCCATGAAAATATGAGAAAATACTTAAACTAATCCCTTTTTGAGAGTCTATTTGAAAATTAACCATTTTTTTTTAGGTTGAAAAAATCTCAACCCTGAAGTTGAGATTGAATTAAATTAATACTATGACTCACAACTTGGAAGTTGGGATTCTGAACCTAATGGTTGAGATTCTCTACCTTGAGGTTGGGATTTAAAAAAAAAAGTTATTTTTCAAATGGGTTATCAAAAAGGGGTTAGATTTCAATTAAACCCTAAAAATATCGCGTTTGATCTCCCTATCGGTTATCTTTTTAATTTATGCAATATACTTTAATTTCTCATATTTAATATTCGCACAAATATTTCAATGTTGCATATTATAATTATGAATTTGATACAAAACTGTTTAAATTTTTAGAAATCCAATTCACTCTTTCCTCTGGGGTCGCCTTTTGATCGTACACATACATAGTAGGAATAGGATGACGAGCTTTCTACTACCTAAAATATATAGAACTTTAACAAATGTTTATTGTACTAATTTTTATTTTAGTGTTTGTAATGGACCATTTACATTATATTGAAAATTATTTATATGAAATGTTAAATTAAATTAAAAATTAAGCTATTTTGAGTTTCAATTTTTTTTTATTTGTCTTTTAATTGAAATTTTATAATTTACTGAAAATTGAACCTGATCAAAACAGATCAAGTTTGAGATAGATCACTCTAAACAGATTTAGGTTTAGGATGAAAAGTGAAAAACTATTTGAATCGCAAGTCTGGTTTGGCGCACCCACCATCCTAAATTAGCTTCAGGTTCAAGCCAGACTGATTCAAACTCTATGCTATCTATTGCCAACTGTAGTTGTAACTAACTGGGAGGTACATCTTCTAATATAACGTTGAAACAAACACCTGGTAAAGCCGAGTTGGTTAATCCGTATACAAATATATTTGCCTCTTTTAGCCAAAAGCAACAATTATCAATTGAATGAGAGGCGATGAAGTTCAGAATATTTGCAAACAACTAAACCTATCTCTAATCAATTTGACAAACTAATGAAGCATCGGATTCCACTATTGTTAAAAAAAGACCAACTTCTGCCACAAAGATAAACCAAAAAATATAGCATCAACTTTCGAACACGGCTGGGCAATGACAAGCTTCAAAACCATGCTGTCTAGATGGTAAAACATCTCTAGCTAGAACAATTCCGACTAATGGCACCTAGACCAACAAGTCTTCAAGTCAGATGCAAGGCAATATCTGTATTAATATTAGGACTTTGCCAATGTAAAGTTCTAATAATCAACCAAGAACGACCATGGCCAACATATATAATGATGGAAAAGATTTGGGAGCATGCAACATCCAGTTAATTTTCGATGAAACCAATTACGCTAAAGGATAACAGTCTGAAGCGTTTTTTGTCCGATAATGAGGCTACATTTGGATGATTGATTATAAAATCAAATTGGACTTAAAAGGGGACTGAGTTTTAAATATAGATGGCACTAATGCATACAATAATCATATGGTAGGTTTTTAGTAACCTTAATTTACCAGCTTCGGATTGAAAATTCTTGATATTTATGCTCAATTTTATTTGAACATTCTCACTCCTCTGATAACAATAATAATTTTTTTTTTACCTAAGTTCAATAGTTCTAAATTATTGTTTTATATTTCATTAATATTAAATTATTATTCTATCAATACTATGAATTCAATCCCACCATACACCAAACAACAGACATGGTTACATTCAATCAAATTCCTTCTGATACAGTTTACAAATTCAACGTACCCAAGTACCCAATACCATTGAATGCAATCAAATTTAATATAATTTGATTCAACATATCATATCAAATGAAAATAAAAGATCTATGGGTTATCTTGAAATCAAGCACAAACAATCTATCAGAGAGCTAAGTACCTCAAAAAAAGAACTTTATAGTGAACTTGTTTTAATAATTGGCAATACCAAATTGCTTGAAGAACAGTTTCTAGTGCACTGCATTGATGTATTTTTTGAAACCTAAACGATCATGCACCTTATTTCATCAATAATTAATAAAAAATATTTTTTCAAACAGTAGGGGCCTAGTTGAAAATTTTTTCCTTTTTTAAAAATACCCTTATTTATTTGAACACTTAAATTGAAATTTGATGAAATGGAATGAGTAATAATTCTTTACCATTTTTTTTTACAAATTTGTTGACGATTCTAATAACACATCATCATTTTAAAAAATAAATGATGAAGATTGTTAGATTTTTTTCTTTCTCTTAATCGCTTAAACTTAAATTTTTCTTATAAAAAAACTTAACACCAGTAAAAGATTAGCAAATAATCCATGCTCGAAATTAAATTACTCTTGTACATTGAAATATAATGAAATTGAATTGCTTTTGTATTATTACTAAAATCATACAATAGCTTAATTCGTCATATTTTGTATCTCAATTCATGATGAGCAAAATGATGAACGATTATTTATAAATAAATATTTATTTTATTTGAAAAATGTATCCATTTATTATCCTACAGATCGTAACGAAATTGGGATACAAAATATGAAATACTCATCATTGTTGTACTGGATCCAGCGTCAGCTTGGTGGAGCTTAGAGTACCATTGTCTTTTATCAAGAAGGCTTTTCCACTCTTCACAAGTTGACTATTTAAGCACTAACGTTTTCATTCGCTCCCAAAAAAAACAAAATAAAAAAGAAAGCGTGATTCGGCGATTCAAAAAAGCGCAGACGACAACAGTTTCAGAGACACGTGGCAATACGTGGTTTGAAAACTAGTCAACAAGCACCGCCTCTATGTTTTGGTAAATTTGAAATTTAAATGAGGATTGGTCGAGATTATGATTACCATATGTCAATCCATGCGACGACTAGTACTAGGTTTTCACGTGACACATATAACACATTATTGCCGTAGCTGGTGCGCACTACGCACCCCAAGCCGTACAGCGCATTTTAGCAGTCTCACTCCCAGTCGACTAGCTTTTTGTTTTATAGCAGGTCAGTGAAGCCCACTCTCGCATTTCTACCCCTCCAAATCCTTCTTAAAGACAGCTCTCACTTGAGCGTCTCCAACACATGAAATGGCGAATCGTCTGGTTGGAGTGTTATTGTTAGGTTTGTTATGGTTGGAAGGATCGGTCGCGGTGACATTTTCGTCGAAGCTGGTGCACAGATTCTCCGATGAAGCAAAGGATAGGTGGATGTCGCGAGGGGGTGACGTGTCGGCTGTTGATTCGTGGCCGAAAAGGAACAGCGTGGAGTACTTGGAGTTGCTTTTGAGTAACGACTTGAAACGGAATCAGTTGCTGTTTCCTTCGGAAGGAAGCCGGACTCTTTTCTTCGGAAATCAGTTTTACTGGTAATTAATTGCAATAATTTGTTTATTTATTTATGAAGTTTATAAAAATATAATTTCAAGGTCGCGTAATTTGTGGAAATGAATGATTATTCAGGTTACATTACACGTGGATTGATATAGGGACACCAAATGTTTCATTTCTAGTTGCATTGGATGCTGGTAGTGATTTGTTATGGGTCCCATGTCAATGTATACAATGCGCTCCTATGTCCGCCACTTATTACTCTCCATTGGTATTGTTATTCTCCTTTAATTTTTTTAAGACATCAAAACTTGTTAACACAACTGAGGAATTGCATTGTGGGGTAGCATAGCATGGCTAAAAGGTTGTAGCATTTTAATTTGAATGATTGATTGGCAGGTGCTCCCTCTGTAATTGGGGCATCCCTTGTGCAGGATAGAGATTTGAGTGAGTATGACCCGTCTTTATCGAAGAGCGGCAATAACGTATCTTGCAGCCATCAATTATGCGAAGCTCGGGCTAATTGTAAAAGTTTGAATGATCCCTGCCCCTACATTGCTGATTATTTCACCGAAGACACCTCAAGTTCTGGATATCTTGTTCAGGACATCCTGCATTTGGGTTCACTTAGCAAAAATGCATCCAAAAGCTCGGTGCAAGCATCAGTCGTTCTTGGGTGTGTTTTATGTAGTTTTTGTTCCTCTAACTGATGAATAACTGCTGATGTAGACTTATGATGATGCGTGTTATCGGTTTGTTACAATGCAGCTGTGGTAGGAAGCAAAGTGGTACTTATTTGGATGGAGCTGCACCTGATGGTCTGATGGGATTGGGACCGGGGGACATTTCAGTACCTAGCCTGCTTGCGAAAGCAGGATTAATTAATAATTCGTTCTCGATTTGTTTTGATGATGATGCTTCCGGGAAGATTCTCTTTGGAGACCAAGGGTTCGCCTCCCAACAGTCTACTTCATTCTTACCTATAGGAAAAAAATAGTATGTCCTTGCAAAGGAATTTCTCTTATCTTATCTAGTATAGAAAAGTAAAACTAGGAAACTAAAGCAGTTGTATTAGCTAGCATTTTCAGCGAGCGTTCTGTAATCAGCTTGTCATTTGTTTCAGTCATAATTATTTTGTTGTGGTGGAGTCCTACTGTGTTGGAAGTTCTTGTCTTCAACAATCTGGGTTCCAAGCGCAGGTTGATAGTGGCGCATCTTTCACGTATCTTCCCACTGACCTCTATAATAAAGTTGTTTTAGAGGTGTTTCTTCGTACCTGTATTTGCATTATATTAATGTTTTTCGTGTTTATAGCCTTAAGGTTAGTGTTTTCTTATTGCAGTTTGACAAACATGTTAGTGCTAAAAGGGTTACTCTCCAAGGAAATTCCTGGAATTACTGCTATAATGCCAGGTTTGTTACTGATTCTATAAAGTTTGGAGGCTCTTTTCTTGGATCTTCAGAACTCACTATCAGCTGTTTTGTGTGAATAGTTCAAAGAAGGAGTTGAATGTTCCTAGCATGAGGCTCTTATTTAGTTCGAACCAAAGCTTTGTTGTCCATAATCACATATATATCTTTCCTGAAGATCAGGTAATCCTTGTTTAACCTTTGTACATTTGAAACTGAATTTGATATTCTATTCATTTCAAAGAATAATAGGCCTAGAAAAAAAGGTAGAGTATATCAGTTTGAACTTTCAGTGTTGTGAAATTCACTTTCTAGTCCGCAACATGTGTATTGCTGTTGTCAGTGAAGTCAACTTGTAGAATATCTCAGTACATTGTTGAGAATTTCACTTTCTCCTGTATTTGATTTGATCCGCATCTCCTGATTTCTGATAGATACTTTCATGTTTTCTCGTTTTCTCTTAGAGGTTGTAGTTAATTCAAAAACTTATCATGTTAATATAACTTCATTGTGCAGGGATTTATAACATTCTGTTTAACTGTGATGCCTGGGGATGGAGACTATGGTGTCATTGGACGTGAGTAAACCTCTGTTTGTTACTGAATGCCTTAATTTTCATTTGATTGTCCTCTCTCCCTCCCTTTTCTCTCTCACTCCCACTCTCTCTCTCTGTAGTTTTTTTGTGAAAGTGTATTATCTGTGCATTGCAGAAAACTTCATGATGGGCCATCACATGGTCTTTGATAGGGAGAATTTGAAGTTGGGTTGGTCACATTCCAATTGTAAGTTTTTCAGGATTTTTTTTTTTTTTTTTGGGCTTTCTGATAAGTACTTTACTGATAACTGTCAGTTTAGATTTTATAAATTATTTATTTGATTTTTATTCTTTAAGTTTTGACATATGATTTTGTGCATATAATCTGTAGATCTAGGTTTAAGATTGTTTTTAACCTATTAAATCTTAATGTTATAATTAAAAAGCTGATGATTTATAGTTAAAGATCCTCTCAGTCATTTAATTGCTTAAAAAGTGCTTTCATTGGTTCAAGGTTGTCATGACTGATTGAAATGGATTTCAAAATGTGATCATATTTGCTAGTGTTGTCAAAAAACTTAACTAACTTTTCCTGTTAAAGAAAAGCAAAAAATTTTCCTCCCTTTATGTGCTGTTCAATTATGCATAGGCTTTCTATCTAAAGTTCATGTGAGTTCTGCTTGGTTTTATTACTTTGATAAATGAACTATGCACATTAGACAGTATTTAGCTGTTCTTTTCCTTTTTTGTTGGATAAAGAACAATGCCATGCAAGTTAAATAGAGTTTATACTTTATACACATATCTAAAGAAGCCAATAAATAGAATTTTGTACAAATGTTGTCATTAAGCTCCTATCCCTATTTGATACTCCATTAATTTGATTTTATAGAAGTCATTGTAAAGGATATTGCACAATTATGCTTCAAAATGCTTAAGTGAGAAGCCACTTTGAAGACTCTGCCTACTTCCACCTGTCCTTTTAAGGAACCAAAGTACATTTTAAGCCTTTGTCGATGTTATCTCATATCAGATATTAGTTAGGGAATTATCTTTTCTCTGCATTTTAATTACTTCTACTGTGCTTTGTAAACGGATCTTTAGCTTTGGCATTTATATATTTGGATTTTTTGTTAAACTACGATGGAAAACTATACAAATAAATGGTGTCCTGTGCATATACATCAAAGTTTAAAAAGGTATCAGTAATTATGCAATTACTCTGATGCATGTATTACTTTGTACTACTTCTCAATAACTTCTTTGTTCCACAACTGATAAATATTTTTGTTCTTTTTTGATGGTTTTGGTTGAAAACCATTCTTAATTTGTTCAGTCCAGTACTTTCTTTCAAGCTTTTGGAGTTTGGAATAAATTTTGTGATGTCATTTGATAATACTTGGTCTATGTTTGTTTCCTGCTGTAATAATTTTAGTTCATTTTGCATCCACAGGTAAAGATTCAAGTAACAAAACAAATGTGCATATTAGACCACCTCCTGATGGTGGATCTCCAACCCCTTTGCCAACCACACAGCAACAGAGCACCACTAATACGCTTCCAGTTGCACCTCCCACTGCCAAAACAGCTTCCTCCAAGTCTCCTGCAGCCTCATTGCTGCAATTTCATTCCCAACACTGTTTAATGAGTTCATTGCTACTTTTATTGTGTTTGCTTCAATCATCTGTATGATATTCTCTCACTCCCCTCTCCCTTGCTCTTGTAAAGCGTTGTTTATTCTTGTCAACCTCTTTTCCCACTCACTAGCTTCACTTTTATGTTGATTGGGGTTGGTAGGAAGAGTTATCCTCTTTTTTCTGTCATCTTTTGGCTTATATGTGGTTTTGTTTATGTATTTCAATTGTCCTCGTTAGGATTCCTCATTTAGATTAATCTATGTTTTTGTTTACATTGTATAGAAGATGGACTTTGTATAGGACTGAACAAATTTTAGTGGGATTTACACTTTAAGAAACTAACAAATTGAGAAGGTACCATGACTCAACACTTCTATAGATGAGGAAAGGATTGTCGTTTCGTTTGGAAGATTGGACAATGTTCCAGTCACACCCTGAAATAAAATTAGTGAAATGAGGCCGCAATCTAAGTTCTACATCAAGTTTCGATGTTAGTAGATTACATTTACATTTCCAACAGAACTGTGGACTCATTCAGCTGACAATTTTCAATCATCTGTCCTAATTGTAGTATATAGAGAGTCGGTTTCTTTTCTAGGAGAACTCAGCGGTATGTTAAATGAAATATAAGTAGTCTTCTGGATATGAAATGTATGGGCTGTCAATATATGTGGGTTAGAATCTGAATTTAACGGGGAATAAAATCTTAAAAGAAAGATCCTCTCTGTAAGTTAAAATTTAAAACTCAAACTGATTCTGCAAACAATAATGCTCTATGGTTTAAGTGTTTTGCCTAACAATTTATTTCAAATAGTATTGAGTGATTTAAAACTGTCACATTATTTGTCATGTATTTTCATTATTTACACACTAGTTATAAATTATTTATCATATGAATGAGTTTGAGTAAAAAATGTGGAAGGTGTAGTATTTTCATCATTTAAACAGTAATTATAAATGAGTAATACTATATTATTCAAAAATTTGTTCAAATTCATTATTTAAATAATGTGATAAGTTAATGTAAAATTATCATATTGCTAGTTTATCATTCTAAAATTAATATGATGATTATAAATAAATTAGTTATATCATTTACGTAAAATTTTTGAATAAATATTTGAGAAGTGCAGTATTATTTATTATAAATTATTTATCATATAGTTTAAAATAAAATATTTGAACCTGTGTAGCATTGAAGTATGAGCTGACATAATCGGTTGTAAGTCTGCAGAACGGGGAACGTTACCCACAGAAATGACGTTGTGAAGAATCAAGATGCACCTGTTAGCAAACGATGGGTTGCCTGAAAAAGCGATGCATTAGTATGAGCCCCACCCTCCTTTGGTTGTTTAGCAACTATTATATAATCAAATTGAAGAAAAGATGCACCTTAAATCAATGTTTATGCGATCTTTAGCTTGTTTGGGTTTTAGATTTTCCGCGTAATTAAATTAAATTGATAATGAATTGGATTAAAAATGGCCTAAAAAAGTAACACAAAAAAACAATAGTTTAGGTAGGATTGTAGGTAGGATATGTGGATGTAATTGGGGAATCGTTATCGCTTTTAGTGTCTGCTTTCTGCAAAAAAGGTGAATGGGGCTACTAAGGCTACCCGGTTCACAATTATTGAGTTGTTTACAGTTCGCTCAGGCTACCCGGTTCACGATTATAAGGTCATAGACCATTTGGCCACTGCCTATTCTTCAATACACGACTAGTCATGTAATATTGTGCTTTTTATGTGAGCTAGATATGTAATATTATTTTACGTGGTATCACCCTTCTCTATGAATGAATAAATAAATACTTACATATAATATATATATATATATCAACAAAATTAAAGTCATTATCTCAAATCAAAACCAATCTTTCATATGTATTTGGCAGTTTCTCCTAGGCATTGATAGTCATGTGTATAATTGTTTGAATAGTTAGGAGGTTGAAAAGTTGCGATATTCCCGCTATATGGTGACAATTGTGAAAGTGATGTTGATGTTGATAACAACTGCAACTCGGAGTTGATTACTCATGTATGGTGGCAGATCATGCCATGTCTATATTGCCATTATGTTTAGCATCTCCTTCTCTACCTTACTGTGTCCCAGGTAACAGACAGTATCTGCTAAGTTGACAGACAGAAAGCCACGGAACAGCTTTGTAATTTTTTCGCCTTCTCCACGAAGTAATTATGCTGAAAAGAGAGCAATAACACGTACATAACTCATTAATTGAGTAGATAACATAGTAAAGCAAGAAGACATAAGAGAGAGTACAACAACTTGTCCCTACCTAATTAAGTTCATGCTCATTAATTAGGTTACAAGCCTCTGCAAGATGTAAAAATATTATTGGTTAAATTGTCATTTGATCAGTGACTTCAAATGGACAAGATTTTGGAGGATTGCATGGCTGTATGATTAATTAACCACTTGTTGATCAATTGTTATGATCATCCAATCCACAGTTTCTTATATTAATCAGACAGAACAGTGATACAACATTGATTAGCAATTCAATCATGGTCTGCTGCTTCATGTTCATGGCCCCATCAATATGTGTCTAGCCTAATCTGTCAAGATATATCCTCTTAAATCTCAACCAATTTCTGGAAATTTTAATAAAATGTTCATTGTTATTAATGAAAAACCACCTGGGTTCTGGGAGATCTTCTTCATTGAATTATATTATTACATCCTATATCAATTCGCCCAGGAATTAATGTACACGTCGTTTCCAACTTTTCACGGAGGAGCTTATTAAAAATGAAAATTTTTTAAGTTGTTGTAAGATTATGCTTATAAAGTACTCACTTTCAGGATTTTTGGCATCTGTCACAAACCCATATGTGCCTTTAAATTAGTTTATTGTTTGTTTCAACTTTTTCCCACAGTCCCACCGCCCAATGTGACCCCACCCAGTCAATCGATCAATTTCACGAATGGACAAAAATACTAACGAATCAACTGTTTTCTTTGCCACGTGGCCTTCATATCAACCCTTGGGAATCTTCTATCTACAAGTTGCATCTGGATCTTCTGATACGTGGCAATGCTGATGCCATCGAAACCCAACACACTCCATTATTAAGCATTTTATATACACATTAAAATAATATTAGTTTTTAATTTTTTTTTGGATAACATCTCTTTCCGCAAGCACTACTGGTCTCTAAAGCTCACGTTTTGCCTCACATTTCTTGTACCCAAAGAATTGGACTCTGTCTCTAATTATATAAAAATCCTTAATTTTTCGTTGTTTTGTCTTTTGAAATGCTAATATTAGGTTAACCTTAAGACTTTTAGTAGAGAGTCTGCTGACCCCAATAGATAAAAAGAGAGATTATAATTTATAAAGGGCAGCCTTTAAATATAATGCCTTTTCTTTTGTGTTTGTTCTCCCAAGAAGTAAACGAAGGAACCGCAAAGGTCTCAAGGAAGCTTCCTGCAGTTTCTAGGAATATTAACCCACTTTTATATATATATATATGTATGTATGTATGTATAAGAATCACATTAGATTTTTGTCCCATTTTCTAAATAATTAAAGACCTATTAGTTTAGTTGTCACTATAAATTCACACAATACAAAGCCTTCAAAATAATCAAGGTTAAGAGCAGAGTATCATATTCATATCCTCTCCTCTTTTCAGTCCTCACCTTTCTATACTCTTTACGCTTCTCTCTTTGCATTACTTTAATGTCCATTTTCAACTAAAGAGAAGTTGGGACAGTTTTTTTCTACAGAGTCTTAATTAGCTAGCTAGTGTGAGGAATATCAATCTTTTGCTTCTCTGGGTTGTCTTGCACGTGCTTTTAAGTGGTTAAAAATGGGAGTTGGAGGGACTTTGGAGTACCTTTCTGATGTACTAAGCAGTGTCAAAAAACGCAAGAAGAGGAAGCAAATACAAACAGTATCACTTAAGATCAGAATGGATTGTGAAGGTTGTGCACGTAAAGTCAAGAGTGTCCTCTCCTCAGTCAAAGGTACACATATATCTATAATATACACATAAATTCACCTAAGATATATAGCTTTATATGAACTCAAGCGAGCCTCTGTTTTTCAGGAGCGAAATCTGTGGATGTGGACTTGAAGCAACAGAAGGCGACTGTGACGGGCTACGTGGAGGCAAAGACAGTGTTAGAAGCAGCCAAGACCACAAAGAAGAAAGTGGAGTTGTGGCCTTATGTACCCTACACTATGGTGGCCAATCCTTATATTTCCCAAGCTTATGACAAGAAGGCACCTGCTAATCATGTCAGAGCCGTTCCCGTCACGGCCACCGTCACGGAAACCACCATGGACGACCGCTACACCAACATGTTCAGTGATGAAAACCCTAACGCTTGCTCAATTATGTAACACAATGCGAATGACAATGAAAATAATTAATTGGATGATACTGTTATTTATTATTTGCATAGGTAACGTTGATAATCTCTCTCTTAATTTGTTTTGCCCTTTTTTAGGAATTTTATTGGAAACGGGGAATTGTGTGGAGGGTCAATGGTATCCATAAAAGAGACTGGATTGTTATGCTATATCTACCCTTTTCTAAATAGTGTTTGTTTTTTTTTTTTGGGGGGTGATCGACCTTTGCATGATAATAATTTCTTTACGTGTATGGTTAGAACATTTGGTTTCTTCTAGCCTTTTTTTTTTTAAAAAAAAAGCAACTGTTCAAATTAACTAATTAAACCAGCGTAAAATAAAAATCAAACCTCTTAAAAGTAAAATGAAGAATTTTTAAGTGTAAACCCATTTATATGAAAGTTATATTCAAACAGGCTATTTTTCGATAGAATTTTATGTATTTTTATGAGAGTCGAATGCTCAAAAATTGAGATATATAAAAAAGATTTTGTACATTTCCAAGTTGGAAACTATTTTGTTTTCTTACTTTTTAAATAGTTTTAGCTTATAAAATTTTAAAAAATAGTTCCCGAAATAGAAAAAATATTTCTATAATTATATTTCATTTTGTTTAGCATTCATGCAAAAAATTCATAAAAATACATAAAATTTCGTTAAAAGGAAAAAAGAAGAAGAAGAAAGGTTTGGACACATATAACTATCAGGTAAGGAGTTTCAATATAAAAAATCCTAAAAAAAATTGACGAAATTTAATTAACTCTTTTTATCAACTATTCTATTTAGTTTCAATTTAATAGCAAAACCTAATTTGTGGCAGGAAAAATCCAATTAAAAACTATCATGTGACTTGATATTAGAGAATGTTTATTCAATATGATAATAATATTTAAAATTCAAATTACTACAAACATGTGGTTTTTTTTTTTTTTTAAAGGAAAAAAAAAAAAACTTACGAACACTTCAAAGAGAGCAAATAAGATGGGAATGAATAATAAGTTATACTACTATATAGAACCAGTAACAACACAGAACATAAATAATTTAATTCCATCCTATTCAAATCCAATGGTTAAATTGAATAAGGAGTTTTAAAAATAAAAACTAAAAATCGTTAATATTTTTCTTATATCTATCTCTGTATTGTTACTGATCCTCTATACTAGTCAAACCCATAAATTGATTTTTTTTTTTAAGTCTATTAAGACATACTTCGTTACAGCTATAGCTAACGTATTTCACCAATTATGCCCGTTTAATTAGAATACATGAGCTCGGGTTTATCTTCAACCCTAGTTTGTTTGTTACCTCACCCTAGGGACAGCCATGGCCCCCATTAAATTTTGTAAATATTGAAAGGTTTTATTTAATCTTTGTCCCAAATTAATTTGTGGTTACTGACTTTATTCCTCTGGAAATTGAAACTATGTTTCAAATGACACTTCCAGTTTTATGAGACTTGCTTTGCGGCTTTATGTGCCGTGCTTTATGACGGGATACGATGCATCGACAGATCACAGCATTAGAGAATAAAAACTGAAAAGTGGTGTTTAATTTGTTGAAGGTACACAGACAGATTTGAAGCAAAAGATATCAAAGCTAGACGAGAAAATTACAAAAAACTTTTGGGTAAATTCCAAGTACCCGAAGACATTGTTATAAATATTAATTATGCTACAATTCTCATTTCATACTTTAACTTATTTCTTAATTTATATTAATTCTAACCTGTGAAATTCGAAAAACATATGACAAATGGAATGAAGTTTTGATTAATGTGTATTACATATCAATTGTATAGAATATAGATAAATACTTTATAATTAAATACAGAGAAATTAAGATATCCAGTAATATTATTTATAACTTAAATACAAAAAAGTATTCAATTTCCTTTCTCTTTAGTTTTCCTTGTTTGAACAAAAGGTACCAATTTCTAATATCTTAAAATTGAGAAAATTATCTTTATATGCAATTAAGGGGTTTTGTTTATTTTTAACACTTGTCACTTAATAGGTCTGAATTGAATTCAATAAATTAATTTTTTTTTTTTTTTTTTTAAAGTTGTCAAACCACTTAAAACTACTCAAAAATTAATGATTGAAAAAAAAGTAACAATTTTTAACTTTTATCTTAATATCAAATCACTTAATGATTTTTTAAATATGTTATTCGAAGTCTATAATCCAAAATAACATGTTTCAAATTTTGTCTTAATTTTACGTTATACAGATATCTTTTAATGCCATAACAAACATATTTGAAAAATAAAAACTTAAATATCTCATCTTCAAACTTTCTTGTAGCTTGATTATTATATTTCTTCGATCAAATTTCGGTAAGAATTTTATTTATTTATTTTATTAAACTTTCATTGCGTTTATTTTGTTTAAATATAAAAATTAATTTACTCTATATAATAATTAATGATATTTTAATTATGAATGAAAATATTATTAATATATACATAAAATTGTTTTATTAAATAATTTATTTGTAATTGTTTGTATCATAATAAATGAAATTATATAACAACTAATAGTAAAATGGTATAAATGTTAAATTATTAATATTCAGACAATTTTAACTTTAAAAAAATAAATAAAACTACTATACATTTAGAGGTAAAAAATATATATAATGTAGATTTCAAGTTTTAATCACTATTCAGTTTTCAGTACTATTAATTTTTTTTCTTAAAAAAACAAACGACCCATAGCAATCTAAGACTAGATTATAATTATATCTACCATATTAAATCTTTCAACCGTTCAATTATCGCAAAACAGCTTCTATATAAATAAATGTGGATACCTTGTACCGGAACTTTTATCATTTATGTTTGATAACTTGATGGGCAAGGTAATGGAATTAAGGCGGTCACCAAGTCTCCCTGAATACGACAACGTCAAAAAGCAGTGGGTTTGGTAATTCTAATGACTGTATATTATTCTATGTAGTCAATTACTACCCCAACAATGGGTCTCATCAATAATTAATAAATTTTAAAACCGACCATTTTGACAAATATCATAGGCCGGGTCTTGCACTCCAGCGTTTTTGACCCTAGCTTTTTGGTAAACTACATGGGAAATTTTCTTTTTAGAAAGAGTGATGCTAGACGCGTAATTTATAAAATATAGAAATTGTATTGTTTTTGCGTCAGATTGTGTTTTCAAGAAAAAATTGCTTCACATCTTCTTTAATCCTTCCGATGTGGTGCACATATTAATTAGCGAGGACAGTAAAATATTCATCTCTAATAATTTGTTTACGTAGATTGCCATTTTGATCCCTAACCTTTTGTGATATATTAATTTTTGACCAATCTGTGCTTTTTATCTTAATGATGCCACAGTTATAACAAATTACTTTAAGTTGGGTTAGTTTAATATTGTTGTAACTTGTTCACTAATTACTTTTAGCTGCACTAAAAAATCAATCTGCTATAAAATTAATTAGACTAATGTTCGATTAGTTATATTGTTAAAACTGTCAGTATACATATGTTTCGTAAATTTTATGTATAAATTTATAAAATATTTAAAATAGACATAAAAAAATATTTTAATTTATATTTCATATAGATAATTAAATTTAATTGTATAAAATTAAGATTGAGAAATAAGTGTCAGTTATTAAAATAAATAAGAATGGTTTGGTCTTTTAAATATAATTTAATAAATCTCACAGTAAATTATTTTAATCACTTTACAAAAGTAATCCCTCATATGGTTTTTAAAATTATTGTCAAATCTATTTAAATTATTAGATAATCAATTTTGAAAGTTTTATTAAAAACTTTTTTATATAAAAAATTATTAAATAATTATATTTTAATTTTTGAAATGCAATATCAAACTGGGTTGATATTTAGAAATAGTATCTGCAGTGTGCAACTCAAATATGGCAAAGAGGGACGGTATTTGGACCCAATTAAATGGCATATAAACCTCTTTTATAAATTCATCCCAGTAAATAATATTTTAAAAAATTATAATTTTTAATTATGACTCACTTTAAATAAAAAATATCATTGCTTTACTTTTTTTTTATTATTATTATATAATTGTAAATAAACTTCTAAACTAATAGTTGATGTAAATTCTGTTTTGTTTTAAACATATTTAATAAGATGAACTATGTACACATCATTTTGGAAGGGTATAAGGATCGATTTTCAATAGGAAATCGTGGAGTTGGATCAAGGCTCTAAAAGCATTACCGATAGTTAGAAATTGAAGTTGCAGTGGATGCAGTGTTGTGGACCGGGTCGAAAACACATCGATGTACTCGTAACCACTTAGCCCAAAGCTTTAGCCAGCTGTCAATAGACCTGGGCCTAAGGCTCAACTCACGACCAGTAAAGTAATCTTTATAGGGTTTTGTTGAAATCTTTATAATCTTTAAAGATTGTATATTTGTATGTCTACCTATGAATAATACCACCAAGTTACTCAGATTCATGAATAGCGATACTTATAATCTTTGAACATTGTATGTGTACCTATGAATAGCAATATTCGGCTAGATATCCTATTAAATACTTTTTTTAAAAAAAAATTATACTATAATAATTTTTTTTTAAAAAAATGATATATATATTTTTATATTAAACGAGTTATCATTGTAAATTATAAGTTCTTAGAATAATATTATTTTTACAAATTTCAAACAACTTCTAATACAATATGCTTACCACAAGAATGAAAATACACTATAATTTTAATGTGTGCAAAAAACATCACTCGTTATTCATTACTCATGATCCATGTAGTGGTAAAATTTAGTCGGGCTTATGCCCATTAGGAGAGGGAGGAAGCAAAGCCCAAACTGATGGGGCTTTAAAGTAAATCCCAAAACCCAGAAGCCCGAGACTTGGCTTAATGTTCGCCAGCTCATGGTTTTATTTATGGGAGTTGACTGCATTAAAGAGTGGAACTCAAACCGGGTAACGTAGGCATTCAATAGGGGTAACCGGTTTGAAAAATGATCCCGGCATTAAATGTAGAAGCCAGGATAAGGGGGAATGAATCCCTTCATCCCAATTGTCTTAATTCTCCCCTAACGGTCCACTCTCCATCTATAAAAAGGGAGCAACCAGAAGGACAAATCATCTAATTTTTTCTACAATGTTACTCTATCAAAATTCTCTCATACACCCAACTGAAGTCGCCATCCTTACCGTTGCATAACAATCAACTGCCCATACTCTCAAAGTCTGGCCAGTGGTCATTCCGCAATCAAATCCTATCTAATAATCCCAAAAAATCACATTTCTTTACTCGTCGAGCGACGTTACATAATTTTTGATCTTACATTTTTCTCTTCTATATTTCTTTTATTTATTTCATATTATAATTTGAGCGTCAGAGTGTCTTTGACTGATACTATCCCGGTGTCAGGATAATCTGCTTTGTTTATTCAATTATTGTGCTGATTGTTAGATCTCTTGAAGCTAATGGTCAAGTAAATCCTCCACATTAGCATTCACAGATTCGACTCTCTACAACTTATTAGCTAATTGTTTTGTTATGGTAAAAATAAGTAAACTATTTCTCAAACTTTTACTTTATTTTATTTTATTTTATTTTTTGAACTTTCGAACTTTTATTTACAATAGAAATTAAATACAGATACAAAAAAGATCAGCAGACAATTTTTGATGAATTTCTTGTCAGTGTTCTAGTGAATTTCGATGGCTCATATAAATTTATAGATAAACTTTATTGGAGCCCATAAAAGCCAAAGAAAAAATATATATATATATATATACATTGAACAGAGGCACGGTAAACAGTGACTTTGGCTAGATACCTTTTCGACTTGGTGCAGAATATCGAGTGATAGGCAGGCACATGTTCTTCTTGCGGAAACTTAATAGAATGTACAACAGAACGTCAGAAGACCAGAAAGCAAACGACAAAATTTATGGTTTCGCGTCAAAATTGGCATAAATAAATTAGATTGCTCTTATCCTGAGAAAGAGTATCACCAGGATAAAACCATAAAGCTAGTCCTTATTTGCAAGTGCAGCATTGCTTAGTAAAAAGAGGAATCAGCAGATAAATTAGAAGCATATATCTACAAAGCTTGCATGCAGGTTAGCATCCCGAGGAAGATATATATGTCAAACATTTTTTGTTTTGCTGGTATCGAACTCTTATTCATTCGGAACACAAAGTGGAGATCCATAGAAAAAGACGTGTGACTTGGAACTTGGCCTCACAAATCGACAAGTACTAAATAACTTCTTAAAACAGACAACGTTTTTGTAGCTTGGCCAAAATGACCAAGATCTTTTGTGTTTGTAGCGTCCATTGATTGGCTTCATATCATCTAGCATGATTGGTGATTCTGTGAACTTCGACGATCAAAAGTAGCACCGCTACATGTGACTTTATGTGCTTTGAGATCATATTTCCTTATATTTGAATATCATGTTGATGCCTATAAATAAATGTAGTCCTTAATTATGAAGCTTCTTAAGTATTTTGTTTTAATATTATATAATTGAATATGAAAATTTATATATTTTTTCAAACAAAATTATTATGGTTTATGCTAAACTAAATCGAGACGTATCAAGATTTTTGCACGAAACCCATCCTACATCTTTTATATATATATGTATATATATATATATATAATTTCTCTAGTTATAATTTTTTGGATTAGTAGTTGCATGATTAGTTTTATAGTAACATAATGTTGTTTAATTAGTAGTAAATTTACGATTTCGCTTATATAATTTGAAGTGAGATATATATACAATTTTTAAAAGAAAATAAAACAATCTTATTTAAACAAAAATAGTAATTATTGACAATAATTTCTTTCATTTAATTAGTTATTATCATCATCATCGTTGTCCCTCTTTTTTTTTTTTGCATAGAGATTGAAGATGTATATACCATATACCATACGTAATAATGTCTTAATATACAACAACTAAAACGCCTAAGTGCCCAAAGACACGGTGTCTTATGTTGCAAAGTTTTTATTAATCTTTGTCTCAAATTAATTTGTAGTGATTTACATTATTCCTCTAGAAATTGAAAATATTTTTCAAATGACCCTTCCAGACACCAATTAATATGTAAAAGTAGCAAGGTAAAAGTGCACCACCATTTTATCAACCATTGAATCCTTCTTATATAAATCCTTCAATCTCTCACTCTTTAATCTCTCCTCCCACCCATTTATAACCATCTCTATCTTCCATTCTTAACAACCCATTTTTTCAGGGTTTCTCTTGTCCATGCATTGTTCGTATATAGACCTCCCATAGATTTTATTCTTCTAAAAATAAGAAAAAAAAAATCCTTCAATTCTAGAAGATTCAACATTTCTTCTATCACTTCTTAATTCCTTTTTTGCATAGATAAAAGTGACAAATCAAGATGGGTCGTGTTAAACTGGAGATTAAGAGAATAGAAAACAACACAAATCGTCAAGTTACATTTTCAAAGCGGAGGAATGGACTCATCAAGAAGGCCTATGAACTTTCCATCCTCTGTGATATTGACATTGCTCTTATTATGTTCTCTCCCTCTGGTCGGCTCAGTCACTTTTCTGGCAAAAAGAGGTACGTACGTACTTGTAACACACTTATTCCAGCATGCACACTCTTGTTTTTGTTTTCAATTCCCATATTGTGTTTATCCTTGTCCTCGTGGATTGTCAATTTATTACCTAAATCATGCAAGAATACTAATAATGTTCCACTGTTTAGAAACTCTTTTTTCGAATAATAAATAATGTATGCAATGATGCCCGGAACTGGAAATTAGATTTTGCTTCTTTTTTTAAAAAAATCTTTTTACTTCTAATCATAGTTAAAATGAACTGTGATCCAATAGATTAGGATCTGTTGAGTTTGACTTGACTTTTAACGTACAGCCTCCACCCTCCTTTTAGAAGAAATAAAAGCCAGCTGTAATGTGATTTTATGGATCTCTATTAACTTAATTAACTTGGTAGCAGTTCCATAATCAAAATTTATCAGATTAATCACAACATAAATCTGTTTTTCCAAACCGGTAGCATGTAGAATATATATATTTTTTCCTGGAAAATGTTGTTTATATCAATCAAACAATGTATACTTTCTCAATGATTATCTACAAAACAAACCTATTTTCACGTCACGCTTTCTATGCCTCTTTTTTTTTTTTTAATTATTTTATGATTAACGAAATGGGTTATTTACTGTTAACATTACATTTGCAAATAATTTTATGCTACAAGTGTTTCAAAATTTCGAAGCCCTGCTGTAACTTTTTTGCTTGTTTGGTGTCATTCAAATTTAGGATTGAGGACGTATTTTCCCGTTATGTTAATCTTCCTGATCAAGAAAGAGAACAGTATGCTTCTAAATACTTTATTCCAATTTGTCTCGATTACCGCAGTTAACAGTATTTCTCCATTTCTTGTTAGCACTTCACTAACACTTCCACAAATTATATTTTAATTTGCAGCGCTATAATATTTCCCGACCAAGGCAGGCACCCGTATGTTGTTAAATCTTTGTTTCTTCTGTTTAAAAATTTGATGAACTTTTGTCATTTTCTGTCGTTGCAAATTGCAACTGTCGTATATATTTGGTTTATATCTTGATGTTTTTCTTGTTCTGTTCTATTACAGTGATATTCAAAACAAAGAGGTAAGATGGCACCTCAACCAATTATTTAAATTTATGAACTATTGTGTTTATTTGGTGGATTCTCTTGTTATTATACTAAGAGATCATCATTTAAAATTAGATTGATAATATGGTGAAGATTAAAATCTGAAAATATTTTGAATTCATGCAGTATCTGATAAGGACACTACAACAACTAAGGAGTGAAAATGACATTGCTCTTCAGCTAGCCAAGTTTGTCCTTTCTCTCTTTCTCATTTATACTTTTTGATAAGGGTAAATTACACATAGAGTACTCATATTGCCATCTATTAAGGTGATTTACACACCCAATTTAATTAGTATATCCATATAGTTATATTTTAAAAATACTGAATTTACTATAAGCACTCAGTAGATACCGAAACTAAACTTAACGGAGTACTATGAGAAGGTGAATGATAATTTTGGTGCGAGGTCAGTACTATGCATTATGCAATTTGTTTTAAATAGTATGAAACATTTGAAAGTGAAACAAACTCAGAATTCAATAATCTAATGGTGAGATGAATGTGAAGCTGAACAATGGACATATGATAGTTAAGGTTGAAGATATTCAACAAAGGGAATCATTTATACTGTCTCTTTAAATGAATTTTTTGAATTTTCACCTTTTTAAGTTATCTAGTTGTTCATTAGATATCATCTGTATTGCTAAATGAGTTATAAATCTATAAATGAATGATTATATGCAATGATTGGGTTATGGAAGATTAAGAATTTTCTCGGTTTGAATTTTCTCACAAAGTGTTTGTAAAAATGTCTGCTACACTTTTTTCCCTCTAAATATATTATTTTGTTTCTAGTTTTAAATTGTTATTCAAAATAAATATTATTATACTATTTTATCAGTTCCTTTTTTTAAAACAATATGATATTTGATTAGTTTATTAGGTTGAACATAAAGATAAAAGAAGAACGAATATAGGAAGAAAAAAAAGGAATACAACTAATATTTAGTATTGTTTTATCCATCTTAATAATTTTGTGTGATGATAGTTTTGTAATATAAAATTTTAACATAAAACGAGTATATAAATCACTTTAATTGGCGGCAATATCTGCAGCCTTACACATATTTCATTTGGCAAGACAGTTTATTAAAAAAACACTTACACCATTACAAGAATGTATCATCAGAGACTCAGAATCTAGGATCAAATTCTTTACTATAATCACTATAGGAGAGAATCTCAATCCCACAATGGAACATCTTTATATCTTGGCAACTCCCAGTTAAACACGATCACCGAGGTGCTAGTATTTCCATAAGTCATACCCACAAAATATATGAAAGTAGCAAAACGCATCTGTATCATCGTCAAAAACACTAGAAGAATCATTTATATATATATATTTTTTCATCTAACTAGATCAAACCCAGAAACCAAGCCACATAGTCTATTATACCTTTTTTCTTTTTTCATTCTTTTATGACATTTTGGTAACAAGGGCTTATTGTGGGTATGAGAAAGATTGGATTTATACTGTGTTGTTGGTATAAAGTAGTTGGAGTGACTTATGTGATTACAGCTTGTTGCATGTATGTTATCATTCTTGGAGTTCCCTGCACACATGCAGGTGGCTTCTATTTTTTCTTTTAGATTTCAAGTATTTCAAACAGGTTTTTAAAAAATACCTGCATGAATCATGATGGTCCATAAGTCTAGGATTTTTAACACGTCTGCCGTGGAGGTTTATGAAATTTACCCTATAATATATCAAATAACAAAATAGTCAATCAATCTGACTGAATTTATTGTTTCTTGATCCTCTACTGGTGCTCTGAACTAGCCCGGCAGCTGTAAACAATGACATCGAGGTAACAAACAAAAGATTTGTATTGTTTGTATTTTGTTGTATACATAGTTGAATGATAAAAATTATTGTCTCAGTTTGGTGATTATATTTGTTACAGGATCTCCAACAGGAAGTTGGAAGGTTACAGCAACAACTTCAAATGGCAGAGGAACAGATAAGGTTTGATGTTCTGCCTTCAATTTCTTTTTCTCTTTCGTTGTAAGGAAGTTTATTTTTACAATCTCTCTGTGTCAAACAGAGCATATGAACCTGACCCTTTAAGGATCACATCAATGAAAGATCTTGAATCCTGCGAGAAAAATCTGGTTGACACTTTGACACAAGTTGTGCAGAGAAAGGTATAATCAATATTTGTCCACCTCCAAGTGAAATTCAACATTGCTTTCTCCAACTTTGGACACTGAGCTCCTTCTTTTTGAGTCACAGGAGTATTTGTTGAGTAATCATTTGTCTTCTTATGATCCATCCAGTATACAGGTAAAATTATATGGAAGAAAACAGTAATATTGGTGCAACTATCAGGTTTAAATTTATGTCATACCAACATGCCACACTTTATACTAAGTTTGAGTAAATATGGGTGACAGCAAGCAATGCCAACCTCTTTTGAGAATGAAGTTGTGGGATGGTTGCCTGATGGTGGTCACAACCAAGGCCAGATTTTTGATGCTTCTGCTCCTTTAAATCAACTCAGGTAACATTACTACACCATCTATTTACATAATTAGTCTTTTAAAAAGCATGTTCACCAATGTTGTCTATGTTTATATTTTCAGGGATCTTTCATCCACCATGTATGATCCATTGTTGCAAGGAACCAGCTCGAGTGCGGGTCCACACAGCATTGGAGACTGCCATGTCAGCAATCCCACTGGTGAAAACTTTCCAGCTTGGCATCAGGCTTATGTTTCAACAGGAATCCATTCCTCTCCAATCTCACCTTCTTTGTACCCTCAAATTCAGGTTTTTCTTCTAGCCTAAAACTTGGAACTGCTTCATCCACTAATGTTACTCATCAGCCATAATCATATGATGTAATTACATGTTTTTTGGTCTTTATTTTGGATATTTTCACTGCCATGGCACACTAAGTTTTCTTAGCTAAGCCCCAAAATATCAATATTTTTGTATGAGTTATGGTGAATAAGTTAGAAGATCAATTATTATTTCTAAATTACTCACATAATCACCTGTTAATACGTGATATATTTACTTCTATAATAAAATAAAAAATAAATAAATTTACATATAATTTGAAAACACTTCCTTCTTTGAAATTTTGATTTATTAAACGTGGAGTGATTCTAATTGTACCAGCACATTGTTTTACAGCAGCATGGAATGATGGGTTCAGATCATACGACAGAGATGTTGCCACGTGAGCAGGTTGAGATTCCACTGAGTGGCCCCCACGTATAAGCTGACACTGCACCTGCAAACTATGACAACAAAATTCCTCATCTTTTTTATTATTATTATTTTTTTTACGTAAACAAAATTCCTCAACTCAATGGACATTAATTGTAACTTTTTTTTTTTTTTTCCCTTCAATTAACAAAACGAAGAGTTAGATAATACTCACCGTATTGAGAAGGTTTGAAGGTTTTGTTGCTGACATTTATAGAATTTATTTATGTAATATACGTGATAATATGATATGAATCCCGATAAAGATTAATGTAATCATAAAAATGATAAGAATACTGAAGTTTTTTATACTTTCTTTTTTTGACAACAAATATCGGTGTATTTATGCGAATTTGAAGAGTAAGGGAAAGCTTTATTTATTGATTATATATTAATAATTCGGTACAATGAAGAGGTGCGTTATGTACAGAGTATACAACCACTAAAAAAGAATATGGATGGTTGATAATTATGAGCAATCTCGTAGTCCCGATTAGGTACTGATTGTACTTAAGAATTATGTGTAAACTCCAACTTCTAATGTTCCACTTTAAAGAATCTTTATATGGAGAAACTTTAAGAAATATAATGAATTTTAATGGGATTAGTTATTTCTTTTTATAATGAATGATGCAAATATTGAATTATACAGGGGGTTCCTTTTTTATATAGCACAAAGGCATTGATGATTTGTTGACTAGAACCAAAAAATTGAAATGAGTTTTAATAGTATAATTTTACTGTTCATAAATTTTAATAATAACATTGCCCTTATTTTAAAAATAGAACTTTGAACTGAGTTCGATGACATCTTGGAGAAGCAAAACAGAGAAGGAATGAACCAAGACAATTAAATTTGATCGATTGGCCTGACATTATATATAAATTTTGTTGGCTTGACATCGTGAACTAAACTTTGTTATGCAGAGAAATCGAAAACACGAATTATAGATTATTTTATAATCATTTTAGAAAAGTAACCCTTTATATTTCGAAATATGAAATGAAAAAAATTAAAATTATTTAATAATAACTTCTGAATATTTTACCAAACACTTAAAATTTCATAATTATTTGGAAAACTACAAATCTACCACGCAAAAGTGAAAGTGCCAATTATCTATCGAAATAATCACAATAAAAAGCAAGTAAAGAAAGAGAGAGATATTGTTATGAGTTATTTTTAATTTATGTGATTAATTTGACAACTCTTCATTGGTTACGATAAATGTTAGCTAAATTACAGTAGTGCCTACAAAGAGCATTATGAGTTCTTGCAAGTTATCAACATAGGAGGTAGGACTTCAATTCATCCATGCAACCACGTCTTCTTGGGACAACTTACACCATCACTTGAATGCAAAGAACCAGTGTTCTAAAACTCGGGCTCGACGGTCGTCTAGGTGCCTCTTGGACACTAGACAATAGCCGACCGCCTTGAAAGTCCCCTAATCAGGGGCTCTAGATGAAGAAATCAATCTCAGGCGAATGACATGTTACAACCTCGAAGAAGACCTAGAGTGGGAGAACTTCATGAAGATAATTTTACATCCGAAGATGAGGAGGAGAACAATGATTTTGAGTCCGAGTAGGATGAATAACAAGTTGTGGAAAAATATAGAAAAAAGAGGTAGATGTTAAGGCCATGTGTTGGTGACTTGGTGCTGCTTTTAGTTTAGTTGTTTCACTTGTTTAACTTTTCCTTTTTGATTGCTACTTGCTATACGTACATGATCTCTTATGTTTTTATGATTTTTCAGACTTTTTGGGACATTCGAATCCTTATTTTAATACATCTAATTTATTTGCGGTCATGTAGAGTTTGTTTTAGTATACATAATTCTTTTTTATAATTTTTTTAGACTGACTGCAGTCAACAGTCAAACGCCACCTAAGCACCCTAGGCATTAGGTATCGGGCTGCCACCCATCAACGGCCTAGCGCCTTTTAGAAGGCTGCAAAGAACAATTTACACATCTTTTACTTGACAAATTCTTAGAATGATTTAAACCCTTGGATGTTCATGTGATTAAGGAACAACAGAGTCCAGCAACAAATATAACTAAACTAGGATACAGAAATGTCTCATGTAAGATATCAACACTCTCTATCATAGAATATCAGCAATGAACCCTTAATAATATTGCAGTACAAGCAATTCTTTTCTCAACTGATGGACAACCACTCTATTTCTTTCATAGCTGTTCTCAACTGATGGACAACCACTCTACTTCTTTCGAAGTTGTTCTACCTTGTGCCAAAACTAGCATATTTTGACATCATTACCTGCAAAAACCAAACTAAAAGTAAGAACTTCAAAGAGCAGCCTCAATGAAATATAAACTAATAAAATTATACGTTATCTTCAATATATAAGATCAAGGAATAATCTTGAAAAATCGCCCATAGTTTGGAAATATCTCATTTTTTTCAAATCTCCTTTTTTCCAATCTAGTTTCATTTTTACCAAAAATCCCCTTTACATTAATTAGTTAACAGAAAAGGTAAAATCTGACAAGTATAAACTATAAAAGACTTTTTTACCCCTAGTTAAGATATTTTTATTTAAAAATAAAAAATATAGAATAATATTTAAAATAAAAAATAAAAACTAATAAAAAATTGTGGAGAGCAACCATGGATGGAGATGGATCCATGGCCGATCCTTCAAACCAAACATTAGTCAATATATATATATATTTTTTGCCCCTCAATCAAACATAAACCAATCAAACGCTTCACAACCTGTCAACCATCATAAATTGGAAACCCAGAGAAATCTAGATTTTTCAATCGACTGGAAACCTAAAATCTGAGAGTTTCTAGTGAATGAAAACCGAAATTCCAATCGACTGGAATCCCAGGAAATTTAGGTCCCAAATCTGGGTTTTTAGTCAACTTTCTAGGGCCCATCAATCATCAATCATCATTTTTTTGCAAAACCATCAAACCCTAACACAACCTTAACACAAACCTAACACCAAACCAACCTTAACACAACCCTACCAAATCAAGGAAATCAGGTGCTGATGGGAGTAGGTTTGGGAAGAGATCGGCCTCGGATCTCCTCTATTCGACATCAGATCTAACTTAAATATTTTTCCCGCCATCAAAAACCGACAAAAGGGAAAAAGAAAGGAGAGGAAAGAAGATGAAGAGAGAAAGGGAAAGGAGTGGGAGATCAACAGTGAGAGGAGAGAGGATGGTTGGTTTTTTTTTTTTGGTTATTTTATATTTTTATATATTTTAATATTATTTAATTCATTTCTTAATATATATATTTAAATTAAGTAATGCAATTCCCTTTTGTACCCTATAATCAAACGGTCAACATTTTTAATTTAACGAAATTAGTGACGGTCAGGGATATTATTATCCTTTCACATGTTTCTAGGAGGTATTTTCAATATTTAGATTAACATCAGGGGGATTTTAGAAAAATTTCAAACTAGAGGTGGTAAAATCGAGATTTAAACAAACTATGGCGCGGTTTTTGGGATTATCCCTAACATCAATGACCTAATTTGATCTTTCATGAGCAATTTTGTGAGTGCGAGTGCTTGTATCGTGCAGATGCCAGTCATGTTGGAAAATAAATTTTTTGCCAACACCAACCTCAATATAGTGTGTTATCAAATACCCAAGGTTCATGTGAGAAAAGCTCCCGGCCGTTCATTTGCACTGTTCCTGCAGCTATATCCTCAGAACGCTTCCTAGCTGCCTCAGCTTTTCTCGCTGATGCAACAGCATCCTGTAAAACAGATAGAGCATATCATGTAATTGATATAGGCGTAATAAAGAACTATAGAAGTATGACATCTGTGCAACTGGGGGAAAATTGAACTCAGAAAGCACGAAAATGAACAGCAGAACTAAATTCTTAATTAGCTCATAACCAGACAACAGAACAAGGCAATGACTTTCTTACAAAAGCTCCACTTCAGGATAACATATCACAAGCAATTCATTTTAACAATTAATCCCTTCGCCAGAAGGTCTCGATTACCTCTTCCACTCCACAGCTGCTAATTAAAATCCTAAGTTGTAAAATTATACACCAGAGTTGTGATAGATGTATTGCAATATTTATTAGTATATGCGAGCTACACATGATCTATTGCAATATTTACTAGTGTAAAGGTCTTAAAACATACAAATTCCATTTTTTAATTTTTCTTTTCTGTTAACAAATACTTTCTTATATTTGGCAACCTTTGAAGTACAAACTCAAGGCCAAATCAGCACACAAGCAACATGAGAAAAAGTTTAGGGCCTGCCACTTATGGCTTTCATAAAAGGCTGCACTCCTAAAAGATCACCCTGTTAAGAATTATAATCATTTGAGTTTTTTTTTTTTTGATAGAAAACAAAAACTTTATTAATTAAAGGAAAGAAAGTACATCTGTGAACCAGAAGTCCACCAAAAACAAACAACCAAAATGACAACCTAAAGGCAAAAAGGAAGAAACAATCAACAAACAGCAGCCTTCCAATCTATAATCATTTGAGTTTAAAAACCGCTAAGGCAACATACTTCTCATGTATATTCTATAGAACCTGATTCCAAAAAGCAAGAAAACAAATTTTAAGAAATTCTTAAGAAGATTTGCTTTCTAAACAACGGACAACATAATCTATTTTACTGTGCCCTAGGGCCATCTTTATCCCCACTCCATTCCCTAAAAAATAAAAAAAAATAAAAAAAAAGAAGAAAAAACCTTGACTAACAAATCGAAAAAAGCAAGTCATCTTCGAAACTTCTACCAATCTGACATAGATAAAGTGAAGCTGAACGGTAGTTATTTTAATCGATTAGAAGCAGTAGCATTTGATACAAGAGAGGTCTCTGATAAGCATCGCAGAACAGACATCATAAGCAATATCCATTAGCTATATCTCATGCACCACAATGCCGGTGGATTACTCCATCCATATTTAAACACAATCTTATACATACAAGCCCATGTTCAGAATTAAAGAAAACATTTGTAAGGTTTCTCAGGGTGTACTTTGGTCTGTACCAATTACTAAACCACAAAAACAAAAACAAAAATAAAGATTTAACAAAGCAGAGAAGCAGTTATTATCTTTAAGTATTAGTATGGTAGGAGATCTTAACTAAATCTGACAAAATTACGTCTCAAGTTCTACCCATGGGGACATTGTAACAAAATATTTGATCCAATGTAAAAGGCCATAGCATCTCGCTGGGGGAACGACACGAAACCCCCATCACCCCTACTATAGTTTGCTCAACTATCCTTAACACCTTCAAATCTTTTAAATCATTTCCTCCCTCGGCAAATCATTGATCCCATACCCAGAAACTAAACTCTCTCCTTCAATATATATATATATAAACCAAATCTATCAAACACTATAAAAACCGAAACCATTCCCACACTAGTATGGGCCGAAATTGAAATTAAGACATGTTGTACAAGCACAGAAAGAGAATTCGGAAAATATTTAAATGCTTCAAATCAAATTCACAGCTCAAGTATTTATATTGAAAAAAATAATAATAATAGAGATCGTATTAATGAATTAATGAGTAAAAAAGAGAGACCTTCTGGCGTTTCCAGGAAAGGAACTGGGCCTGAGTAATTGTATTAGACCGTGGTTGCTCGTCGCGACGCTTTTCATGCTCTTCTTCTGCCCCCATGTCTTTCTCCCAAACAGACCGATTATGGTGCTTGAGATTGGAGACTGGGGATTAAGAGGAAGGGTACCGACCATATAATCAATCAAATGGTAGAATTACAAATAACCCTCTCTGACTGTTGTCGCCAACAATCAAGTCAAACCCTCGTAATGAAAATACTGAAGGGTAAGTAGGTAAATTCGTTTAAAATTAATATCGCAATAGTAAAATATGACAATTACATTTAGCGCAAATAACAGCATATTTCTCTAAGGTTTGCTGTTATACATGCGAAAAGAATTTTTATTAAATGATACTAATCTAATCTACAGTTTTTTTAATGTTAATAAACTTTAATATCTTCGGAGATATTTTTGTTTTTTGTTTTTTTTTTCTAATATTGTATTTAAAAATTAAGAAATGGAGAAAAAAAAAAGTCTTTATTGTCCACATCAAGATGGAAAATGAGAGTTTTATAAAATAAAATCATAGTTTAAAAAATGAAATGAAAAAAAAATATATATATATATAATTGTATGGGTGCAAGATTTGATCTATAGAAAGTGGACACATTGGCATGATAAGAATATGATACATAGCACATTATATAGACGTCAAGTGAAGTTAAAGTTGGATACGCTGGATTGTACAGTGTAATTCATCATCGAAGGCGGGAGACTTGCCTTCGATAGTAAGGAAGCCTAAATTTGATAAGTTAGCTGAAAGAATTCGAAGGCAAAAAATATTGGCCTCCAAAGGATTTGTTGACCTTTGAGAGAACTATTCCAGGAAATCAATGACAAATGTCCAACATGTAATGAATTAGATGTCAATACGAAGTTGATTTAAGTGACAAATGATAAATACCATCGTATGCATAACGATTCATGGAAAGTAAATTCTTATCTTTTTATAAAAGATGATTTTACAATTTATTAGTAAAAGTGAATTATTAGATACTTCTAATGAGATAAATTAATTTTAAAGAGATAAACACTGGCTTAAACATCGATAAGTGTTTCGAGAGACAACCTTAATAAAGATTTTGCTTGTTTACAGATAAAGTTGCACCAGAAAGTTCAAACAAGTATTCATACGAAGGAGAGGATAGTCTGAAGTTGACAGGGGACCTTCGTATGACAATTTGAGCTGCAACATTGACGCATGAAGGAGGACCTGGAAACCGAACTAGTCTTTTAATCTAGCATTTGACTCATCTTTATACCAACAGATGCTTTCTTTCCATCAAATGCCTTTGCATCAACTCATGCTTCTATATCAGTAAATGCCAGCAAGTTTTAGACCACCAACGATGGGGGAATCTTCGAGTCAAATGCCCTATCCTTTTCTGCAATTTATGCCACTGTATATCCAATATCCAATGCCCCATCCTCAAATGTATATATCGGATCAAAGCTGGCGATGTTGGATTAGAATCCCTCGTGAAATCTGGAAGCGTAAATCAATACCCGTACCCAAAATGTCACAAGGATTATAGGGACTTCGTGCGAAGCAGAGGTGAATGATGAGGGGATTGGAGGAATCACGTTCAGTGTCAAACAGGAAAAGAAGAGTGAGAACCCAATCAAGGGGTCAAGCGTAACGTCCATGATTAATCCCCACCACCTCGTCGATTTGGACTTTTGAGATCAAGAGAAGAGATGGACAATAGCCTAGAAGAATCACCGTGAAAGTCCAGGCGGCAAAGTCCAGAAGATTTATTGTGAAGGTCTAGGCGACGAGGTGGGATAGAGTCTCATCGATTAGAAGAAGCAGATGAGCTAGATCAACATCAAGGTGTGCAATATGGGGAAGACTTAAAGGAAATTCGGTAGCAAATCGAAAAACTACATAATTATTACTAGTCAAGATAGAGGATACCTCGAGAGCTAAACCTATGTAACAGTGCCTTTTCAGATGCGATAGCGAGGACATAAATCCCAAATCATATCCGTTACCCGCGGAAGGATATGTGCGAGTATGATGGTACACAGGACCCGGAGGACCATGTTGATGTGTACCAAGACTGGATGAATATTCAGGCGACTCCGATACAGTGAAGTGTAAAATTTTTCCCCTAACTTCTATGGGAGACGTACGTGTGTGGTATAGTGAGCTTCCGTGTAGAAGCGTGCACTCATTCAAAAAGGTGGCACGAGAGTTCATAACAAGCTTAGCGGGAAGCAAAAGGCGAAGGAAATACATGATGCATCTTTCGAGTATAAAACAGAAGCCAGGAGAGTTGATCCAAAGTTATTTAGCACGTTTCACGAAAGAGGCGCGACAGGTTAGCAATTAAAACAATGTTGCAGCAATTATAAAATTCACCGAAGGCTTGCCACTAGGGAAACTTCTTGATTCCTTAACAAGAAACGCACCAACAACTTTCACTGAATTGACAAAGAAGGCAGAGAGATGTGTGGCCTCTCAGGAGAATGGGATCACATGAGGGTTAGACCCTGAGAGAGATACCAATATAGAAAAGCAACACGACCAGCAAAGTTCTCATGTGCCGCGGAGCAAGTTCAATCGATATACTCCATTGAAGTTACCGATAGAAAAGGTGTTTGAAATAGCAAGTCATAGGAACTTGCTGAGAGTCCCCTGTATCGATCCGGCCTCCCCCAAAACAGAGCGATCGAAGAAGGAGACGTGAGTTGCACAAGGATCACGGGCACATCACAAGCGAATCCTATGATTTGAGAGAACAGATTGAAGAAATTATTACTACAAGTAAGCTGAATGAGTATGTAGCATCAAGGCAGATACAGAGGTCAATGAAGCTAGAGCTTGCACCAGGAATGAGGGTCACAGTTTGCTAGGAGGATTCAAATGAAAGAGATCTTATTAATTATATCGAAAAAGAGATTCTCGAATCCACAACTACTTCGAAGGGTGAACAACATGCTGAAGTGTGTCGAAATGATTCATCAGCACCAAAAACATGGAAGTGGGATCCCATCATTTTCACGCCTAAATTAAGATGCTCAGGGAGTGCAGTTCCCGCATTGTGACGCGTTGGTAATTCAAGATCACAAACAGGATTGTGAAAAGGGTGCTTGTGGGTCACGAGAGCTCAACAAATATTATACACTGGTTAATCCTTAAGCAGTTGGGCTGCAAGAAAGAAGATATGCAGCCAAGTCAATGCTTGATCAGAGGGATCAGAGGTCACAAAACATATCCAATTAGGCAAATCGATTTACCAATAAGATTTGGAACCTATCCCAAGATTGGTACTTTGTGGACCTAAAACAGATCGTAAGGGAATTAAGTGTCCAACGTACTCATAGAAACCGATAGTAAGCTTATTCAATGAAGTTAGAGCACTGGACATACTATAAGGGACCGCGATATTGGATGTTTCATAAACTAATAGATTAACTAGCAATATTAAGGAAAACTTGCCTATGTAAGTCTCTCATTTTGAACATACCCATTAAGTTAGTAGCCAAAGGAGAAAATTTATCCAATTAAGAGAGAATGAGCATATATCAAGTGGTATATAAGGACAAAGGCAGTTAGGAAAAGAGAAAAATGGAGTACAAGCATAATAATAAGGTGGCAAAGAGGTTAGGAAAATCTTGGAATTAGTCAGTAGGCCTTCAGCCATAAAGAAGCAGATGCCTTCAACAAGTGCAAATATGACAACTTAACTTATGATCGAGCTCACAAAAAGGAGATTAATAAGAAATGACAACTAGACTGAGTGAGAAGGCAATTGCAAACCTAAAGCTTAGATGGCATAATAAGAACGTTTTATTGGAAGGAAGAACATGTCAAACAGTCATTAGATGGCGTAATATAAGAACGCTTTATTAGAAGGAAGAACATGTTAAACAGTCATTCATACACGAATATTAATTTTTACTGATGCGACCTCACTTAATGTCAAACACAAGTCAACAGAAGACAAATGCCTTAGTAGGTACCAAAAACCTCATATATAAGAGGCAAATATAGCCTCTAAGAGGGGAGAGTCTTTTCCAAGGAATTAAGCACTTTTTGTACTCTTTTCTTTGTATTAAGGTTTTTTGGCCTAAATTGAGTGTTGAACGACGAATGTTGACCTCCGTCGGCATCCCTCCCCTAATTGTGGACCATACCTAATGAAAGGAGCTCATATCATAAGTGTTTTAGTCTTATAGGTATTTCTTAATTTCTCTTGTTTGTAATAATCTAAGGTACTTTTGTATTGTAAATGATCTCATTGTATATGTAAAGATCTATTTAGCACATTGTGTTATTTCTTTTGTTAGTGTGTAGTTTTTGCATTAAATTATTAACAAAGGCACCATTTGTGTGGATTCTAGCCCCAGCTAGTCATAGAAACATCACCTTTATGCACATTTATTCCGTAAACTTTCATATATAATACTAACACTAATTACTAGTGAATGATATGGATGAGGCGATGAAAAGCAATAGCTAAGTAAGTCTATTTTAACTTTAAAATTCAAGTAAATTAATTATGGTAGTGTGAGGGGTCGAGTCAAAAATTTTTGTTTAGATAGGGACAATTACCCAGAGGCAAAAAAAAAAAAAAAAAAGGAGAAGGACCAATGTAAATAAATTATGAAATACAACAGAAAAGTGTATAAAAATATAGCAACTTAACCGTACCTTAAAACATAATCGTCCTTTATATATATATATAAAAGAAAAAGCCCTAATTATTCATTTCTAGAATTTGGCCAAGCTTATAATTCCTCAAGAAGTTGAAATCCCACCCTTCAAAGTCGTTGCATGCGCAAATGTCTTATAGATTTCCTGCAAAATTGATCTAACCAAACATTAGATTAGCTGTCATAAGATTTAAACATTATTCCTAATTTAAGCCAATTCCCTAAAATCTTCTTTGCACAATAACATGAGACCTTATTAGTTAAATTGACATTAACCAACAATGTCATAATATTGATCATTATTGATGAATTTTGAAATTATAAGGTGTATCTGATTATTTATATTAGTTATTATGATGTTGTTTCTACCTAGACCTAGTATATAGAGGACCATATATATATAAAATACACCATCCTCTTTTATATTACTTAATACATAAACACAAGTGAGCTTAAACTATTAGTTCAAGAACAAGCATATTTATCATGAAAGCAATTATACATTACCGAGTAGTTAATTCAATTTAGCAAAGCGGCGCAAGTGCGGATCAACTGGTAGACCTATGCTTTCGAATAATAGATCATACATGGAATTCTTCACCAGCCTGGAATCATATACAACTTTTCACTTCATTTTACTTTTAGTAAAACTCATTATTTCTAAAATGATTTATAAATAAAGGAAAATGAATGAAAAAATGACATAGTAAAACAACCTTGAAATGTTTAAAGGTTTATCCCCTCTGTTCTTTTTAGATTGAGAAAGTGAAGCCGGTAGACCTTTTGCTTGCCCAATTGAATTCCTCTGTATATTTAGGCAAATAATAATAAATGATGACCTCACTACAACAAAAGCCAAGAAGTCTATAATTCATGATTCAAATATTGTTCTATGTTTTCTGAAAATAAGATAAATAGTTGAATCTTACATAGTAAAACAGCTTTAGATATTCAAATTAATCTTTTTCTATTTTTAATGTTGTATATCCAATATATTAAAATTATTCTCAAAACTTAAAATTTTATTTTTTTTAAAGAAATTTTATTTTTTTTAAAGCCATTTGTTTATAATAAATATCAAAAACTCCCATAAAGTTCTTATGCTCATTAATATTGTTCTTATTTTAACTTAAAATTTGTTTTTATAACACTAGAAAAAACAAGCAAGAGAGGAAACATAGGGGCTCAGGAAAGGAGAAAGATGGATACCCTTTGGCGTTTTAAAACTAAGGATGATTCCCCAACTTCATGTTGTCTCCTACGTCTTGATCCATGAAACACTTGCTGAAAAAAAAAAAGAAAAAGAAAAAGAAAAAACACTAATCATAACTAATACTTTAAACTTAAGACAAATTTTTTGTTTGAGGTGTTAAAAGAAATTTAATTGAGAATGCATATTATTAAGAATTATTCCAATATTAAGAAGTGGAAGAGTAGAATTTTACCTGATGACTTGAGTTCAAGACTTGGGTCATTTGAGAACTACTAGGGCTAGGGTAATTGACACTTGGTCCGGTGGTTTGATTCAACAATCCTTGTCGTTCCAGCCTTTGTGGTCTACCAAACAAAAAATATAATTAAAAAAATCTAGCTAAATAACATTCCAATTATTTAGAATCAGATATATCTCCAATTTTACACTCATATTGTTACTAGAAACAAAAGTAAGTGAATGATTATTTAGCCATTTTATCAAGGGTTGAAATTTTTCCAAAAAAAAAAAAAAGCGCCATGGATGGGTTCAGACGAAAAGAAGTGTTGCTTTTGGGACTCAACATAGTGGGCATCTCTAAGAGTGGTTGACGGATTTTTCCATGATTGAGAAAATGTTGAGTACTGATGAATTCAAAGACAAAAACAAGTGAAAATTAGATTGGAAGCCTATAAAGTTGAGGATAAGTTATAAATTAACCATACAATTGACTTTGCATCGCATGTATAAACTTGTTCAAGTTGACTGTGAAAAAACAAAAGTGTCAAATTAAAAATGAGAAATAGACCTAAAAACTTTTTCCCAGATAGGATATTAAAATGCAAGTTCAATCTGTTTAATGGAAATTCAGTTCAAGTTTAGTCTTAAAATCTGATCACAATAAGCAACCTAGTTTTCTAAAAGATTTTGTCGAAGTAAACAATATCAAATTAACTAGATAGAGGTTAGAAATTAAAAAAAGAATAAAGACAAGTTTGGAATAAAATCATATTTAAATTAAAATCATAACCCAATAATAAGTAATTAAATCTTGATTTTGTAAGTAGATTCCAAATCAAATAAAAACATACAAAATTAAGTATACAAGTAACCGAAATTTTAACCAAGTCACAAAATCCAGTAGTTGGTAAATGTTATATGTGTTTTTGGAATACCCCAAATGGGCTGGTAAAAGCCCAAAGGCCCAGCAGACAGTGGCCCAATTTACCAGGCTCCAGTACTTCAGGTCGCTGAGCTACTTCAGGTCGCTGGGCTATTTCAGGTCGCTGGGCTACTTCAGGTCGCTGGGCTATTTCAGGTCGCTGGGCTATTTCAGGTCGCTGGGTTACTTCAGGTCGTTTTGGATGAGCTCCAGGTTGCAGCTCTAGCTCGTACAATAACATGACGTGCACGGTCAACCCTTTCAGATCAGTAACAGCGTGATTTACTCAACCATTACAGCGTGGGTAGTGTCAGAAGACTCAGACTTCTTGACAGTAGGCTTTGAAAATTGTATTATGCATTTAATGTTTTCCCATTACTGTGGCACCTCCCCCCTCTCTATAAATAGGAGCAAAATCTTAGTAAATGGGACGGTGGTTTTTCTCTGCTCTCTCTCTCTTTGTACCCAGAAAATACAGCAATAAAAGTGATTGCCACCACCAACGGTGGAGGCGCCGTGAACGTAGGCCATTTCTAAGGCCGAACCACGTAGATTTGTGTGCTTTTCTCCTTTCTCCTCTGCTTCTTTTCTGCTTCCTCTTTGCCTATGGTCTCTTGTTTTTTGTTCTGTTTTTCATTGATCTGCGGCATTGGGCTCAAGAATCTTATTGACTAGAGATCCGGATTATCTTGCCAGATTTCGACGTCAACAGTAAACAACTATACCTTCAAGCTTGATGAACAATAACTCATTCCTTTTGGACTATCCCACTTAATCTACCCATAGAATTTTCAATAATAATATCACAGAATTTATTAGGTGACTAAGTGTATATCCTAAAGCTATTTTTGAGCGCAATACTCCTTTTGGCCTAGCCCCTAATCTACCTACTAATAGGCCTTTTTCTAGTGATATTTTACGACCAAGAACAAGCTATCAAACTTCACCCAAGTTTTAGTTAGAAATGACCTCAAGAGATAAAAAGTATCTATGTCAGAGAAATAAATAGGAAAGCATGAAATATGCAATCAATGTAGATTTGGATGATGCAATGAATACTTGTAAAAAGATATCCAAAGACAAGACGGCTCTGAAAAAAGGTTTAGAAGACGAAAACCAAATATCAAATGGGTTTCAAATCCTTTCCTTGAGAAGAATCTCTTCAAGGAAGAAGTGTCTAGGTTAAATGGGAAACATAAAGCACAATGGATAAAAATAACAAAAAATCTAATAATACTCTGAGATGAAAAATAATTTTAGTTTGTCCTAACTTTCAAAATATTAGTAAAATTATTTTTGTCGTCGATCAAAAGCTATTTTCATCTAAATTTTTAGTGATTTTGTGACAAAAGTAATAAAAAGACCAAAACATACTTATTATATTGAAAAAATTAATTAATTAATTAATTACCAAACTATCCTTTCATAACTAAAATAAAAAATTAAAAAAAAATAATTTTTTTTTAATTATAATTAAATTTATATAAAATAAATAAATTAATTATAATTTTAAATAATTGAAATAATTATTATTAAATCAAAATTAAATAAAAAATTTTACAGTAAATATCATTTGAAAAAAAATTTAAAGGTTAAATAAAAATTAAAAATATTAATTTAAAAAATAAAATTAAACAAATTCTATTAAATCTCCACCTTCTATTTTAAAATGAATGATGAAGATAAATTTGAAAAAAAATAAAAAATAAAAATAATACAGTAAAATTAAAAATTAATTAATTAATTAATTAATAATTAAAAATAGTTAAAATAAAGAAAAGGGGTTTTTATTATTATATTCAAACCAAACCCTAGATCTTTGCCAACATAAATCCAATTTGAATCCTTATTTAAATTCAATCGTAATGAAATTAAAACAAGTAAAAAGAAAAAAAAGTTCTTCTTCAACCACAACCAGTTCAAACCATCGAACTTTCCACAACTGAAACCCATCTCAATTAAACCAACCAAAATTCATAATAATCCTTTTCATCATGTTACCCAAATTAATCTCAAATTAATCTACATGAACTCGAAAACAATGGAACAAAAAATCAAATAATCGAAAAAAAAAGGCAAGAAGATTTGGAGATGGAGATGGCGTCGAAGTATGGAGCTCGAAGATCTAGAGAGGAGCAACAGTAGAACACCACCTCCGCCACCACCGAGAGTACATGATGAAGATGCCATTGAGGGCCCGTGATGAAAAACACCACCAACCCACCATCGAAAGCAATATTAGAACACCGTTAGTGTAAAAGATTGACGACTGAAGATTGAAGCAGAACACAGTAGCAGAACACCACCAAGATCGATGGCCAAGTAGCAGCAAAACATCTTTGAGATTGATGGCTGAGAAGAAGAAAATGAGTTATGGAAACCAAGAGCAGCGATAGCAGCAGGGTGTGAGAGACTGACGGTTGAGAAGAAGAAACTAAGGTGGGTTTTGGATCGTAGAAAGTCGGTGTGAGGATTTTGGTTTATGTAGAGAGAGAGAGTAATGATAGAGAGGTATGGATGAGAGAGAGTAATGAGTGGTGATGATAGAGAGCCATGGATGCACATGGAAACCACGACGACATATGGCATATTTTGAGTGGTCTTTAATTTATTTTTATTTTTTCTTTTAATTAATAAATTATATTTTGGAACATAGGTGGAATCCATTTGACATGTCTAACCCTTAATGATAGATCCGTTAGTTCATTGATTGATTAATTATGCTAATTAATAGTTGGACTGTTTTAGCTATTATTTTTAAAATTAAGGGTGGTTTGATATTATTTTGGGAGGTAATTAAATGAATAATAACCCATAAAAAGATAGGGGTCACTACAGAGGTGTATCAAATAATAATAATAATAATGACTATGGAGGTTTTCTCTCCAAGTCTCTAGGTTTTTCTCAACTTTCAAAAGCTTGGTCTATAGTAGGGTTTATATATGGCTGGGAGACGAAGTAAATTGACTGTGAAAGTATCTTTCTTACAAAGGTACATTCTCTTAGGATAAAGAATCCTAAAACATAAGGTTGGAACCAAAACATTAGAGGACATACGGAAACACGTCATAAGAGTGTACATGTAAAGGCCAAAAAAAATGATGGAATAAAATTTCTGGAGAAAAGATGAAGGGTGTGCCTCCTCACGCTTTGGCATGAGGAGGCCTGGGGGCCCAAGCCAAAGGCTTAACTCCCCACACCTGGTCATGCTTAGGGGCCGGGTGACCGGGCACATCTAGACACAAGGCAGTTGTGCTACGTTTCGTACCTCCTCCAAAAGGCCACTCCTTTTTAATGCTTACGTGCTTGATTTTGCATTTTCCCCAGACATTTGTTCGTGCAACTTTCCACGATTCTCTCAAATTTTACTCATTTATTTCTGTAGTGTCTCAAAGACACAAAAACACTTACCCCATTTAGAAAAATTTCCCTGAACGGGAAAATGAGAGGACTAACACACAAAATGAACCAAGGGTTTAAAAAACTATTCAAGAAAATATGAAAGAATATGCATATGTGAAAGTATATGTGTTCAATCGTAATAATTTCAAGAGGTTAAATCTAACTACAAATTAAGTAGAGATTTATAAATAGAATACCTCTTGAAAAATCAGCCCATCAATTGTAGATGTCGCACCAATGAACATCATTTATAAACACAAACATAGAAGCAACAATAAATACAAGCAAAAGAACAATTTATCACAAATTAGCCAACCTAAGGTCTAAATTCATAAACCTTATGACCTGCGCATCATACATACTAGTGTACGGTGCTAATGTATTGTTCTGTATTTTAATCTAGCCATAAAGTAATATGGACATCTAATGTCGTAAATAAGTAAAGTAGGCATGATTTACATTCAACTGTTGATGTCTTAAAGAGTACTTTCTATTTTTAAAGAAATAATAGATAAACAATTATTTTCTATTCTTCGAAAGGTCTTGCTACTTAATGATAGGGTAAGGTTATCTATTAATAACAATTCTTGAATTGATTATAAGAGTGATTATTGGACAATATCCAAGAGTCGTTATTAATGGATAAACTTACCCAATTAGTAAGGTAGTCAAACTCTTTTCTCATTTATTAATACCAAACTGACAATATAGTTAACAAGAAAGGATAATAGCAAACCAGGTAGATACCTCGGAAGTATGAAAGGTTGTGAAGGCAAGCCAATTTGTGAATCAAATACATTATGCATCGCTTGCCCGAAGATAGGTTGTAGACTGGGATCAGTTAGCCCTTGACGCCTGAATTATAGGAACAAAGAGAAAATGAGGATTTTATTTTATAAACATCCATGTATGTATCTTAGGTCTAGATAGGCAAGTTACCTAATACAAATCATCTGTAACAAAATAATTAAATAACCAAGGAGAGAAGTGAAAGATCACGTACGTTGGCACCAGAACGGGATTATGATTTGACATACAGAGATCATTAGGTTCTACTGCAGCTTGATTTAGTTGTTGCTGATAAATTGGGAGCCTAATTCAGAATACCAAATGTTAATCATAACTTACTAGATTGTGGTTATGATTTAATCAAAATAAAAGACCAATCACCTCAAAGCAAGCATAGAAGCCTTGTAAATATTGTGCGTTAGATACTAATGGAACTTGAGTAGGTTAATATGGTTGTGGCCTATGTCCAAAATAAAATACTTTCAACGAAAAACCATTAAGCTGAGCAGTTTTTCTCGAGTGCAAGTTACTTAGAAATGATATTAATTAACCCCGGAAGTCTATTACCTCAGATTAAGTGAAGGAGAGAAGCCTGTAAATTTTGTACTATAAATGTTAGTGGGACTTGATTGAGTTGATATGGTAAACATTGTGGTTTAAATCCACTATAAAAAGGAATGAAGTTGCTTGCTAAATTCAATTAAGTCTTAACAACAATTGACATTTCTTCAACGTGAGAATGGAACTTAATTTTTTAAACGAAGAATTTTCAAACATCATAGGGTATAGGATATTGATATTGTAGAATATCAAATACATTTCCTAGAACTTGGATTACGTGATTGTTGCTTATCAACTAAATCTTGGTGTCTCAAATAGAGATCAAATTCGTTAATTAAGCTATTTATATGTATATATATTACTTGCATACTATTACAGATATTAAAAATATTAATGGTAGTCATTAGTGCAACAATCACTAAATGTCTTCGCAAAAAGTATATTGATATGTATGGTAAGAGTTCCTTCTATTCATCATTTGCCAAATATAATGATAATAATGTGAGGGACAAACACTACCACAATTTTTGTTGATGATCATGTGAGTATAATATATACCTTGATGGATGTAAAAGTGCACAAGGAGGATTTGGGTAGTTAAGGAGACAAGAGAGCGGCATTTGATTTTCGTTAGATTTTCCATTTCCAGTTCCTAATCCTGTCTATTCATGGCAAAGAAGTTGGAAATAATAATGAGTATGAATGCTTTACATTACACTAAAACATTGTTTTAATATAAATTTTCAAAACATTATTATAAAGTTACTGATAAATACTCACCGGGTTGGTCTCAGGGAAAGAAGTCTGGTAAGGAACTAGTGTTTGTTGGATATTATTGTACGGTAGATACGCACTTTGATCACCATTTTCGAATTGAGTGTTGAACTGATTTGGTAGTACTTCATCAGTCTCCAAGATTTTATCCATTTGATTCTGAAATTTTGAATGTAAAAATAAACAAATATCATTAGAACTTACTTGTTGAACTCATACTCATTATAAATTTAGTCTTAGTAAATATAAAACAGTTTGAAAATTCAAAAACTAGCTAGCTGACAAAGTAATTTTATGTAGTCAACATTAACCGAGCTATGGTCAACATATATGATGTTGTCATTGGATTTTGAGCTATCTTAGATAATACAGAAGGAAGGAAGAAAGTTTGATTTTGTTTGATGCAAATAGCATTGCAAATGAAGGTTCCTTAGCTCTGAAACCTAAATAATTCAATAGAGACTGATTACTTCCAGTTGACAATCCTAGTTTCACATGATCCTAGACTTCTAGTGAAGCAAAAAAATCGACAAAATATCAAATCTTAGTAAAATAACAAGTAAAAGAAGAGAAACATACAATTGCAAATAATGGAGTATCTGGTGGTATCAAAGAAACAGGGGCTGCGTTTGGTGCGGAATTGGATTAAGCTATTTAATTTGATAGTATGTAATGGGATTGCATATGATTGGATTTACTACAAGAAAACATGTGATGAATACTCAAAACTACAATAGCAGACCTTTAAAAGCCCATGACATGAGTTGTCTTATCCATCTGGCGTTTAAAGGCCTATAGTGGATACTCCGCAATAGATATATTATTTTCTTGTAGTGATTGGATTGGACTAGATTAAACTAAATTAATTTTATGATGTGTTTGGTATAATTGGGATTAAATTAACACTAATATTATCTATTGTTTCATATAATTTAAGATTAGACAAAAAAAAAAAAAATTATGACTTAAATCTAATGGTATGAAATATTATATTTTAAAAAGACTGAGATTCGTAGTTTGAACGTTATGGTTCTCACTTTCGAATAATTAGTGTTGTTTTTGTTATCACTTCTTTTCTTCTATAAAAGGTTAAGAGAGAGTGAAATCAACTGAACAATCACAAATCTAAGGAATTAAAAGATAGATAACTTTCTCTTGGACTTGAATATATTTCTAAGATAAGGGCATTTACAAGGATGAAGCATTCGGATCTCAAAATTTGGCATTAAATTAGATAGTTATGCGTGTTTCTATAATAGATTGAAATGGGTGCATTTATATTTCCTTACCAGTGTTGGAAAATAGGGTAGTGGTGCGTCTGAAAATGGAGTAGCAAAGGACGAGGTAAGCAATGAAGAAACGTCATTGAGAGTGCTGATGAGTGGTTGGTTTATGTTTTCTTGACTTATATGAGCACGTCTTGGATTAGGATCCACTTCATCCAACTGAGGCTGATGGTTTTCTTTAATTAGAAGTTGGTGTACCGAGCTGATCATGTCCTGTTCAACAACAACACATATATACAATCATGGCTCATGGGTATATGAGCAGTGATGATGTTAACCAACTTGGTTTAATTTGAACTAGAAATGAGACCGAGTTTAAGCAGAGTATAGTACTGTTGTTAGGTTGTAATCTTGTGGTGCGCCTATAATCATCTTCGAATTGACCGACAATGGACTAGGCAATACAGTGTATGGAATAATCTCTGGTGAAGGATCCAAATGTTCAATGGTAGTTATATTTGTTGTGCCTGTGAGGTTTTGTCCAGAGATCAACAAAGGTGGAACGCTTTTAGTGGATAACCTTTGCTCTGCCTGCTCCTGCTAAAAATTTCTCAGAATTATATATGTATATGAATTTTAAAACAAGAGTTCTTTTAGAAAATTATTATATAGTAAAATGTCAACAGTTTGCACGTACTTGTGACAAATTCCAAATTGTTGGATTCGGTTGATTATTAGGATGTGCTTGAGAAAGGGGGTTGTCAATGAAATCTTCTTCTCCAAAGTCGAAGTCAAACATTAAAGGATCTTCCAGATTTCCACTCCCCATCTTGTTGATCTTGTCAGTATCAACGATAAGAATATAAAACAATTAAACTACCAACCACATGAAATACATTATAAGCAAATTATAATATGATTTGCTTGTATAATTTTAAATAAAAAATAAAATTCAAAAGTGATTTAAATTATAATAATACATTTTCATAAAAAGGCATGAACGAACAATCTAACTAAGATGTTATACAACACAATCAAAATTACAAAATGTCCACAAAAATCTTTGCAATACCTAGGATTGCAAAGATTTTATAAACATGATTGGTTGCCTCAATATTGATATATTTCCATGCATTTAAAAACAAGAAATTTTGGAAAAGTTATAATGTTAAGATGTCACCGGCCTAATGCATACAAGTGAAGTGTTGGATTCTGTTAATCATTTGGATTTATTTCAAAATAAGGGACTATCAAGTAAACTTTATAGTTAAAAACATCAAAAAGACTCTAGTTCATGAATTATCAATTATGTCAACCTCCATTTGGTTCATGGCGTAATCAACAACAAAAGTATAAATAAATCAATATAAGCAATTAGATAATTAATTTTTTACTATAAGAACACAACCACTCCATAAACCATATAATATGTGATTAATTAGAATAAAAATTGATTTATAGTTGTAAACTTATGAATGATTTAGTGAAAAGGAAAGTAGGAAATAATTGTCGTTCATGCAAGTTACATGAAACATGAAGGTTGCTTAGAATGATCACTAGCTATATTTGTTAATTAAGTTAATATATGAATTTCCATGACCAATTCTTAATTTGTATTTATTTGAAGAAGGTGGAGTATTGTATTAAGTAATAACCGAGGCTTAAGTTGTTAAATTTAAAATAAAAACAACAACCACAACAACAATAATAATAAATAGTCTCAGAGGCTCAAATGTACACTATGGTTGCGTACGATGTGTATTGGATTGAACTAGATTTAATTGTATTGAATTGAATATAATACAGTCCTTTTATTTGATGTACCATGGATGAGATTAAATTATATTAGATTAAACAAATTATTTTAATGAAATAATTTATTTTCAATTTTAAATAAAGTAAAATAAAATCATTATAAATCATTTTATAGTTGAATAAAATTGCTACAAAAATTTTTTTAAAATAAAGTTATGGATAATTTTTTAAAATGTTTTTAAGTAAATAAAATTCATGTTATATATTAGCAAAACAAAATTATTATAAATTATTTTATGATAAAATAAAAAATATTTTTTAATATATTAATGTTTAAAAATAATATTATTTTATATAAAATATAATCTTATAAATTATTTTAAATAAATTAATATAAATATAACACAAAACAAAAAGGAAAGGAGAGGAAAAGAGAAGTGTGTGTGAAGAGAAAGGAAATCCAGCCCAGCCATAACACATGGTGAGAATGGGTTACACAAATCCCATAAACAAGAAATTGAAAGTTACTATTTGGACGGGAGCAAATCTAATACGGAGTGCACCAAAGATGGGATTTAAATTTAAATTCCATGTTGTCTCCTATGCCCATCCTAATACAACGTGCCAATCCAATTATTTATTATTAGACCCAGCCCATTAAATTTGTGAAGAGCAGAAGCACGCTTGTCGGGTGCCTGCTTGGTGCTTGCCATTAAAAGCCAAAAGCAAAATAATTGTGAAATGGAAGTACAGAGGGACGAGTCAGCAGGCTTTTGGCTAAGCGAAAGTAGAGATGAGACTCTGAGCGGAAACCGATAAAACCAGAGAGGTAAGATTTAGAAGAGCTCTAAACAACATATTATAATTTTTCATTTTTAATCCTATTTTCCGATGGGTTTTTTCATCTACAAGTTGTGAAACTGTTGTAACCACCATGGTTCATATTTTAAACTTTCTCTAACAATTGTTATGGTTGTTAATATACATTTTTTATGATGATTTTAGGACATAATGCCATGCGAGAGAGGAATTCAGAGTTGTAGAACTACAAAAAATGGAATCATGGTAGGTATACTATGATTAATAAGATTATAAAATAGAGAAGCAATCTTTTTATTACTGTTGAAGTATTAATTATATTATTCATTTTCAAAGGTCTGAAACATATCTAGAAAAATGGTTAGAAACAACATTGAATCCATATACTTCTTAGGGATGTATGTTATGTAGAGCTATATATACTAATTCCAGTCGTAGAATAGTCCCAAAAAAATTCTAATCGTGGAATTTATTGTATTTTCTTGTATGAGTGGACTCAGCAACTTGAATTTGTTTCCTTAGTAAGTGCTAAACTAACTTTTTTTTTTCCCTCTAATTATAAAATATAGTGAAACAACTTAAACTTAAATATTATCAAGTTGAACAAACTTTTTCTAACATTGAACCACATTAAGTGGTAACTAACCTATTAAAAGCTTTATTAATATGTTTATATATATATATATATATATATTGATAGTTTAAATTGATGGTTCTATCTAAAAGTGATTTAACTCAATAATTTTACTATTATTTGTCAACAAATGGCATGGGTAGACAAAAATATCATATTTTAACGTTTTTATTAAAATAATAAAATTAAAATTAAAACATTAATTTTCTATTTTCTCTTGACTCTATCTTCAACCTCCTCCATCTTCTCCAACCTCTATTTTTAGTTAACTTTCTCGTCACGTTGAAAAATTGGATCTACAGATCTTTTGAATATGCGAATCTCAAAATAAGTCACATTGAATAAACATGACTGACGCTGGGATTAACTAGCTAGCCTTAGTTACGCTAGGTTATATATTAGTATGACATACATTGGTACAACCCAACGTGACTCATACAAGTAGTAACAATGTGAATTACGTTAGGTAATCCCAATGTGCATGAGTCATGTGGAATCTTTTTCAATGAGGAGCAATCTGCTCCTCACCATAGAAAGAATAAAAAGAAGAAAGAATAGGAAGTAGAAAACAAAAAAGGAAAAAGAAGAGAGGAGGAAGAAGAAAAAAAGGAAGGAGTGTCTACAGAGATGGAGCGTCATGCTAGTGAAGGAATCATTTTGGCTAGAAGCTCCATCCGGTGAGAAGTAGTCCAACAATTTTGAAGCTTTTTTTCTTTTCTTTGTTTAGTTTTTAAAAATAACATGTCGGTAACATTTGTATATTAGTTAAGAGCATTGGTGAAAAAACTATTGATTTTGAGTCAAATTTAGTAAAGTTACTGAGGAGGATTACTTTTAGTTAAAGCCTATAATTTTGGATCTTTTATGTCCAAAATCCTAAATTGATAGTACTTGATGTTATACAAAAGTTTGGATAATATATATCGGTTGTGATATTTATTGTTGATTAAATGTTTGAATTTATATATATTTAATTGTTTATTAAATGTTTATTTAAATTGAGTAATGAAATTTCCTTTTTGCCCCTAGAGTCAAATGGTCAACATTTTCAACTTAATGAAATCAGTGACAGTTATAGGTATTGTTGTCCTTTCACATACCTCTAGGGGTTATTTTCAGTATTTATATTAATATCAAGAGAAATTTTAGATAAATTTTGAATTAGAGATGACAAAATAGAGATTTAGGCCAATTAGGAACAATTTTTATGGGTTTCCCCTCTCTTTTGAAGATCCATGTATATTTATATTGGGATTTATGGCATAATAAAGGCTATTCTAACCTTTTGGGTATTATGTTTTAAAATATTGGCCAAGTTTTGTATCTAAGAAGATACTTTCGGTTGTTTATACATACTTTTTTTACAAGAGAGATCGATAGAAAATGGTATATGTGTTTATTTAGAAGATCGACTAAAGATCTTTGTGGCACATTAATTATATTATACTTGGAATGAAATTACATAGTTTATAAAATACAGGGAATTCCAATAAACAAATGAAACTGATCTATATATAGAAATAACATTATCTTACAATGTGAAAATGGTATGAAATAACGGCTATTAGATTGAACTTGTGGGATTGTCATAAGTAATTAACTTAATTTTTCTAATATTAAACAGCCTCAAATGCACTTTATTAAAGAGTAAAAAGAAAAGCTATCACTCTCTCTTTGATTTTTTATTCTTTGAAGAATTCGTTAATCTTTCTTAAAATTTTTATACTGATTAAATTCAACTTTAAACTTTTAAAATTTTTCAAAAATTTTATAAATTCAATTTTGAAAACTAGAAGAATGAAATATTACAGGTCTAGAAACAAAAAGAATGCCAGTTTACTGATGTAAACAAAACAATATGAGCTTACAAGTCTTTGGTCTAGAGACTCAGTCTCAACGAATAGCCTCTTGTTTTTAGTTTCTAGATATACTTTCTCCTGTCGGTTTTCTTTTCGAATAATATTTGTTTTTTTGAAAAGAAAGTAAGTATATTTTTGTCCAAATTTCATTTTAGATGCTATAAAAATTGATGTTACTAAGTTGGTGCTAATTCTACAAGTCAAGGGTCTAATGATGCAAAAAATTTTAAGTCTATCTTAATTATGTAATTCATTGAGGATAGTTTATCAATGCTTTTGTTTTCCAGAATATTTCTCGCACTTTCATGGCCCTATCTGGGTTGCAATATGGGCGGAGGAAGGTAGGAAGCTTCCTCCTTACGGCTAGATGGAGGAAGTGCGAAAACTCCTCCATTATGCGGGCTGAGGTTTGCCCCTCCCCCACATCGTCAATGTTTGGCAATTGGTTCGACGTGACATCTTATGTTGGTTAGATATTCGAAAATATAATAATGATTGGCGGTGGCTTGCAATGAAGTGTTATTGTAGATTTATAAATTTTTTTTAGGGGCTTATGCCATAATATATTTTGAAAATTTGAGGCTTATTGTATCCAACTGGACACCTTTTGAGGGTAATGGATTAACCTTAAAGTAACATATTTCAAAACAAATAGAGACCCAGCTAAAGCTAATGACAAAGTAGTGTCAAAAGGTGATATTTCAACCGAAGAGAGATATATATTTGGAAATTGTTTCCTATATGATTTCACAAGCTCATAAACAAAAACTCTTGTGCAAAAATTAAGTAAAGAATGTTTTATGTATAGTTTACCTGTAAGTCTTTTGTAAATGCTTATAACCACGCGAATCAAACCTGTACAAATACTACAATAAAAAACTAAGATGAGTCAGAAAAAGAATCATTATTAAATGGATTAAATTGATGATATGGTTAAAGAAAAGGAGGAAAAAAAAAGATGAAAAGAAAATGAAGTATCAATGCACTTTCCCTTACATTGTTGTCTCCTAGACGTTTGGTGATGTAAAATGTGGCTGAATTATATCGATGGAATATACCTAGTAAAAAAGGAACTTTAAGATGATAAGCTGACAAATTTAATGGAAAGAAAGGGAAAGAAGATGGAACACAACAAATTCTGTGTATCTCTACCTGTGCTTCGAAGCTTTTATACATACATATATATAGATAGATAGATAGAGTAAAAATGTACGGAATACTTGTGTGGTAGAGTTAAAGGCCGGTTAAAAAACACTTCCTCCAAGATAAGTTTGGAATTTTTTGTGATCTTCTTTTGGCTTTCATATTCTTGTCATTGTTATCATCCCCATTATTTCTCTTGTCACTACGTACATAATTTCCTATTTTTTCCCATATAATTTGATTTATTAATTTAAAAAATCACTAAGAACCCCTATCATTTGATTAAATAGACAAAATACCCTTTCTAATTTAAAAAAGTGCTTAGAAAATCCTTTATAGTTTAAAAAAATGTTCAAAAAACCCATTAATTTTTTTCGTCATTATACATACTAGAATTACAAAATAAATAAAATAGGATTTCTATAAATTATAAGAAATAATTAATGACTATATCAAACAACAAAGGAATTGAGATTATCCCTCATTTTGAATATCATTCATTGTGATGGCAAGAGAAGGCACTGACACAACTAATACATATTTATACATTAATCATTACTTTTAATACCTATTATTTTATTAAAGACAATAATTTTCATTTAGTTGACGACGTATAATTAACAAAATCTAAATATGCTTCATTATAGCATGCTTAAACCACTGGATAATCAAATTGTGTTTGAGATCTTCCCAATCTTAGCGTGGTTGTGACACCTCTAACCAAGTGCCGGGTTAGAGAGCATAATCTAACCTACGCAAAATATATATACATAAATATACTTTCTTTATCGTAAGGTTCAGTTTTTCAATTATTTTATTTTATATTTTTAATTTTTCAGCTTTTTTGCCGTAAGTTTTTAACATGCTAGCCCATAGCTGAAATGAAACTATTCCATGACATTTGGACACTTGGCCACTAGCAGATGATGGATAATAGCACATTTGGCCGACAGAAATAGAAGCTGAGCCAAGAAGAGAAGAGAAAGATAGAGAGAGGATAGCATAAATTTGGCCGACACTTCTGCGTGTTAGAGAAATATATAGAAGTAACACATGGGGGCATGCAGGGAAAGTATGGAAGGAGCCTAAAACTCGCTGCGTCTGGAATGGAAAGGAAAGTGAATAGAGAGATTACATGAGCACATTGAGAGTGAACAGTGTAGGAACAAAAAACTTAGTTCTGACGATCATGCATTCAATTGCCCATCTCTGATGGTGACATACACAACATTTAAAGGTTCACCGACACAGTGACGCTGCTAAGAATTTACATGGTTTATCACTTTATTTGTTTATTTATTTATTTTTTTTTTAGCTTTTGGTATAATTTTTATCATATTATTAAGAGATATTATCAAAATATCCCTGGCTTGAAAAATAATGTGAACTACCCAGTGTTTCAAAACTCTCTACTCGCGACTCGACCGACGAGACAGCAATGAGCGAGTACTCGGCAACTCGGTGAGTACTCGGTTTGACCATCGGTCAACGGTCAAACCGTTTACCCACGGTCAAACCAGGTTAAATTTGTAAAAAATAAAATTTAATAATTTTCTATATGATTAAAATATAATCATATGATCACAAAAATCCTTAAAATCTATCTCATGCAATCTCCAAAGTCATTTTAACACAATTACATAATTACAAACTTAAAAATTTCGGCAGCATAATCACTATTTTTTCAATAATTTCACATGTAATATATCAAAATAACAATACTTTAAAAATCTATCACATGATTCACATCTAAATTACTTATAGTCTCTCATCATTCTTTCATTTTCAAACACAAGTACACAACCAAGTGACCAACATCATATATAGCTTTGAGCATGCAAATTTTTATACAACAAACATCAATTATCAAACAAATTAATCTTTAAATAAACATTAATTATCAATCAAATTTATCTGAAAACAAATATAGCAAATAATATAGAACACAAAATCATAGGATAAATTGAAAACTATTATGTTATATCATACAAAATCAATCAAATATGTTAAAACACTCGTTTTATCAACACGTGCCGCACTCGATCGTAACTTAAAATTCAAAACAATTATTTTACTATATCAATATACAACAAAAATAAACATAACTTTTAATTTATACATTATTTTCTCAAACAAATCCTGTTATAACATTTTCGATAATTAATCGAAATTGTTATAACATTCTCAAACAAATTATAGAGATTTCAAAGCAAAGACATACAAAAAAGGGTTACTGTCCCCTACTCCCATGGTACCAAACTTGAGCTAAACAAATATATGTGAAAAAAAAAAAAACAAAATCACTGGTGAAAGCAAAAAACAAAATGAAAAAACAAAAAAAAAAATTGAAAAAAAAAAACAAAATGAGTGGACTCACGGATGGAGACGGGGACTGCAGCAGGCGGAGCGACGGACGACAGCGGCAGCAGAAGTCGCACACCACTCGACAACAGTGGCAGCAGACGTCGCACACCAACGGACGACAGCCGCAGCAGAAGTCGCACACCAACCGGCGACAGCAGGACCAGACTTAAACACACCAACCGGCGGCAGCAGAACTCAGAAGCACCATGGCGGGCAAAAGCAGAATGGCAGGTAGAACCGTAGAAGCAGAACGCAGAAGATGAGAAGAAGCAGGCTAGATCTGAGCCGACTGAGGCTCTCTGGTGTAAAATACATGACGCCAAAACAGTGTTGTTTTGGTGTGCCAAAACGACGCCGTTTTGGGAAAAAAAATAAAAAAAAAAAGGCCGACTCGACCGATCAGAGCTAGGCCGAGTCGGCCCGAGTTCAGTCGAGTTGGGCCCTAGTCGGGTCAATTTCCTACAGTAACCGAGTTGAACCCCCCGATCTGGGGATTCTCGGCTCGGAACCCGATCGAGTGGCGAGAACTCGATCGACTCGACCGAGTTTTTAAACAATGGAACTACCCCTGATTTGAAAATATTATCCAAAAAGACCCAGATTTTTAATGGATTAGTGATTTCCGTTCATAAGTTTAAAGATCTGATAAAAAAAAGACAAATGGGTAAATGTAGGTTTTAAATAATGCATGTGAGACAACTATCAGTCATCTCCACCGTTCAATTTCTCTCATCTGTCACTCATGTGAGACAATTATAACTCATCTCCATCGTTCAATTTCTCTCTCACTGTTGTCACTCACCTCACCCAACCCAACCATTTCAATTTTTCTTTCATTATCACCATTTATCTCTCTCTCTCTCACCTCGATCAACTCAAATCGATGGTTGAACATCGATTATGCTGTCGGTCAGCACAACTCCTAGATTGAATCTGGTTTACATTGAAACCAGATTGACAACCATCAATCTAGTTTCCACAAAAACCAAATTGCTAAATGATCTGGGTTTGAAACTTAGATTGCCCTCGACGATTTGGGTTTCAAACCTAGTTCATCGAATGAGCTTATTAGGTTTGCTGACAATGAACCTAGATGGTTTTATCTATATCATCAAACCTAAGAGGGTTTATTCGACAACGAACTACCTAGGTTCGTACTTCGGTTGCTTACTGTTTGACGAACTATGTTGTGTTGATTTTATTTTTTTTTGCTTTCATGAAATTTTAGATTACCTATATTTTCAAACTTTTAAGATCTGGATTAACCCAAAGTTTTCCTTTTTTAAAAAAGAAAAAAAGTTATTTTTTTATTTTTTTTCTTAGCCTTAATGGAGATTTGGGTTAATCTTCCACTTTTTTTTTTTTTAAATGTGTGTGTGTATATATATATATATATATATATATTGGCTTTAACAAAATCAGAGTTCATCTCATTTTTTCAAACTTTGTGGATCTTCCACTTCTTTATTATTATTATTTTTATTTTTTGACTTTAATGAGATCTGAGTTCAACTGAAGTCTTCAAACATTTGAAGATATATGTTAAACCCAAATCTTCCTCTTTTTTATTAAATTTCATTAAATCTTTGAATTTTGAAGATCTCTAGTACCCAAATCTTCAATTTTTTTAATTAATTTTTTTAAAATTTTAGTTATTAAATACAAAATAATTGTATTAAATTATAATTGTTTAATTGTAAGTGTTTTTAATTATTAAATACTATTTTTTTTCAATTTTTAATTTTTTTTAATAGAAAGTGAAGATCCTAGATGAGATCTGCAACGTTCATCTATCTTCATGAATGGTGGAGATGTACAAACTAGATTTATATTGATGAAGATCTGGTTTTGGTTTGAATATAAGAATACAAACTCCATTTTTTTAATTTTAATTGTTTTTAATTATTAATTAATTTTTATGGTTTTTATTGATAATAATAATTATTATTTTAATTATTTAAAATTGTGATTATTTATTTATTTTTATACAAATGTAATTTTTCTAAAATGTTTATCATTTATTTATTTTTTTGTTTTGGTGATGAAAGAATAGTTTGGTAATTGATTTTTTTTTTTAATTTTTTATTTTTCAATATGGTGAGGGTATTTTTGTCTTTTCATGGTTTTGTTACGAAACCACTGAACTTTTGGATAAAAAACGTCTTCGGACTAATGGTTGGGGGTTTTTGGCTAAGATTTTCAAAAGTTGAGGTTCAATGAAATTATTTTTAAGAGAGTTTTTCATATATTTTTCCTATTACTAAATTATTGGACGTTAGAAATGTGTAATTTGCAAATAAATTATTTTTATTTATTTTATAGTCTTTAATAATTGAAGAATCATGATGGTCGGTGATAATTTGTATCAATTAGATTTAGATTTTTTTTTTTTTTAATCATTGCGACTAGTCCAGATGACTATTAGGACCGTAGGAATAGAATACTGATAGTATAATTTAGAAAGCAGCTCTCATATGAGAGCGGTCGATCCATACAATGGTATCAGGGTAGCCCACACAAGGTGGGAAGGTAGCCATATAGTGGCTGCACTATTTGGATGTCGAACCCAAGTTCTTTGTGTGCTACCTACCACTAAGGCAAAGCACAAATGACTGGATGTTTTGTTTTTGTGTTACCATATATCATATTTGTTTCAAAACCTCTTTCGAGTTGTGAAATTTTAGTTTATCTCCAAAGATAAAAGATTTAATTAATGAATATCCCATTATTGAAAACTTCTAATCACTGCCTTGTGACTTATTACATATAGAATTTTTTATTTTTTATGTTAAGAGTTAAAGGGCATTTAGAAGGCAAAACAAAAATTTCTTCGAGATTAGTTACTGATTCGCTTATTTCAACCAAGCAGTAGATTGGGTTCCTAAGAACCTATAACTAAAATACTCTTATAGAAGTATAGGATCAAATACTCCCAAGTGGAATAATGCAGTGACATCACTCGCACCCAACCTTCTTCTCTCCAAGTACATGGAAGGGTTCGAGTACTATTGCCTATAAAAAGTAAACAATTTCTTATTAGCTCATATGCGTGTGGGCAAATTTTTATTAAGTTTCTTCAATTGATGAACAGTTTTTCCACTTAGTGTGAGTTTCTCTCTCTCTTATCTAGTTGGGAGTAGAGTATAAAAAGTGTTATTCTAAATGTACTAATAATGTCAAAACAAAAAGAAGTATAGGGTTAGACAGAATGAAAAAGATTTTTCAAGAAATGCGAAATGCAAAATATGAGAAATATAAGCTATATATTGACCTTTACAAGAAGTTTGTGAATAAATTATTGTCTAATAATGAGCAAGGAATATATATCCTACAAAGGATTTTTCGTGAAATGGAAAACTAAAATATGAGAAATAAAAGCTATTAGCCGTCACATAAAGTTTCGTAATAAGTGATTTTGTTAAATAATGAGTAAGAAATATCTCTCTCTATTAATCAGAATTTTAGTCAATTTATGTTACTTGACTTTTTTTTCCCCCTTTCCAAGTGGAAAGAAGGGACTTTACCAATTGATTTGGTTAGTATACATTCTTTTTAAGATGAGAAATTTTTTATTATTTTGAGAGTAATGCGCGTTTCACGTGCAAATTTTAATTCTAATAATATCCCAAGGAATCGGCTTACATCATTTGAGATTTTAGTTGAGATATTGTTTGGATCTAGTTTACATGATTTCTATATATTTTTTTAAACGAGTTTACATGATTTCTATTGAAAGATAAAAGTTTACATGATTTGTGGACATTGGAGAACTTCACTTAACATTTGAGATTTATTTAGGAGATTTTTTTAGTTAATGTTTTGATTAAGAATTTCAATTATGATTCTGATATCTAAGTTGTGCAATTGATTTGCTTAGTTATTTCATAAATTTCTTTTCCTTTAAAAAGGTTCTTTCTTCATTTCAATATGACAAAAAATGTATATTTGACATTATTTTCTACATATATGCTAAGGAAAACAGTTACAGTGGTAGGAATTTTTAGCAGACTTTCGTCTAGATCAAATCACAAAATTTAAATTATTCTATGAATTGAATTATTTAATTTTCAGATTTAGATTGTAGTTATCCGTTTTATAGTTGTTCAGAATTCCAAGAAGGGAGAAGAACCTGTAAATAGAGTGTGAAAATTAAAAGTACCTTTTCAAAAAAAAAAAAAAAAAATCAAATTGAACAGTCACATGGTCACACCATATTTTTCAGAAAAATGAGGTCCCCATGTGGAGCCCTGCTTTTCCCATTATTGAGGACGTTAAGGCGTTATGTAAGGCTGTTCATAAAATGCCTTCCTATTTCACGAGCTTGTAACAGGATGGCATCTTGGCTTTTGCCTTCTCCTCTAAAGAGAACATCCTCTGACTTGATTCTAAGCCTGCTTGTATTGCTTCTCCTCTTTAACTGAAAGTTTCCTTTTTTATTTTTTATTTTTTTCCTAAAAGGAACTGAAAGTTTCCTTTGATGATAATACAAAATAAAATGACCAGTCACGGGAAATAACATATACAGTTCTTGAACCACTAATTGTACCCTCTCCGTGTCAGGTTCAGCTTCATGCATTGGACAATGTGTCAGGATTCAGGCACCGTTGCATTAGAGTCCAACTCGCCATATATATGCATATTTGTTACTTTCTCAAAAGTCAAAAAGAATCCGAGATCTTTCGGCGCTTGCCGACCGAAAATATGTTTTATGCAAGACCTAAGATTTCTATGTAAAGAGCAATGTTTGTGTGAGACTCTTACTATGATTTTTTTTATAATAAGTATAAAAATAAAATATTATATTAATAATTTAATATTTATATATATATTTTTAAAATATTATAATTGAGTTCTAAATCATATATAAAAATATAAAAATATCTTTATAATAAATATAATAATTGAGTCATTTTTAAAAAAAATGTAGAACTCTCACAATTTTTATCAAGGATATTTATGTCAAAAAAATAAAGTTTGAAACTCAATTGTTAATTTTATTTAAATGAGACAAGATTATTATTCTAATATTTAAAAATATTATACGATAATATTTTCTTTTTTCTTTTTTTTTTCTATAATTATAAGAGTATATATATATATACACACATATGAGTGAAGATTTTTTATCAAATTTTTAAACTTCAATAATCTAACAATACATCAACATAAAGAATAATGAATTATTAGAATTATTACATTTTTTTTGTCTTATGTATCATTCGAATTTAAAATTATTTTCATAAAGAGACTAGTAAAAAGAAGAACTTAATCGATAATTCTTACTCTAAATATTTATGTTAAAATTTAAACTCTTAAAAAGAAAAAGATATGCACCAGTTAAACTAAAAAAAACGAAAAGATGGTCCATCGGGATTTTATTGTATTACATGACGTTGTAGCTGTAAGAGAATTCAGTGCAAGTTATATTTTACTTTTGCATTTAACCATATAGCAACAGTCATAGTTCATGTTTTATATAATTTAATAACAATTTGAAAATTTTAATGAGAATTGTACAATATTTAACAAGTTTTAATCATGTGTTATAGAAAAATATTACTAGAAGATACTATAGTATTTTAACAGAAATTCAAATTTGTTTGAAAATGATTCATCTTGTTATTAATTTCAATAAATTATTTACTTTTATATTCCAAGTTCATGAATCGTGAGTCACTGATTCATCTCTTTTCACTGTATTTCTCCTCCATTGTCAGGTTCTTGCATAATTGCTTTACACGGGGAGGGTGAACCACATGATGTTATGCAAATATGGGGAGGGGGCCGGCATGATGAAAAATGGGGGAAAAGTAAAAATCACATTTTAGGCATGTTTTAAAACACTTATTTTATCTTAAATAACATATTTTGCCGGTTTAAAATATAAGAGATCGATAAAACTCATCCCCTTGTGAAACTTATTATCGTTGATTGGAACTATGTTTTGTGGTGAAAAGGAGGTCTCAACATTCAGTGTTTGTTTTGAATTAATTTAATTTCCATAGGTTGGTAATGTGATTGATAAACGAGGACAACTCTGGAAAGTTTTGTAAAATTTCACGAGAATCTGTTGAATTTTCTTAGATTTTTGTTTTTTTCCTGAGATGTGACTTTTTTTTTGTACTTTTACAATATATTTTTTAGATAGAGTAGCATCAAGCTACGAGTCACTTAAAGATTTTACTACATCAAATTCTATATAGTTAGGGGACAATTATGAAAGTGATTTATTGTTATTTAGTTTTTACCTTTTCTTAATTTTCAAATTTTAACATTTTAATTTAAAATCCAATACCACTAACCAGCTTTATAACTATACAAAATGCGGATAATAGCATGATCCCTCACTTGACCTTCGAAAATTTTAGGACGGGTTTTGTAATTTCAATGATAAGTTCGGTTGCGAGTTACTTGTCAAAAAGAGAAGTGATAATCTTGATGAAATAAATGCTCTTATAGAAGTTTGATCAACAACTAAACGTCGAATGTTTCAAAGAAGTAGAAGAAGAGAGAAAAAAAAACACCTAGACATCAAATATAAAGATTATGGAACATTATTAACTTCTAATTTGTTCTATGACGTAACCCTCAATAATGAAATCGTTCCTAAGAGCAGGCATGACAATAGTACGACTGCATTTATGTGACTGATATTGCAATAAATGTGCCACGTGATTTTCTCTGAAACGAGGGTAAATAACATACTTAATCCCAAAGTTTTACAATATTATGCGAATATATGACATTTGGCTCTATTAATAATTAATATTACTTGACGTTTCGTAAATATTATAAAAATAATTCGTACCATTAGTTGAATAACTATTAACAAGCCTTGGAGTACTAATTGAAAGACATTATAATTTTTTTTTTTTTAATACATGAACTGTAATTGAAATGAATTCAGTAGAAGATAAGGACCAATCGAGATAGAACACTAGTGATATGGTTCGGATGATTACTGTCAATTGGGAGGGATCCACCCATATGAAGACGGGAGAAAAACTTATATGGAGGTGGAAGATCAATCCATATATTATGGTGGAAGATCGAATATTAATATATTATATATTATATATTATATTATATATATTTTTTGGATTTTTAGGAATGCGTGTCTAACCTACGTCTCTTACCAAGGGAGGTATGGGGTCGCTGACACCAAACAAAAGACAAATTATAATGGTTTTGTAATATATTAAATAGAAAATAATATAAAATGAATTATTAAACCAAATCTTACCTTACAATATATAATATTATATCTGACCAAATAAAAAAATGAAAATTACCATTATTATATTATTGTAAAATTTATTTTTAATACCATAAAATTATCAAAATTAAAATAATTTTTACCTAGAAAACCAAAACTAATTTACAGCAAAAGTTTTTTCATAAATGACCCCCTTTTTTTATGTTTAAGTTGAAGGGTAACTTTTTTTTTTTTTATTTTTTCAAAATCTCATAAGAATAATTGTTTTCGAGCAAAACTACACTTGATAAAAATAAAAAATTTCAAAAAATATTTCTTTTCAACATTAGTCTCAAAAAATGGTTATTTCCACAATTTTCTCTTAAAACAATAGATGAATACATTTTGGAAAGTTTTATATCTCATTTGTCAACAAAACTTATGGAGATAAAGCAGTCTTAAGCTTTAAACATGTCCTAAACTTATTTTATAACTAAATATATTAAAAGTTGCTGATTATTAATAAAGAGAACTTAGAAGAGGGTGAATAAGTTCTTTTTAAATTTTTTTAGGATAAAAACTTTAACCAAACTTTTTCGCTGAATGAAAAATTTAATCAAATCAAAATAATTACAATAAAAATTAAAGGAGAGAGTGAAAGAAATAGACATAAGATTTTTATATGGACAACTCAAAAAGGTAAAAGACATGGGACCAAATACGTTTGACTACTTTGTCACGAAATTAATTCACTAATGATAAATAAGTACATTCTTAAGTTAATGAATAAGAACCCTTTTTTTAAATATATATATATATATTTTACATAATCTACTAACTAACCTTTTTTTTTATAGTGATTTCGCAAGATCCACTAAGGGATTAAGTATAATTCTCAAGCTATTCTTGAACTTATACTCTCTTGGTATAGTCTCTTATCTATCTACCTACAGACGTGAACAAGGACTATTTTAGATCATCCCTTTAGTCTTTTTAGACACCCTCTAGAAAATAAGATCTTGATAAATTGAAAGAATAATTAAGTACTTAAGAATGTATGGACAAACATATAGACTGCAAGATAAAAAACTCTTTGTAGATTACAACTATAAAATAAACGAACAAAAAATCTAGCCAAAATTTAATGGCAAAAAAACAAAGAATTCACAGAAGGCAAAATCTAAATATAGTTTCCATAGTTTTTAGCAAAAATAGACTTCGATTTATAGGTAAAAAACTCTAAAAACAAGTTAAAAAATTTTACACAAAAAAAGAATGCAAAATAAAAGTTAGGAAATTTTTCAATGACCAAATGGCAAGTTACCAAAGTTCTATGGAAAATTACTAAAACAACCTCAACATTAATACTTACAGACAGTGAGACAGATCTGCAAATCACCCAAAACACTCTTTACGTGGCAAATCATCAAACGTTCCCCTCTCGCTACCTTGCATGCGCAATTCTTTGACGGGGTTAGAGATGATAAAAATGCCCAATTTGATCCAAATTTATCCAAACCTAATCTATTCAGAGCAGGTTTGGAGCGAAAAGTATAAATCTATTTAGAACATGGGTCGGATTTGGAGCAACTCTGAAAAATTCTAAATCGAAGTTTGGGGCAAGCTTTCTTGCCTCAATCCAATCCGGTAACCCGATCATATATAAACATAAAAAAAATCCTAAACTGCAATTAAATATTAAATGTACTTATTCCATGGTGTCCAACTCTTCTACTCTTAATTGTCAGAGTTTTTAAATGAATTATGAATTCTTTTAGAAGAATATGGATATCATAGTCAATTTATCTTTTCTTTTTTTTTTTTATTTTGTATATTAGTTTTTTCATATTAATTATATCATTAGTTAAAAATTATATCTAATCAATGGATCGGATTCAGGATAAGCCTCTTCAATCAAGTTTGGGTTTGGGCGCGGAAAGTGGCGACCCATTTGGGATATGAATCGGGTTTGAGGCACCCCTAAAAAATTTTGAGTCAAATTTGATGAGGGTCAAACCCGATCCAATCCGATCCATTGTCATCCCTACACAGGACTTTTTTCTTTTTTTCTTAAATATTATTGTCCGAAATGCTAGTAACTTTTTTAACCTCCAAATCATAAATAGTAAAAAGTCATGCTAACTTTGTGGCTATCCAACCTATGAAGCACAACAATAAAATAAATCTAGAAAAATATTCTTATATTAAAACATTCAAAACAATTTGAACAAATATTTTTTAAATAGAAAAAAAAATTAAAAATAATAACTACATTTTAGCAAGGTGAACTAAGTAAAATGCAAATTCATATACATGTATGTGTGCATCATGAGAAATTTTATATTTTAACTTCTATTGTCTCACGCATCTCAACGAGTTAGGTTGAACATTCACACTCAAAGTCTTCATGAAAACTATAGAAATAAAAATATTACATCAAAAAAGCATTTTGTAACGGGACATAGCCAATTACAAAATACTAACCATATATGTGTAAATGTATTTTCTTAGCTCATACATAAGACCAACTGATTACTCTATGGTTTAGAGCACCGGATTGAATTGATATTGACTTAATTTCCGTCCAATCCACATTTGGAGGAGATAAGTGTTTGAATACAATCCAATCTCATGAGCATGGGACTAATTAAGCCCACACTCAACTGTACGATAAATTGGTCCCCTACTTATACCCGTAAGACTGTTAAAGTTTTTTTTTTAATTTATTTTTATTTAAAATATTATTTACATTTAAATATTAAATTTAATTATTTTAAAAAATATATTAAATAAATATATTTAAAAATTAACGGAAAGTGTACTAATAACTTAAGCCAGAAGTGGATGTGAATACCTTGTGAATTGAAGCAATTATATTTCCTTTGAGTTCAATAGTATTACCATTAATTACTATAAATAATAATTATAATGTTAAAAAATTAATATTGTCGCATACTATATACGGTTTTGTTTTATAAAAAGAGTTATTGCATGAGAAATTTATATTAAATTGAAACGAGCATCTCACTAATTCATAGACTTGGATAATATTGCAGTTGAATTGTAATTAAAATATTTAAAAAATAAATAAATGAAACAATAAAATCAACATTATTATAAAAAGTTAAAAAAAAAAAGAGAGATAATAAATATCGAAACTTGTTAATCTATTGGAAAATTTTTCTGTTAAAAATTTGGATAAGATTTTGAAATTTACAAATCAACAGTATAAATACATTGTGTAGGAATAAAAGATTCAAAAAGAGTGTAAGCATTTTATTAAAAAAAAATTAAGAATTTACTAATTTGTATCAATAAAAATATAAATACATTGCTGTATGTATAAAGTAATGTGTGTGTATATACATATATTTGTGTGTGTCTATATATATATATATAAAGTTTTTAATTATAAAAACAAATATAAAATACTAATTTTTTTTTTTAATGCGTAAGGTTGGCCACGCGCCATTGATCCTACGTCAAGATATGTAACCGTAAGCCCACGTACAGAGTAAAATTGATATTCTCATTTAACTTAAGATGAAGATCATGATTGTAAGGAAGGTGGCATGGGCATTATAGTAGTAGGAAGTGGTGGCAAGCAATGAGGAGGAATAAGCCAAATTAATGATGATTAATTTACCTTATCTCGTTGAAATATCAAAGAATTCAATTTTGTTTTAAATTTCAAAATTTTGTAAGCATATACTGTTAAGTAAGGAAGTACATATTAATTTTCTTTAGGTTGTACAAAATGTTATTTTATATTTATATATATATATTTATTTAAACCATTATATCCGCATTTTAGTATATGAGTTTATGATATATTGACAACTCACAAGCTATATTATATGGACACGAATTCAAGTAAAAAATTTGGGAAGCATAGTATTATTTTTATTATAAATATGCTACGTAATTTATCTTTTCATTATTAGTTGATTTAGTTTAATTTAAAATTTTAATAAAAACTATAAATTATAAAATTTTATTTTCATTATCTATTTTAATTTTTAGCTAAATGATCGTTACACATTAATAGTACTCTCCATATTTTCTTAAATTTAGAATCTTATGACATTGATAGCTATGTTTATTTCTTTGTTCTAATTATGTGTTTACTTCAATGGGAGGAATCAAAATGATTTGAAATTAGAAAAATTTGGAATCAAAATAATATATTGGAATCAGAATAAATTGTTTATTTTAACTGTAGAAATTGAAATCAGAATTAGCAGTATTCCTATTAAGCTAGCTGTTTATTTTGTTTTAGAATTGGAATAAATTAATTACAACTTCCAAAAATTTCTTTGATTAAAATTATGGATTAATTACAATATGCAACATATTATTTAAGATGTAGCGTCATAATTTTGTCATGTAACTCGTCGTAATAAGCTAAAAACATAAATTTTTTTGATAATATTATTGTAAATGCATTGTGTATCTATTCTTTTTTTTTTTTTAAGAACATATTGTGAATTTATATTGTATATCAAATCCTGATTTTTTTTTAATATAAAATATTACCTAAATTTGCTTTGGTTATGTAAATGTAATAGTTGAGCAACCATGGCAGTGGTAATATAACAACTATCATCTAGCATTATTTAATTCATCACAAAATTTGAGTGCTAACTACAAGTCATTGTAATAAAATATAACATTTTGTACAAGCACTTTTTTTTTTTTTGGGAAAGCTTTTAGCATATGTAAATATTCATATTTATAAATATAAAAATAACCAAATATAATAAATTAATTCAACAGCAAAGACAGAATTATCAAAATAGTTTTTTTGTTTTTCCTGAAAAACGGTATAAGAGGTTTTTTACATTGAATTGGAGAATGAAAATGAGAATGAGATTTTCAAATTGGGTGGCAAGAATGAGATTTTCATTTCATAACCTCAAATTAATATGGAACCCGCACTTTTATTTCTATTATGAAATAAATTTTAAGTAAACATTATTAATCCATTTCATTCTTCATTCTTATTTTTTAATCCATGAAGTAAATACACCGTCGGTATAAACTGATATTTATCTTATGAGTGATTAAAGTGGACCCGACTGTAAACAATAACATGATTCCTAAATAAAAACATGTGTCAGCATTGCCACAAGAGGGGTACAATGATTGATTATTGAATCAGACGAGACGGAGGGTAAATGGCAGTCTTGTTTTCCGGTAGGGGGAAATTACAATGGACCACTTAAGATATGGTATAATAAATGCAATTAGACTGAATGATATTCGCATATTATGGAGACATCTCCTGAACTTAAAATAAACTGCATAGCAGGTTTTGCTTTCGCTACATCTTTAAAAAAAAAAATTTAAGACAAAGAAGATCCGTTAACAATATAACCAAATAATTTGACTTTAGGTAATAGAATGGTATTTAACTATTTCCTTAGAATCAAACATAACTTTCTGATTTTGATATTTAACTATTTCCTTATAATCAAACATAACTTTCTGATTTTGATACATATTTTGAAAGTTATAACAAAAGCTACCACTGTCATTGGCTTTTAATTAAGTTCTAGAAACTATTTAACCACTAACTTTTAGAGAGGCCTCCCTTTTAGAAGAAAACGTAGAGAGCTACTTAGCTAATTCCATTAACTCTTAGGCTATGTTTGTTAGGCTAGATTGGAATGGATTTAGATTCATTTTTATCCAAACCCATATTTGGTGCAGTCAAATGAGGGTTCATTAAGTTAACCCTTCGTTATTTTATCTCATTCGGTTGAGAGAACTCAAATCTGTGCAACAAACGGGTTAACTCTCATCTCTCACCGAACCTCTCATTTCTCATAGACCACTCTCATCTCTCATCTCCCTTCTTAATTAGCTCCATTGATCGTCGTAGCACTTGGACTGACGAAGGAGGTCGATGTTGACGGTGAAACATTGTGGAGTGGCAGATGGAGTAGGCAAAGTAGTGAGTGTAGAAGGCCTCTTTTTTGAGGTCGTTATAGTGGATGAGGGTGAGGATGTAGTTGTGGATGTTGAGGTGTTTGTTAGAGACAGCGATGATTGTTTTGGGGAGTTTTGGGGCATGGGTTTAGGATGGGTTTGGGGGTAGATGGTGGTGGTGGCAGAGATGAGGAGTAGTGCTAGGATGAGAGAGGGGGTTCAACGCAGAGACGACATGTTGCGACCTCTTCTAAGGTGGCAAAGGGAAGGAAACAGAGGGTGAGAAGGGTGGTGGTGGTGGTGAAGGTAAGCAGCTTCTATAGAGTAAAATAACATATTATCTGGAAAATTTTTGAAAAGCTCTTGGAAAATATCTTTACAAACTAGTTTGTGCACACTATTTTTAATCATATTCTATATTTTACTAAATATGGGATAACATTTAAATTAAGTCAATCCAATCTCATATAAAAAATTTAATTGTGTCTCATGCACCAAATTAGGCCTTAGGGCCCGTTTAGTACATATGATTGGATAAAACTATTTTTAGGGATAAAAATTGAATATAATTAAATTAAATTACTATTGTGGCATGTATGGTGTGGTTGGGATTGAACTAAAAATAATATTGTTTCATGTTTGGTGGAGTATGATATTGGAAAAAAAAAATTACATTTTATGTTTGACATTGTAAATTTTGTTAGTATAATGTCGTCATATAAAATTCATTTTTGAATTAAAATATTTACTATTTTTAAAATAATTAATAATTAATTTTAAATAAAATATATTTTTTAATAATAAAAATATATGAAATTATTGTTTAAATATACTTAATAGTTTAAACATAAATAAATTCAAATAAATAAAGGTATTTACAATTAATTTTAAATAAAATAATATTTACTTTTAACTAATATTAAATGTCTTTTTTTTTTTTTTTAAGAATTGTCTTTTATGCAAGAAAATAATACTGTTTTTTTATTAATATTGAAATACCGTTTCAAGAATATTTTAATAATTATATTAAATTAAGTTGTAGATATGTAAACGATAAAAAATATATATAAGAGTAATCAAGCAGCGGAACAATTTTTGTCCCCCGATTTGCGGGGAGATTCACAACAGGATAAATTAAAGCACGGGATTGAATTTTGCCCATTCATGCTCTCTCCAAACATGTAACTGCATTGGAATTTATTCAATTTCAGTCCAACCCCCTAGACAAATGCCATTAGATTAAACAATAGGTTCGAAGCACAAGAAAATTACAAAGCAATTTACATTACCGAGCAGTTATTTCAATTTAGCAAGATGTCGTAAATGGGGATCAATAGGCAGACCGATGCTTTCAAATAATCGATCATATATCTTCAATGACCTGAAATCATATATAATATTTCACTTCCTTCAAATTTTAATAGAACATATAATCTAATGTATGATTTATCTATAAAGGTAAGTGAAATGAAAAAATTGGACTTAATGAAACAACCTTGAAACATTGAGAAGGTTATGCCTTCCACTGTCCTTGGCTTGAGAAATTGAATCTTGCGGACCATTTTCTTGCCCGATTAAATCACTCTATATATTTAATCAAATAGTAAAAACGGATGACCTTACTACAACAAATGGTAAGAAGTATATAATTCATAATTCAAATATGGGTTAATGTTATCTGAAACAAGGGAGAAAAAAATTCTTATTTTAATCTTAAATAGGGAAAAAAAATCTTTGAAATATTAAAAACCAATTTAGCTTTTTTTCCCCGAATGTTTTGTATGGAAAACTTAAATTGTATACTGGCTTTAACTTAAAGACTTGTGAAACATATGAGCTCAAATATGAAAATACTTATACCTTGGGGCGTTTAGGAACTGAAGATGATTCTTTAACTTCAAATCGGCTCCTACGTCGTGGTTTATGAAAAGTTCGCTGAAAACAATTAATCATTTTAACTAATACTACTCGAAACTTGGGACAAATCAAACTATAAAATTACTGCCCTTCTGAGTTTTTTCAAAGACATTTTGAGCTCTGAAAGTGTCATTACCGACGGGTTATGACCACTAATTTCCTGTTTGAATGATTGTGAGACGTTTAATTATGAGTGGCAATGATCAGAAATCATTTCAGTAACATTTGGAAGAGAGAAAATTCTTACTTGTTCAGTTGCGTTCAAAACTTGGCTCAATTGAGAACCTCCAAGGCTAGGATATGCAACACATGGTCTAGTAATTTGATTCAACAATCCTTGTTCTTCAAGAATCTGTGACCTAACAAGTAGAAGAGAACAATGAATAGGATGACATTCCAATTATTTATTATCTAACACATCTTCTGTTTATAACAATCTGATACTATTTTACTCTCAATGTTAATTTGAAATCGAGAATAATATTAAAAGAAAAAAATATATATATAAATAGTGAATACGGAATTTGCATGATAAAACCTTCAATGTGAGGGAAATATCCACAGATCAAGAGTAGAAAGATTTTATTAAACTATAATATTTACGATCTCTCTCTAAAATTTTAAAAAAGAATTAGAAAAAAAAAAAAAACTCTCAAATTTACATTGAGATTGGGATGTGGGGCACTTTAAAATGAACTAATGATATACCTATATATAGACAAATAATGGCGGTCACCAACACACATACTTCAACATGAAGCAATCAATATAATATATGAATGGGGGTTCCTTCTACATGAAAAATTCAAGTTCTTCATTATTAAGCTAGCTCCCATATATATGTTGACTAGAGTCAACAAATTTGGCTCCATGATCCACCGCCATAAGTAAAATATGGCAACCCTTCTTTAGCCAATAAAAATGGCTTCACGTCTTTTAACATCTCCAAGTTTAAACTCAAATCGTGGCTAAAAACTAAAGTTTTATGGTTGATTATTCAGTTATTTCATCAAGGATTGTATTTTCCTAGAAAGTAAGAAAAGGTTGTGAAGGATTCTAATACTAGAAGCTATAGATGAATCTGGAAGCAAGGAACTGTTGCCTTGTGGATTAAACATATTAGCCATCCATCATATGGAACGGTAGATTTATTGGTCCGTGATTGGGCAATTGTTGAGCCTTGATCAATTCTAATTCATTTATCAGCTTCAATGGATAAGGTGCGGAGCATATAGATCCTAAATCACTCTGCATCACGTATGATGACCTTGTTCATTATGCATCACATGTAATTGCACGAAGTGCCAAAGTAAAAACTTCGTTAATAATTATTATTATTGTTAACGTATCATAACCTCAAGTGTTAAATACTATAATTGGGTTATTTTTTATCAGCTTAAATTTTTGAATCTGATGATGACTAACATGATATCAAAGTTTTGAGGTTATTAGTTCAAACCCCCTCTCTCCCTTTATTTGAAATCAATCCTTATTGCATATGTTACACGGTAGAAAATGTTTAACATATGTTCGACATCTATTAATTATCCACATTAGATATAAGGAGACTTGTTAACTAATCGTAACCTTTTCTATTAACTTAAACTTTTAGGTCTCATAATAACTAATAATTATATTTGTATATATCTATAAAGCAATGTAGAATTATAATGTTGTGATTAAGTAAAGTAGTCAACATTTACACTTTTAATATCTTAATGAGTACTTTTAGAATATTCAATAGCTATAAACAAAAATTGTTTTGTCTATTTTTTGCATTAGTGTCAAATTGGTCATATGATAGGAAATAATAATCGAAATTTGAAATGTACCTTTGAAACATGGAAGGTTGTGAAGGCAAGCCGATTTGCGAATCAATTAAGTTTGGCATCACTTGGCTGGAGATAAGTTGTTGATTAGGATGGTTTAACTCTTGATCACTCCTGAATTTTTTAAACAAAATGAAAATGAAGATCTAAGTTTATGAATATGCATGTACGTATCTTAAAGGTAGATATGCAAGCTATCCAATACAAACCTGTAACAAACTAAAAGTGAAAGATAATGTACCTTGGCATTGGTATGGGATCACTGATATGCATAATGAGGTTGTTAGGTTTAACTACAGCGTGATTGAGTTGCTGATGATAAGTAGGGCCCCTAAATTCAAAAAACCAAAGGGTAAATAGACTTTAAGCAATTGTGATCTTGATTTAATTAAAATGAAAGACCATTTACCTTAGAGCAAACATTGAAGGACCTTGTGAATTTTGTATATTGGAAGGCAATAGAACTTGATTAAGTTGATATGGATGTGGCCTATATTCAAAATTATATCATTTCAACTAAAAACTGTTTAGAAAAAAACAATTCTTGTAATTTGGATGAGAATTGTTTTTTTTTTTTGGTATTATTTTTAAAAAAGGATAAGAAATGTTATTAATGTTAGCATGAAAGTTCATACCTCAACATAGGAAAGGAAAGAACTTGCGAATTTTGTAAATTAGATGCCAGTGGGAATTGATCGAGTTGATATGGCAAACATTGTGGCCTACATCCAACATAAAAGCAGTTTAAGTTACTTGCTAACTTTAATGAAGTCTCAATTTCACAACAATTCACATTTAATTTATTAAAGAAAGGCTAGAATGAAACCCGTCAATTGTAGAATTTCCACGCATCATAGGGTTTTGATATTGTTAGACATTAAATACATTTTTCAGCACTTGATTAAGCCACTGTTGTTGATTAGCTAATTAACGTTGCCATCTAAAATATTACAGATCAAATTGGTTAATAAACAAATTCACATATCACTTGATTAATATTTGAGAGAATTGCTCAAAACCCTCTAGGTATATGTATTATTACAAACAAAAATCACTTTTATTTTCTATAACAGTGATCCCCCTGAACTAACAGTTTGACCATATCAATCATTTGAAAAAACTGAAAAATGACAAAATAGTCAAAAAACTAGAATGTCTCTGATTAACTAATTTGTGGTCCTACTTTTATGAGAGAAAAATTTTAAAAACTTAAAAAATCTCAACTGTCTATCTTAAAAATGAACGATTGAGATATAGTTTAAAAAAAAAAAAAAAAAATTATTGTATGCTCATCTTACAAACAAAATAATAAAAAATGAAAAATTCTTAAAAACAAAAAATATCAATAATTTTTTTAAAAAATTTTAAAATGATTTTTATTATCCATCGTGCTAATGAACGGTGGACATCATTTAACTTTTTTTTTTAAATAATTAATTTTTAATTTATAAAATATATTTTTTTAAGAGTGAAGATCCAGGATCTATATTGTCAATTATCCATTATAAATAATAGGCGATAGAGACCCAATACAGAGAACAGGTTCCCAACCCCTAAAAATCATCGCATCCATCAGCCACATACCAAACCAGCATCCTCCGATTTGCTTCATCAACTTCTTCTCTCATTCCTTTCCACCATACCCACCATAACCATCTGCTCCTTCAATTTAATCAACTTCTCCTCATCTCGCTTTCCATTCCACCATACACAAACAGATCATCAACGCAAACTAAAACCACTCCCATCTTCAAAGAAAAACCTCCGCCATTATCATCAAATAGAACGCAAGAACATACCCAAGATCATCATCAAATAAACCATTGCCATCAAAGAAGAAGAAGTTCTGCTCTTCTTCATCTGGGTTTGTTATGTTTCTAAGAAGAAGACTTGTAATGTTTGAGAAGAAATCTAGGTTATGTTCTGGGTTTGTTTATAGATCAAATAAACCCAGACTTGTGATGTTTCAGGTTTAAATGGTTAAAGAAATATGAGTTTTGTTTGATTGGTTGAAGAAATTCGTGTTTATTTGATTGAAAAAATCAGAGTGTGTGTGAGAAAATCATATGTTTTTATGCTACTTTGTTCCAATTTTTGCATCGGTTTTGTGTTTGTTATAGAAAAAATCTGGGTTTGGTTTGGTTAAGAAAATCTTACATTTTTATGTTATTTTGTTTTAATTTTTGAATTGATTTTATGTTTGGTTTACATTTTTATGTTATTTTGTTTTTATTTTTACATTAATTTTGTGTTAGGTTTGTGAACTAGTAAAATTGTTTTTTCATCTGGGTTTGTTTGAGAAGAAGCGCAGAATTGCTTCTTCTATTTTTTTTTTTTGTTTTTGTTCAATTGGTTTGATTGATTTTTCTTTTCATTTTTAATTCTTTTGATCTCCACCACCGTCAATTTTAGTGGAGATCCATTGTTTTTATTTTTAAGAAAATATGAAAAATTATTTTTTATATTTAAAATTATGTTTTTTTTTTAATTTAAAATAATTTAATTTTCAATTTATTTTATAATTTTTAAAATTTTCAATTATTTTAAATGGACCTCCACCGTCTAGATAGATGGTAGAGATCCAAACAACTTATTAATTAATATAATTTTAAGAAAAAAAATAAGAAAAATACCCAAATATCTTTATTGCAGTTAATTCAAATTATCAATTATAGTCAAACCGTTAGTACAGAGGATGACGTTATTACAAAAAGTAAAAGTGATTTTCGTTTGTAATAAAACATATCTCCAGTGAGTTTATCATTAGAACAATAATCAGTAGACGTCTCTTAACCAAACAGATTGATACTTACTATTAGAATTCTTCCTATGGATCATTTGTCAAATATAACGACTTTGTCAAATATAATGACAATCATGTTAATGACGCATACGGCATACTATAAACTCTTGTTGATAATTATAAATAATAAAGATGGTAAAATGTAAGTAATATATACCTTAATGGATTTAAATGTGCATAAGGAGGATTGTGGTAGCTATAGAGACAAGACCGTGGCAATTGATTTATGTGGGGTCTTCCGTTTCCAATTCCCAGTCCTGTCTGTCCACGGCAAAGAATATGATCGAAAATGATAATCACAATAAGATTTATTGTACAATACCATGGAAGATTATTTTAATAAAAATTTGCAAAATATTATTATTAAGTTAATGGTGAGTACTCACCGAGTTTATAGGAAAAGAAGTTTGGTAAGGGATTGCTTGCTGATTATTATTGTATGGTAGAGACTCATTTTGAAGGCTATCTCCCGACAAGTTATTGAATTGATGCGACAATGCTTCATGACTCCCGAGGAATGTTTCCACTTCATTCTGAGAAATTGAAAGAAAAATGAAAATCAAATATTTTAGGAACTCACTATTCAACTTATACTCACCATGGATTCAGTCTTTTAAGTAAATATGAATTAATTTGACAACCGAAATGACTAACGAAGCAACTTATAATCAATTGTGCCAAGGTTAAAAAATTGTACTTTTATTATTCCGAGCCACCCCTGATACTGGAGAAGGAAAGAAGGTTAATTTTGATTGACTGCGAAATGTAGCATTTGCAAGCGAAGGTTCATTGGCCCTAAAGCCTAGTTAAATAACTTAGTGTAGACTGTTTTTTTTTTCTTTGATTTTTCATACAGATCACTTGGTGTAGACTTATCACTCCCACTCGATGGTCCTAACTCCACGACCCCTAATGAAGATTAAAAAAAACCAATAAATTGAAAAATCTTGGTAAAATCATGAGCAAAAGACGAGAACGTGCATTTGGATACAACTGAGGTTTTTGGTTGATTAGCAAAAGAATTTGATGGGTGAAGAGAGTTCTCGAAGGTGCTCATGTTAAAAATTAAAATGTCAAAGGAATCAAAGCACTAAGGTAAGTAGAAAAGTAAGTGGTAAATATTGTATTATCCATATTATTTGTTGAAACTCACTCCAAACTCCATCTTCCTTATAAAAGAGATTAAAATAAAAAATGATGAGATTGAACTGAGTGCATATAGTTTTTCAAGTATTTGCCAATGTATTGCATAGAGTGAAGTTAGGTTAGCAATAATAGAAACCAAGATGTAGGAAATTGTATCGAAATTAAATATGTTTCTAAAGTAAGAGTATACAAAGATTCACGCTTAGGTTTGGTATTAAAGTAGATAGTTATCCTTTATTGTTATTATTATTGTTTTATCTATAATTATTGAAAGGAGGGGGGGGGTGGGTGGAGGTTGGACGGCGAGTGTGTGTGTATTAGAGAGAATTATAAAAACCTCCTCTTAGATTTAATGAAATTACATCAATATCTAAGTTTTGATCATAATAACATTAACCTCCCTAAGTTTTCTTTTTACAAGTTTAACCCAATTTGACCATCGATTAATCCTCCTCTTAGATTTAATGAAATTACATCAATATCTAAGTTTTGATCATAATAACATTAACCTCCCTAAGTTTTCTTTTTACAAGTTTAACCCAATTTGACCATCGATTAATAGTACTTGTCGATTAATCACCAAGTAACCGATAAATCACTAATCGCTGTCTTACTTATTGATTAGCAAGTAATAATTTTTGAAATCTTGGTAATATCACAAAACAACATAAGAACCACTTCATTATTGTTGTATAAACCATCTGCTTCTATATATATAAACTTACCAATGTTGGAAAATAAGGTTGTGGTGGTTGTGGTGCCGCTAAAAATGAAGTATTCAAGGATGTGGTAACAAACGGAGAAAAGTTGTTGAGAGAGTAGATGAGTGGTTGCTTTGTGCCATCTTGACTAAAATGAGCCTGTCTTGGAACGCTTGGATTTGTATTCGCTCTCTCCAACTGAGGTTGATGGTTTTCTTGAGTTGGAGGTTGGAGTACTGAGACAATCTCCTGCTTAGAAACAAAAATATACAATCATGGCTCATGGCTTAATTTTATAGTAATGATGTTAAAAGCGATATGGTTTGAATTAGAGATGAGAGTGAGTCTAAACAAAAGTATGGTACTGCTGCTGGATTGTTGGCTTGTGGGGTGCTTATAATCGAATCTGAATTGACAGACGATGGGCTAGGCAGTGCAATGAAAGGAGCAATCTCCAGTGAAGGATACGAATGTCCAATATTATTAACATTTGAGAGGTGTTGTTCGAAGATTGACGCCGGTGGATTGCTTCCAGTGGATGACCCTTGCTCTGCATTCTCCTGTTAAACATCACTTAGAATGATAGATATTTATATGCATTTTAAAACGAGAGCTTTTTTTTAAAAAAAATTATCATACGGTAAAAGGTCAGCAGCCTACATGTCCATGTGATGCATTCCAAACCGTTGGACTCGACTGATAATCAGGATGTGCTTGAGAAAAGGGGTTATCAATTATCTCATCTTCAAACTCGAAGCCAAACGTGAAAGGAATTCCTTGTTGATCAGTCAAGTACTCACCCTCCATCTTGTTCGTGTCACAATGAACAACAATACAAATATAAATTAATTAAATTATAATATAGTGAAAAGGCTTGAGAGAAGAATCTAACATGCTAGGCAACACAATCACTTACAGGTTGTCCACAGAATTCCTAACAATAACTATGATTAATGCCATGTTTTGTTTTATAAACATGAACGGCCCCAAAATTAATATTTATTTATGCGTTTAAAAACAAAGAGTATTTACAGAAAATTATAATGTTAAGATGTCACCATACATACATGTGATAAATTATTTTGATTTGCTTTAGAATAGGGACTATCAATAAAGTCAATTCCATAATCAAACATCAAAGAAGCTTCAATTCTTGAATTAAGTCAACTTCCATCTGGTTCATGTTATAATCAACAACGCAAATATGAATAATCAGGCTAAGCAGGTAGATACCAGTTTTTTTTATTATAAAAACACAACCACATCCAATAAATCATATCATGTGTGATTAATTATAACAAATTTTAATTTGGAGTTCTGAACTTAAGAATGATTCTTTTTTTTTTTTTCTGAAATTACCTATGAATGATTTGGTTGCAAAGAATGTTAGGAAATAATTGTCATTCATGGATATGCATATTACATGAAACATAAGGTTACTTATGAATGATTTAGTTGTAAAGGAATATTAGAATGATCACTAGTTATTAAGCTTATTGTATATTTGTAATTAATTAGTATCCCATTGATTTAGGCATGAAATTAGAGATAGTATCCCTCTGATTTATGCATGAAATTAGAAATATCTCTCATTGGTATGGGATCAGAATATTTTAGGCATGAAATTAGCTGGTCTTTATTCATTCCCTTTGTGTGTGTGTGTGTATACTTGTAATTCTTCCTATAAAGAATAAGAAAAATCATTTCAGCAATTTCTCTATCTTTTTTCTTCATGATTTTAAAGTTTTCTTTTTCAATTTAATACTATTCACGGCTGTTTTAAATACTATGTGAATTTCCATGACCAAATTCTTAATTTGTATGTACTTGAAGAAGATGGATTATTGTAAAAAGAGAAGCTTAAAGGTCAACGGTAACTCATCCAATCTATTTAGGAGGTTTTTTATAAATGACCCTTTTTTTTAAGTTCAAGTTAAACACTAACTTCTTTTTTTAAAATCTTCTAATAAAATCTATTTTTGGACAAAAATACAATTGGTAGAAATAAGGGATTTAAAAAAAGAGATATTTTTCAACTTCAACCTCAAAAAATGGTTATCTTTGCAATTATCTCTTTATTTAGCCTAGTACAGCCCAATCCAATTAGTTATTATCAGACCCAGCTCATATACCCTTAAAATGTCCAGCCCCTTATATTTTTAGAGAGTGATGATAAGCACGCAAGGAGCTGAAGAAGTAAACCAAAGAGGTATGACAGACCAACCCCGTTCGTATAGAGATAAAAACTCTTTGGTTTGAGTTTCAAGTTCGAACCTATAATTCTCCTTTCTTAGTCCATTTTGTGATGGTTTTTTTGGTGCACAACTTGTAAAACTGTTGCAACTACCATGGTTCATATTTTTAAGCTTCTTTCATAATTGTTGGTGTTGCTAAAATGAAATAAAATGAGAGAAGCAGAAAATATAATGCAATGGTGTAATATCGGAGTTATAATACATTGTTTGTGATGATTTTAGGAGTTAAAGCCCTGCGAGAGAGGAATTTGGAGTCGTAAATCTGCTGAAAATGGAATCAAGGAAGGTATACGATTGTAATTTAAGATAATAAACTAAAACTAGTAAGCAGTCTTATTCTATTTATTGTAAAAGGTTTGAGACAACTTTGAATCCAAATTCTTCTTTCGAATGTATGTTACATAGAGGTATATCTGTTGGTTCTAGTGATGGAATTGTTTTTTGTTCTATAAGTGAATTTGTGAACTCGTTTTATGTTCATTTCTATTCCTTGCTGCGAAACCAACCATTTGAAAGCTTTATATATGTATTATAATTGATACTTGGTGTTATACAAGAGTTTAAAAATGAAATACAAACCATTAAAGATAATACATTATACTTGAAATATGAGTAAAAGAATAATTTTTTTTTTTTTTTTAAAAAAAAGAAAAGATATGGCTAAAAAAATTCATTGTATTTAAAAGGTTTTTGAAAATCCCATAAAAATCCTAACTCTTGAGTAATATATATATATATTAATTTTATTATCAGTGTCTTCAAACTTTAAAAATTTAGAATGAATTAATCAAATTCATCAATTATATTTAAATTAAATAGGAGAGAGAATGCAATTGATGAATTTGATTAACTCATCCTAACTTTTTAAATTGAAGATACACTGATGGTAAAATCGTTTTATATATATATATGAAAAAATCCCATAAAATCCCTTGAGACGTATGAAAATATGTAGGTTTTACTGTCCATGATTTTATTTTTATCAAAAATACCACTTGAAATTAAAATAAACAGTCAAGATATCTCCTAAAGGTTATAAAAAGACGACAATATCCCTGATGGTCATGAATTCTACTAGATTGACATGGTTGATCATTTGACTGTAGAGGTAAAAAGGAAAAATTCATGCAAAAGTTAATTAAAATGATTTCTATAAAAATTTATAAAATAAAATAAATAATATTAAATATAAAATCATAAAATATTAAAATATTTTTATTTAAAAATTAAAAATATATATAAGAATATTTTTTTCCTCTTAACTCTCTCTCTCTCTCTCTCTCTCTCTCTTGTCTCTTTGATTGATTCCTTTCTCTCTCTTTCTTTATCTTCAGTCGATGATGATGGTAGCGGATATCTCGACGACGGTGGCAGTGGAGATCCACCATGTGCTGGTCTCCACAGTCTCCATTTTTTTTCTCTATTGATTGGGTTTTTTTTTCTTTGGTTATTGATTTTTGTCAATTTTTTATAATAGTGTTTATTGATAATTATGAGAGATTGATGATGAGAAATCTGGATTAATATTGAGAGTCCATGGCATATGAGAGGTTGAAGGTAGATGATGATGATGGAGTTCATGGCTTGGATCCAATCTGAATGTCCATTTTTTTTTTTTAATTTTTTTTAATTTTTTAATTTCGTGGTTTGATATTAGATAAACGGTGGAGATCAAATTTCATTCATATTTATTTTTTATTTTAAAATATTATTTAATTAATTTTCCTATTTTCATCATTTTTTTTATTTTTTAATTTTGAGTGTTGATTTCCACTGTCCATCTCATAGATGGACTTTATTAATTTATAATTTTTTTAATTATAAAATAATATTTTATAATTATTATATTTTTTAATAAAAATCTCAGGGTTAAAAATATCTTCTTACCTTTTGTTTATCTTTTCTGTTAATTGGCTAACGGTTGTGGTATTTCGGATAAAAATGAAATAATAAGTGATAAAATGAGATATTTCATACGTTAGGTTTTGTTAATTGACTAAAGGTTGTGATATTTTGGATAAAAATAAAACAATAAGTGATAAAATGAGATATTTCATATGTCAGGTGGCTTTTTAAAATTTTCTATATATATATATATGTTGTGGCATTTGATTAAATATATGATTAAGGTATTTAGATTTTCCTATAAGATGCCCATAAATCAGATAAAAATATGGATTTTAATATTTGCACCCATTTGGAGTTATTCATGCTTTATGTTGGCAGTTTTGATCAATTTGGTTGAGATAGGCGGTGGGTCATGTGTACGTTTTGTTGCTTACTGGTGTGTGTCTAAGATTATAATCATGGATATTCTTGAAATTTCAACGCCATGGGAATGAAAACCATTTGAGTGCTGGTTCTCTCCTATTTGGTTCCTCCTCAAGATATGGTGGAGGACTGGAGGTTCAACTCCACAAAAATCTTCATTTATATATTCCTTCACTTAAAAGCTTATTTAAGGACTTATTTATTAATAGAAACCTTAGTATGAAAAAATAATTTAATTCCTTATTTATTATTATAACATTTATTAAAAATTTATGTGATCAACCCATAAGAATTAAGTTCTTGCTAGAAAATGAAATTAATTTCGTCCTTCCATAAAGGAATTAAGTATCTTTTTTAATAAAATTTGATTTTCTTGTTATTTTTATTTTCGATAATTAAACATATCATATATATTAAAGCCACGAATTTCGATAATTAAACATATCATATATATTAAAGCCACGATTTTCATTCCTTCAAAGTAGGCATCAATTGTTTAAATTATGGGTCGCAATCTTGGGAGTTCTCCTAAAAACATATAGATTATGTGCGGCAGTTTTTGAGATTAATGCATCAAAATTACACTATGTTTAATCATAAGTGGCAATCTTTGGAGACATAGCAAAGATTATCTGTCATCTGTTTTTTTGTTATTTTTTTCTATATATATATATATATATATATATTAAGCTTTTAATAATATAGTGAAATATCAGTATAAAAAATAGTGAAACATCAAGATTGTTATATTTTTTTATCTTTCATACATTACTCAAATTGGTAGAGAATTTTTACTTTTGGAAATAATGCCAAAAATTACATAGAGGACACAATGCAATTGAAAGGATTATGTAAAATTGGGATAAAAGAAATTGTGGCTAAATCATCATATATGATTTTTATAAATTTATCAACTTAATATGTGAGGTTTAATTATTTTGGTTGAAATTATTGTTTTATTCTTGTGTTCTTAACTAAATGTTATAATGGAAACGGTATGGTTTATTAATCTTTTAATAAACGTTTCTCTTTAATTGTGTATAAGAGTGTGCAAATAACCCGTCAAACCGATTAACCTAACCAAATCAATCTAAATTTGTTATATTGATTTGGTGTAAAAAATGAGTTTGGAATAGATTGGGTTGATAAATGAACAATCCAATCATTTTATAGTTTGGTTTGGGGTGCAAAAATTTTAAACTATGTAACCCAGACCAAACCACTTCTATATATATATATATATATATATATATGTATGTGTGTGCGCATGTTCTTTATGTATTTTTGTTGCTTATTATCCATATAACAAATTAAATATTTTGAAGATAAGAATTAAGTTTAACAATTGTTTATGAAGTTTTGATTTTTAAAATTTAGAGCAACAGCTATTCAACCAACCCAATCTTTGTTCAATTGGTTTGGCTTGATTATGTTATCATAATGGTTTGATTTGGGTTGAAATATAACTAACCCAATGAATTTCGGTTTTGTTTGATATTAAACTCTAATTCGAACTATACCGTATTTGCACACCACTAATTGCGTATGTAACTTCATTGAGTAGGCTATTATGTCTAGTCATGGGAGGATCAGTGAAGGTCCAACGGGGGTAAAGTCCCCCCACTGGGCCCAAAAATAAATTTCTAAGATTTTTTTATATTGTATTATATTTACTTTAAAACTATTGTTAGGTAACAACTATAAATCAATTTGCATGTACTGTGATCGTAACTTCAATGCATTTTAAACTTGAGGTTACTACTTGTATCCTCAATCTTGTTTTTTGAAAAACTTAATAAAGTCTTAACAGATCTAAAGCTATTGGACTAAGGTTAAAAATATTTTATTTTTTAATCTTAATAAAACTCTAAATGGATCCAAAAATATTCAACTAAAGCTAAAAAAAATAAAAAAATAAAAAAATTGTTTTAAAAAAAATTAAGTTATTTTTAAGTAATTGCCTAATGGGGCCTTAAAGTTAAACATGATAAGCATATTTATACTGAAAGCCCAGAGCTCCATCCCATGATTCTATCATACATTAAATTTAATTTTTGAGATAAGATCTAAAGCTATTGGATGAAGGTTAAAATATGATAGATGGTATTTACACCCCACTAAAATTGTTTGTACACCTAGACATGACCACGGTTCGGTTCGAACCGGGTCAAATGAACCAAAACCAGAACATAAGGTTCCGGTTCCGGTTAAGAATCGAATTGGAACCGCTACTGTAGCCGTTCCGATTCTTCTATTATTATAACCGGAACCGCCGGTTTAAAGAATCGGTGGAACCGGAACCGCTTTAAACAATCGGTTTCGATTCTTTAAAAAAAAAAAAATTAAAAGTGACTATTTTTTTTTTTACATTTCACCCCTCCCCTTAATTTCTCTTTTAACCTCTCCCTTTCCTCTATCTATAAATAATCCTCTCATTCTTAATTTCTTCTCACACCTATATCTCTCAATCTCAACTCTCTTTCTCTCCATTAATCTTAATTCTCTCTGAATTCAACTCTTAGTTTCAATATTCTCTTAATTCTCAATCTTAATTTCCTTTAATTTTTTTTAGTTATATCTATAAATTATAATTTTCAATTTATTGTTTGAAGTTTCAAATTCTTAATTTATTATTTTTAAATTTTAAAATCTTATTTTATTATTTTTAAATTTCAAATTGTCAATTTATAATATTTATAAATTTCAAAATTTCAATTTATAATATTTTTTACTTATAAATTTTGATTTCAATTTATATTTTTAAATCTAAATTTTTAATTTATTAGTTATTACTTTTAAATATCAAATTTTCAATTTATTAAACTCCATATAATAAAAGGTAAGAAAACTACGTAGGTTTTGATTCCTCTAAAATTGAAGAGGATACGTAGGTAACTTAATTATGGTAATAAATTATGTGCAAACCCAATATTTTTATTTTATTTTTTTATTAAATCAAAGTTCAAATAATTAAATTTCTTATTTCTTTTGTGTATAGATTTATTTTTTTAATATTAATTTTATTTTTATTTAAAAAAATGTTCCGGAACCAGAACCAAAATCGTTATAGAACCGAGATCAAAATCAGAACCAGAACCATTACAGAACCGTCGGTTCCAGAATCGAACCGAAACCGTTTTATCTCAGTTAAGATTCTGGTTCTAACTTTTTCAGAACCGAAACAGTCGGTTTGAAACCGAAATCGGAACCAAACCTAACCGTGGTCATGTCTATGTACACCCCTTTTGTAACTACACCCAATTAATTATTTTTTTAAAAAATTATAATAAATACTTAGAACTCATTTAATAAAAAAAAATATTTCTTAATTTAATTGTATTATATATTTGTAAATAAATTTTACTGAAATTATTTTTAAACAAATTAGAATATTTTAAAAATATATGGAATGGTGTTTACTTATAAAGGGGTGCACATACAATTTTAGAGGGGTGTGAATATCGCTACTCTAAACATAATTTATTTTTTTAATCTTAATAAAACTCTTAATGGATTCGAAGCTATTTAACTAAGGCTTTAATAAATTTATTTTAAGTAATGGGCCTTAAAGTTGAACTTGATGAACCCATTTATACTTAAAGCCCAGAGCTCCATCTCATCATTTTTCAATATATTAAATTTTATTTTTGAGTTAATTTAAACTTTGTTATCCTTTATAAGACTTTATGTCGATGGTTGATTTTATCTAAAATTATGATCTTATTGACTATAAAACAATAGCGGGGTATATACTATATATGCATGTGTGTTGGTTTGCATACTTTTATGAACCGTTCTATTTATTTTACATTAAATAATATGTACACTATCTTGAATGAGTGTTATTTTCTCGTAAGCCACAATAGATGATAATGATACTAAACAATATAACAATTACTTTTATAATAACGAAATTTTAAATATTAGTTTATATTTCTCTTACACTAATATATTATTTAGTTCTTGTTCCACTCCTTCTAAGTCAAAATCCTGATTCCCTATTGTATGTAGCTCACGCTTTCTTTCAAGTTTTGCAAATTGATTCTGGTTTGGAATACTTAAATGGTTAGTTATGAATTTTCTGAGTTCAACCGAGCTAGGATATATTTTTTAAAAAACCATGAATTTGCATTTTGAGACTTAAGGCATAATGAAGGCTTTTCTAAGCTTTGGGTTTATTACTGTTTTAAATTTATAAGCTAAGTTTTGTATTTAAGAAGCTACTTTCGGTTGTGTATAAGTATTACTTTATAAGAGATTCGATAGAAAATGGTTTATGTTTATTTGAAGATGGACAAAAGGTCTTGGTACATTGATTATATTATTAATACATCTAAAAGAAGAAATACATAGTTTGTAGCCGTTATGTGGGCTGATTTTTACCCTTCCTCCCATGTTGGTTAAATCTTTGAGAACAGTGGTTATTGAGGGACTAGTTGCTAATGGGTCTGGGCAGCTTATGGGGTATACTTTGGTGATGGCATCGGTCAATGTGTGACAACATGACTTTGGTGATGGGAGCTGGCGATAAAGTGGTGTTGTAGACGTCTTGTATAAATTTCTTTTCAAGGAACCGTAATATTTTGAAATTTGGACTCTATTTATATATTCAGTTGGACACTTTTGGAGTGTATTGTGTTACTTCTAAGTCAAAGAACTCTAAAAATGGTTAATTGTGGTCCACAAATAACAAACAAAGGGAAATGGTGTATTTCTAAACAATAAGGAACTTGAAATCTAACATGGAAAAGTAACGTAAAAAGATGATATTTCATTTGAAAATAGATAATAAATTTAAAATTTCTTTTATTATATAAACTCACAGAATAAGGAAACTCGTAAATAGAAAAACATTATACAGAAATTAACTAAAGAATAGTTTATATGGAATTTACCTGTAAGTCCATTACAAATGCTTATAACGACGTGCGACTCACACTTTTATGATTACTGTAAAATCATAAAGTGCATAAAAAAACAGAACATGGGTCAATATTAAATTTGGTAATTTGATCAACACAAAGGAAAAAAAAAGAGAGAGAAAATGCAGTTGAGAAGGCTTTTTCCCTTACACTGTTGCCTCTAGAGGTTTGGTTGTGTAAAAGGTGGCAGAACTTTATGGATGGAGAATTACGAAGTAAAGAGGGATCCTTAAAATGAGAAGGCTGATAATAAGTTTCGTGGGAAGAAGGGAAAGATGTGACGCAACAGGTTCTGTCTATTCATTATGGTTCTTTCGAAGCTTATATATAGTGTAAATGTATTATCTGTTGAGTTATTAACATTTTCTAGGAAAATTTTGGAATTTTGTATGATGTGGAGACCTTCTTTTCCTGTCATATTGTTGTTATTGTCGTCACCATGCTTATTACTCTTTTATCTTCTGGTGCATAATTTTGAAGATCATTCATGTAATTATCTGTATACTAGCTTACATAAGGATCAATTACTTTCTTGGCCATAAATTTTTTAATGTGCCAGCCCGTATCTGAAAACCAACTATTCCCTGACCCGACCCAGCCTACTAGTATACTAACAAGAAGGAAAAAAAAAACTTGATAAATGAAAAATAGGAAGAAGAAGAAGAGAGAGAGAGAGGGAGAGAGAAAGAACACGACCTGCTGCATGCGAGAGAAAATAAAAGAACAAAATGGGGGCTTGCTGGCGGAGAAAAAAGAAAAAGCTGGAAAGTCGACAGAGAAATTACATGTGCTGAGGCCTGAGAATGAGCAGAAGGCAGCAACGGTTTAGAAAATGTGCTTCCCCTTCTGTGACTGAAAATTTTGTTTTATATTTTAGCAGACATGCGTAACATGCTCACCGACATTGCGTAGAATTTACATGCTTTTATTACTTTGTTTGTTTATTTAATTTACTGTTTTACTATGAATAGAATGTTTATCATATTATTAAATTATTGAATGCTGGAAATTATGTTCCCTAAATAAACTACTTTTATTTATGATGGCCTTTAATAACTGAAGGATCATGGATGGTTTATTTTATCATTATTATTATTTTTAGGGAACATAATTTCAAGCATTCAATAATTTAAAAATATGATAAAAATTCTACTAATAATAATGAGTAAAAATTCTCTATCATCTTTTTTTTTTGTTAATCTTTTAATAATCTAGTGACATATCAGCATTTGAAAAAATGAATGATCAAGATTGATAGATTTTTTCTCTCTCATACATCACTCAAACTTAAATTATTCTCATAAAAAGATTAACATCATATCAATATTGACAAAAAATCTTTATCCAATAGTAATATGATAAAAACTACTTCAGGATCATGGATGATTGTTCGATATTTTGAATTAGCTAGATTTGAACCTTTGTGTTTGTATCACTATATATGATAGTGAAAGTTTTAGTTTACCTTTATGACCCCGTTTAGTGTCCTGGAAATCTTATGTGTTTGGAAAAATAAAAATAAAAAATCCCACCAGTGTTTATAACTTTATATCACTGTTTGGAGCAAGGGTGGAAGGGAAAAAATTTTTCTTTCACCCGTACGGGTCCTTGATTCGTCATTTTAAGGAAAAAACGTCCGATTTTATAAAAGCGCATTAAGAGACCTTAGGGGATAGAAATAGGTAGTGTAAAAAACCGTTTTTCATAAAACGAGAAATGAAAGTTTACAACGCCCACATAAATTTTGCGAATGAGTAGATGACAAGCAATGAACAGGATATTTATGCTCGATAGACTTTCTGAGTATCTCCTTTTTTCACTTTAACAATTGATTTTTTATTGCTCGGGAAAAAAAAAAAAAAACTATTAACAATTGATTTTGTTAATTTTAGGGTGCGATTGAAACCGTTTTTAAAAACTATATTTAAAATATATATATATTTTAAAAATATAATATATTTGATAGGATTTCTTATAACTTACTTTTAACAACAGAAAACGATGTTAATATGTTTGGTATTATTTTTTAAAATGAGTAAAATATTTGTTTGAAAGAAAATGTAATAATTAAATTTGAAAACATGTTTTGAAAATGGTGAAAAATATTTTAAAAAAAATGTTTTTCATTTTTAGTTATCATTTCAAAAAATGTGGTTTTCATTTTCAAAAATATGTTTTACAAAATATCTAACTAAACACTTTTAACCCATTTTTTGTTATAAAAATGAAAAACCATTTTGAAAAATGAATCCAAACACCATGTTATTCTTCTAAGATGAGTACATTTTTCTTTATTTTCAAGAGAATAATGTTTGTTTCACGCACAAATTATTTTTGTTTACATGATAGAGATTTTAACTAAGTTTATAGTTTGGAATTTGGATAAGTTTACATAATTTTTTAGATTTTGGAGGACGTTAGTCACTCCTATGTGAGATTTATATACCTTTTGAGTAATTCTACGTTACCCAAAAATTTATTCAAATTAATTGTTAAATAATGTGATATATGTACATGTGATTATCACATTATCAATATATTATTTCAATATTAATATTATAACTACAAATCAATTAATACATCATTTAGATAAATTTTTTTTATTTTTTTATTTTTTTGTAAATCTTTAAGAAATGTAGTATTGTTATTTTTTTTTCTAGATATATGCTAAGGAATAAGCAGTTACCAAGTTGGAATTTTTAGACCAAATTGCAGAATTTCATTTCAAGATTCGCTAACCTTTCAAGTATTCTCTGAAATTGAATTATTAAATTTTCAGATTTTAATAAATGTACATATGAGATAAAATATAATTTTCTAGATACATGCTATGGAATAACCAGTTACTATAAGTTGGAATTTTTAACGGACCTAGACCTGAAATTCTCTGATATAGAATTATTAAATTTTCGGATCTTAAAATGTAGTTATTCCATTTTTCTATACTGATTCGTAATTTCAAGAAGAGAAAATAACATATAAAATACTATGGAAAATATAATTTTTAAGAATATATATAGAGAGAGATCAATTTCTTTTAATTAAGAATTTTTTTAGGTTAAAGTATAAGAGATGAAACTCATCCCCTAAACAATAACGTTAGAAGTCTTATTTTTTATTTTATTTGTATCTCAATTCATGATATGATAATTTATGAATAAATGCATTTCATGAATAATACAAATAATCGTTAATATATCCATTTATTATATGCAACAACATGAGCAAGTATGTAGGCGAGATATAAGATGTGCAATACATGTAGCATTGATTGCTTGTGAAATTTATTATCTTTAATTGGTGAGAATTAGGAGGTCTCAAAATTTATTGTTTGTTTTGAATTGATTTCTATAGGTTGGTTACCTATAAAAAAATATGAACAACCTCCATGAAGTTTTGTAAAATTTCTCGAGAATTTGCTGAATTTTGTTGGATTCTTTGAATTTCATTGGATGTAAGTTTTGTAGAATATTTTTCGAAAGTTGTAGTAAGTTAGATAGTAGTATTAACATTCAGGCAACGACTCACTTAAACTTCAACATTAATGTGTGGGATGGGTTTTGTTGTGGGTATCTTAATGGCCCATGTTTAAAAACATGAAATTGATGAAAAATTGAGAAGTTGACAACAAATATAAGTATTCCCAACTTGTTTTAATAACAATGTTTTTGATGCATTTGTCAGACACCAAGAAATAAGTAACAATTTTAAAGAAATTAATACCAAGTTAGATCGACAACTAGACATAAATTTATGAAGATTATAAAACAGCACCGTGAACCTATAATTATTCTCTGACGCGACTTCTACACCCACAATATTGAAACCCAGCATAATGAAAGTAGGACAAAGCTATGTTTCTGTTAGTCATGTGACTGTTATTGCTAAAAACATTTTCCGAATCAGTTGTCCGAACTTTTATCTTTTTCGAATCAGGCTTGCCTAAATTTGTGACTGTAGAACGATTTTAGTGGGACCTCATTGCAAACAAAATCAACACTACGACACGAAGCAGTGATTTATTTTAACAAGACAGGGGTGGCTTGTTTTCTAGCACTCTAGCAAGCCCTCTTATGTCTTGAAAAGGGAGGGGCCACTTCCCCCGTATGGACGGACTGGCTTCGCTGCCGACAGTGCACCACCTTATCGGGTTTGGCGTAAATACCTGTGATTTTTTAATTTAAATAAATTTATTTAATTTTAAAAAAAAATTAATTTAATTCCTAATGTTTGATAAAATATTATATTTTTACTAATATTTACATTTCGAATTTTTGTTATCTGTAATGTTTTGAAAATATATAAATGTAGTCCCTTTGATAAAAAAATGACAATAAAACGTGATAGAAATGACAAAATAAGGGATTTACCCTTGATATAATTTAAAACAGATAAAATGATATAATTATCCTTTTAAAAATTGATAATTATAAAATAATAATCTCTATTATTATAAAATTACTACTGACCACCTTCCAATCAAATTATAACACATCATTTAATCAATTTTTTTAATTCAATTTATTGTTAATAAATATTTTAATTAAAAAATAATATTTTTAATATAAAATTAAAAATATTTATATTATTCTTTATCTTCTACCTCTCATTATCTTTCTCATCTCCAATTTCATCTTCTACATTCATCAAAATCATCATCTTCATCATTTTCATCAAACTAATATCACCCAAATTAAACATTAACATCAAACCAAACATCTCTCAAATCTTAAAAAATATATATATTTATGCAAATAAAAAATGTTTATGTAAATTTTAAAAAATAAAAAAAAATTGGAGAGGACATCCATCTCCAATCGGTCTCCACCGTCGAAGATTAGTGTTGATCTCCTCACTAAAAACCTGGTCTCTAGCTAGAGACCTCTCCATCGCGTCTCCAACGATAAAGACCAGTTGGTCTGCATCACTGGAAACTTGGTCTCCACTCCGATAACTGAGACCAATTTTTTTGTCTCCCTCGTCGAAAGGATAATGGTCTCCATATGAGACCAATTTTCTAGTCTCTTATGGAGATCTTTTTTTTTTTTTAACTTAAAAATATTTTTATATATTAAATTACAAATATAAAAATATATATTACATTAAATATATATTAAATATAAATAAATACATTCAAATAAAAATGACCAAACTAACCCTTTTTCTATTGAGGTTGACTAATAGAAAGATTAAATTGATACATTTCTGAAACGTTAGGGATGTCGAAAATTCGAAATACAAACGTTAGTAAAAAATTAATATTTTATCAAACGTTAGGGATTAAATTAAAATTTTTTCTTAATTTTAATATACCAATAATAAGGTTTCAAAATTCATTATTAGCTATTCAAGCGGTAAGATAGCGAATGACAAATTCTCAATCACTTGGAGAGGTTTCGGTTTGACTGTCGACACTTGATCAAATCTATGAAAAAAAACTTAAAGGTTTTTTTTATTATTATTTAAGAACTAATTCAATGAAATATAAACTTTTAGTGTTCGTAAATTTGTATTTTAAATAAATTTATCTAAAATATCAAAAAAAATTGTTAAAAGTGAAAAAAATAAAATAAAAAAACTCAGTCTAAGCGCTGACACTGACAACACGATTGATCGGTGAGTAGGGGACAAGCACTGTGAGCAGGGGATGAGCACTGAGAAGCAGAATGAGAAGAAGCATTGAGAAGCTTGGCTAGGAAATACAAATAGCCACTGTGTGGGGACGCTTTGTCAGCCGCAATTTTTCAAATTTTTACACGAATATATTTGAAATTTAGGAACGAAAGAGAAAATCGTTGCTGCGAAAAACAAATAGCCACTACATGTGGCTGCCAGAGTGCGGTTTGTAAAATTGTCATATGTTTACGTTAGGTGCGGCAAAAGTTACAGCTGGTTGAATAATGAAGCTAGAATCCTCCCCCTTCCCTTTTTTTTTTTAACCTTCTATAATCTAATAATATATTAATATAAAAAATTATGAAAAATTATGATTATTAATTTTTTTTCTCTCATGCACTGCTTAAACTCCAACTTCATTTACAAAATATCAAGAAAAAAAAATTAGTAGAGGATCTCAATTCTAAACTATATATGTATACATATATATAATGTCTTTATAATAAAGTATATCTAATATTAAAAAATAATGACTAATTGGTTAAATTCGTTCATTGTATTCGAATTAAATATGAGAGATAATTTGTTTTAGAAAAAAAATATAATTGATAATTTGATTAGTTAAACTTATTTTTTAAAATCATGTATACATAATTATAAAAGTCATATATATATAATTACAAAAACATAATAAGTTTAGTGCAGGAAGCGAAATTTCAAACGAATGTCCTTAATCTCCATCACAAAGGAGATCATCTAAGATCTCTTCCTTTGGAGGAGATTGAGGGTCTAAATTAATAAATTAATTAAATTTTTATTTTTATTTTTTAATTAATTGAATTTATTTATTTAGTGATTAATTAGAGATGATGTGGTAGGGGCAATTTGGATTTTTCACTACTAAGAAAGGTTTAATGGTTAGATTTAGGATGCCGGTATTGACATCCAAAAATATGATTTCTAAACCCATATGTTATTAAAAATATTTATAACAAAAATAATCCTTAATAAAATTACTAATGAGGACAAAATAATTTAGGTAAAAATAAATTAAAATATTCTCTAATCCCCAATAAATAAATATATATATGTCATATATATATTATGTAAGTGTAATTTATTATATGTTATTACAATTAAATATATGTAATCACAATCAATTAATATGATAATGTAATCACGTTTACTGAACATAATCACACATGTTTAGTTGTAATCACATATAATAAATTACAATCATACATTTTAAAATGTAATCATATATATATATTTGTCAAATATATATATATATAGTAAAAGCTTTTAATACATTGTTGTAAATTTTTTTTTTTTTTTGGTTTCTGGAGTATTGATACATTCTTAGGTAACGGGAACTAGTTGAAATATGACTATGAGACGTGACCCAGATATCACTTTTCAAAAATGGAAGGGATCAAATCATCTCAAGTGGGGAACATCCCACAAAATGTGGGGAAAATTACCCATAAATATGGGACAAGATAAAATTGAACTCAAGATCTTAAGACAAGGCATAGGTGGACTAAGGTTTCACCGTCAAATTAGACCACAATTTTTTGTTGTATAGAGAGTCTTGTATTTTTATTTGTTTCCTCTTTTTTTTTTTCATCTTATAAATTGCAATAACTTATTTATTTTTATAATTATTTAATATAAAATAACCTTTTTTTTTAAAAAAAAAAAAAATAGTTTTTATGTTTGATTTTTCAAGTAATAAAAAGATTATATCACCCCTTGACCGTTAGGTTTGACTAAGGGATAAAATTGGTAAAACATAATAGATTAGGGACGAACTTGGTCACATTTGTAGATGTCGTACACTGCTTCAATTTTTTATAAAAGTCTGACACTTATTTGGTAATTGCCCTTAAAATTATCATGCAAAATATAAGCCAAATTTGTAAATTGAAATTATAAATACTAAATATCAAGTTGACAATGTGGATAAAATCGAAACTCATTAAGATAATAAGTAAATCCCTTTTCCAAATTTATAAATTAAGTATTATTGATTTTTTTTTTTTTTTGCAAGAAATATTATTGAAACTTGCAAATTGCAGATTTGTAAATTGAAATTATAAATACTAAATATCAAGTTGACAATTTGGACAGAATCGAAACTCATTAAGATAATTAGTAAATCCCTTTTCCGAATTTATAATTTAATTATTGAAATTTGCAAATTGATTTATCAAATTTACTATTGATTATTAAATATATGATTTGTACTGAGTTTATAGGTCTTTTATATGTATATATAATCATATATTTAATAATCAATAGTGTTATGGGTATTTTCGGATTCCTCAAATGGGCTGGCAAAGGCCCATCAAGATAGTGGCCCAAGCCATCAAGACCAGGTATGAAGCACTATTTATAAGCTCGCGAGATCGCTCCAGTAGTCAACGAGATCGAGCCCGTAAAGGGACTAGCGAAGACAAGATCGGACGCCAGTTGCCATCTTAGCGACGTTGAGGTCGCATACCGGTCATTGCGACGTCGAGATCGTCAGGTCGGTCGTTGTCAAGATCGTCACGACGAAGCTTCAGTCCGTTTTCTACCCAGTTCGCCTAGTTTCAGTGCAAGACAGTAAAATGGCGTGTTTTGCACGATAAGTAAGGGTTTCTCACCTAATGACAGCTTAATTTCGGGAAATCTCACCAAACCAGCATGGGTTAGCAGTCGGCCCACGTAAAGCCAGAGTTGACCTGGCACAAGTCAGAGGCATTAAATGCATTTCAGCAGCATTAATTACGACAAGATCAGTCCTTTTTTGTCTGTTTATTTCATCTGTAGCCTCATCTCCTCTATAAATAGAGGAGGGCATTTATTGTTAAGCATCCAGAAAAATTGAGTGCTGTTATTCTGTCGAAATATAGAGAGAGCAAACACTTTAGAGAGAGACTGCCATTAATAACAGAAACAGTGGACGTAGGCACTTCTAAAAAGGCCGAACCACTTTAAACCTTGTGTGTTCTTCTTCTTCCTTCTCCTCTTTTTTGCCATTATTGGGTCTGTTTGTTGCAGGTCTCCTTATCTGTGCGGCATTGGGCTCAAGAATCTGGTTGACTGGTTTACCACGTCAACAAATAGTAAATTTGATAAATCAATTTGCAAATTTTAATAATTAATTTATAAATATATGTATAGTGATTTTACTATTAATGTTTTCAAACTTTAAAAAGTTAGGATGAATCAATCAAATTCATCTATTGCATTATCTCTTCTAAAACAAATTTTTTCTCCTATTCAATTCAAATACAATGGATGAATTTGATTGTTTCGTCCTAACTTTAAAAGTTAAGAGACACTAATGGTAAAGTCATTATATATATATATATATAAACTTGAATTGTTTTATATATATATATATATAAATTGTTGACTTTACTAATCATAAAAAATATAAGCTTGAATTGTTTTAAAAATAACTATATAATAGACCTATAAACTCAGTACAAATCATATATTTAATAATCAATAGTAAATTTGATAAGTCAATTTGCAAATTTCAATAATTAGTTTTTATATATAACAATTTTACTATTAATATTTTCTAACTTTAAAAATTTATGATGAGTTAATCAAATTCATCAGTTGTATTCTCTCTTCTAAAACAATTTTTTTTCTCTTATTTAATTCAAATGTAATTAAAGAATTTGATTGGTTCATCATAACTTTAAAAGTTAAAAGATATTGATGGTAAAATCAATATATATATATATATATATATATATAAACCCAAATATTTGACATTACTAATCATAAAAATACAAGCTAGAATTGTTCTAAAAATAACTGTATAATTTTGTTTTATAAGTTATTATTTTGTTGAATATTGAAGTTTTAGAACATGATAACACATACTTAAAAGGGCGTAAATATATAATAATTTGTTATCAAATTATTTTATTTTCAAAAAACTATACAACGTAATACTTATATTTAGTTTTTACCAAAAATAATCAGAAAACTTGTTAGTCATTCGTCAAGCACTATTCAAAATTATATAAAGTATCAACATTGTTGTTTGCAATCAAATTCAACATTAATTACTAAGTCATTATCATTCTTATTGGTTTAACAATTATATATTGGGTAATTGGGTCTCAGGTCAGATCCATCCAAGATGACCTAAACTCAGATCTAAAATTAAAATCATAATTGTATTTGATCAAGAAACTGTTGGACGGATTACAATAAGTTAAGTTATAGTTTCAATTGCTTTTAGCGGTTATCAAATCCCATGTTCAAAAAAGAGGAGAGTGGGTGGTTATTATGTTGGTTGAAAACACACTGGAATTAGACTTAGAAAGAACAGATGTATAAACACAAAACAAGAATAGAAAAAGAGAGATATAGAGAAAACAATTGGCAAAGGCATTTAATACTATGTTTAGAACTTTTGATTCCAACTTATCGATGATTAAAGTCAGACCGGTTGAACAATCCAGAAGTTAGGGACATCCATTGCAAAAATGGGTTTGTTTTGGTTTTGTTTGTTTTTTTTACTATTTTTGACAAATTTTTATACTGTTTTGAATGTTTTCATTAATATCAGATGTTTGTTAGATTGTTTGTTGGTTAATGATCATGCGTATATGATTAAACATGACACGAAGCTTGATTTTTGGATTAAAAACCTAAGAAATTGAAACACGAACACCAAACCTTCTATTCTTGATTTCTTAGTCCACTTACCTCCATTTTTTGTAATTCAACCTTCTATTCTTGATTTCTTAGTGCACTTATCTCCATTTTTTGTAATTCAAATTTTTTATAAAACTAGACTTGGAGACAAATCTGAAGCAATTTGAATTGCAACATTGAAAAATGAGTGAGAACGGATAAAAAAAAAATTAGATATCAAAATTTGATTTCTGTTTGAAAACATTATTTTTGATTTTAGGTTTAAAAACGAATCCCACTCTCATAATCGGAAAGTGTGATTCACCCTAACTCAAAAGTGAAAACTAAGGGCATAATGGAATCGAGATTTAATGAAATTGGTGATTGTCCTATCGCTGGATGAAATCGAGATGTCGGCGTGTGACTCAGACACTACGTGGCGACACACAAACAGCATGTGACAAAACAGATCAGCAAACAGTGACAACACGTGATTGGCTAAATGTGAGAGCGCAGATCGCTAACGTAATGATATGTGGACCAACCAACGATTGCCACGTGTCTAGTTGTATGCGTGACACGTGTATCGGACAAAGATGCATGGCAAGCAAAGAGCACAACACGTGTCCCAAGAGCCTGGATTGTGGTGGCATTTTGCGACAAAAAAATTTATTTTATTTATCTTTTCTGTAATTTTCATCCCAATTATTTATTCTCTATAATTAGTGAGCTGAATTGCATTATTTTAATTATTTTGCTCTATAGAGAGTTGAACTAAAATGTCTTAGTTTTTGTATTGAATTTATTTGATCTAAAATTAATATGCATGCTTGTGTAGGTCTTGTGTGTTGAAGTATAATGGATCGCTTGGATTTTTCTTTGTATTATGACTTGCATTATTTTAGTACTAGGTCAACGTATTCGGATGCTGAGGCATATGATATATGACTTAGATTATTGTCATCTTTGATGACAAGGAGATCACTAAGATCTCCGATAACGTACAATAGCCTTAGATCATTGATATCTCTAATGACGAGATACCAAAGATCATCAAGATCTTTAATGACGAGATGCTTGAGATCATTGAGATCTCTGATGATAAGATACCTGAGATCATAGAGATGTCTGATAATGATGTGTTTGAGGTCATAGTTATATCAGATGACTAAATGCTCGAGATCATAGTGATCTCAGATGATGAGAATAAAGTGACTGACATCTCATCGGATTAAGAGAATCAGGAGATGACATTTGACTTCCACCAGTACTTGGATGTTTATTTTGATGAGCTCTATTTTTACACCATGAATCTACCTAATTGATGTCATTTTTTTAATGTCTTCACATTGTACATCGTTCATGAACATTTGAATGTTGGTTACAATTGTATATATTGAAAAATATATATATTTTTTAATGAGATGTTAACATTTGTTTTTTTGTTTTTAAATATGATGTTATTTAAATTATGGTGTTCGAAAATCTTTTAGAGAAAGATATTATTACTGTTTTATGTAAAACACTTACATATATAGTTTAATGAATATTTGAAAATGGATGATGATGAGTAGTTTGCACTACATTTTCAATTTTTGTTCAAAAGATTCTTTTATCATATTTATAAGTGTGTAGTTGCCGTAATATTTTAATGAAATGATAATGGATGTGCTAATATAATCGTAAAAAGATATAGATCATAAATTTCTAAATAGAAATATATGTCATTTTAATAAATGATATATGCTTTGAAAAATATAGTTTTCGAACTGAATAAGGAAAATAAATTGAATGATGATAATTATAATATTTTGTACTGCAAAATTCAATATATCCTAAGGGAGCCAAAGGCCTTTAACACCCTAACCAACGTCATGGTTGAACCCAAACATGGTACTTTTGCTCAACACAAAAAAGATATTGAGGCTTTTCAGGCTTGGAAGAGAAAGACGATATTGCTCTCATAATGATATTGTCCAGTATGACTGATAACCTCACAAGATATGAGACGACGTTTATAAAGGATATGATACAACATAAGATATTTAGCTAACTTTGAAAGACAAATATGGTGAGATATCAACCACCAAACTGAGAAAACTCACAATTAAGTTTGATACATATTGAAAGTGTTAGGATAACAACACAAGGCATTATTTGAGAGAGATGTAAAACATAATACGTGAGTTGAAATTTGCTGCTCATGTCTTAATTGATGAGCAACAAGTACAAGCGGTGATCTAGTCTCTCTCAAACAGCTAGAAAAATATTAAAATCAACATGACCTATAACGATAATATCAAGACGTTTGATGATATCTCACGTCATGTTGAGCTCGAAGATGAGCACTTAGAGGCGATCAAGGCTTCGAGCCAACTTTATATGGCTAAGTCCAGCATGACATAAGTTCAGACTCTAAACGAAGGGAGGAAAAAAGAAAAATTGGAAGAAAGGGAAAGGAAATCTTAAATCCAACAAATTTGAGATTGATAAACCCAAGAGAGGCAAGCGTGGTGGTGTAAAGAAGGGCAAAAGCAAATTGAAATATTTTAATTGTGTCAAGATGAGTCATTTCACTTATGAATGCACTAAGAAGAAGAAAGAAGTATCATATAACTCTAAAATTTTTGTGTGTTGTTTTGACTTTTTTTTTTCGTTATTATTTTCATATTATTTTATCGTTTAATTAATTTGGTGTTTTGGAATGTTTATTTCCTAATATATGTGTGTGTATATATATATAAGACTTTTGAATGGAGTTTATTTTATCAATAAGCAGACTTCATTTATTTGTGCTACTTAAAAAGAGTGCTATAGTAGGTTTCTTGCCCCTATAGCTCCTAATTTTTCTTACAGTTGGAAGCTTTCTCCTACTAGATGGATCAAATTGAATACAGATGGTGCTTTGGATAGAGTTTCTGGCAAAGCTGCGATTGGGGGTTTAATTCGTAATGATCAAGGAAATTTTAAAGAAGGTTTTATGCGATCTCTTAGTGTATGCACAATTTGGGTGTATGCACAATTTTGGAGGTTGAGTTAAGGGTCATCTGGATAGTTCTTATTCTTGTCTAAGAGTTACTCTATCCTGCGTCTTAGTATAATCAGATAGTAAGGAAACCATTGATTTAATTCTTCATTAGGATCTTACTCTCATTTGCTACGACTCTGTAATCTTAGATATTTGGAACATTATAAATTAAGAATGATTGGCATATAGAGATCCGTTTTATGCCTCACGATACAAATAATGCTGTTGACTGATTGGCAAAAAGAGCTCTTGGAATGTTAATGGAGGATATATCCTTGTCTACTACCCTCTTAGAGTTAAAACATCTTCTCGGTTTTGAAAGTCAGAGAATTCAGACTCCTAATTAGTCTTTACTTTTTTCATTTAGGCTTTGCCCTATCTTTTTATCAACAACAATAATAATAAAACGAAATAAATAAATCTTTTATTATGGTGATTAGGTATGATTTCAATTTTTATCCTTTATCTTTATATAAGAAAAAGCTCCCAGTATTTGATAGATATATTTGTTAGAAATTATAATATACAGATTGTTTATAAATTGTATTTATAAACAATTTGTTAGATATATTTATTTTTATCCTTTGCCTTTATTTTTATACATAAGAAAAACTTCAGTTGTCTTGCTTCTGACGTCCGGTCTCCCGGTAGACTGGCAGACTCAGGGAGCCATCGCTGTTCGCAGTTGGGTCCACTGTTGTCCATTCAAGTACCAATTTGGACAAGTCACTGAAAATTTTATTGCATTAACCGAATAATTTTATCTTTGTCTATTCACTGTTTTCTTCCACAGGGCACAGGCCATATATATAAAGGCTAATTATAATATATTAATAATGCATCAACATTATCCTGATATTTTATGTTTAGTTATTGATCTACCTTATAAGTTATAGCTGTAGTAATAATTTTTTCTTTCAATTTGGTAGGCAGGTGCTCTATTATAAAATTAGAGTGCTCAAATAATTGAAGTTTATGTAAAATGATATGTTTGCAACCACACTACAATATGACCAGCCTTGAAATAAGGGATAATCTCACTTTCCCCCTACCGTTACCGTCATTATTGATATGACTTTAATAATCAAAGTATTCATATAGTTTTGTCATTCTATATTAATGATCAAATTTTAATTTTTAAAATAAACTTTGACGATAAAAAAGTTTTCGGAGTATTTTCATAAACCATGTATGCAAGCATGCACACACATAGATATAGTATATATAATTGTTTCTTAATCGGTGAACCTTCACCACTTCAAATATATATAAAATTTTGTTGCTTAAATTCGGTGATCATCCACCTAGTTACAACAATATTTAAATTATTAATACACATAGTAATTAAATTTAAAATTTACTTACCAATATAAATATATCACTATTAACCCTATTTAAACAATGTTAATTATATTCATTTAAAACAAAAATTTTATATTTGTTTTTTCCTTATTTCTCTTACTTTATCAAGAGGAAGAAAAAAGAAGAAGCCATATTTAAAAGTTAAAGCCACCAAAATTTTTATCAAGAATGAGACTTTATTTGATTTTTTAATTAATATTTATTGTTTAGATGAATTAAAAAAAAAAAATTCAAAATGGTGTTTTGCTTTTAATAAAATCTAAAGAATGATTTTATGTAAGATTCATAAACATTTTTTTAGACTTTATGGTAGAAACATTTATTTATTTATTTTTTGTTTTAATTTATAATTAGAAAAAGAAAGAAAGGAAAATTGTTTTCGGCTTTAAAAGTAAACAAGTTGTTTTACTAATATGTGTTTGTTCTTTTATGTAATTTCATTTAAGGATAATTTTATCATATAAATATTTTTAGAAATAGTTATATTTAAATTATTTTTATGAGTGACAATAGCTTTACCCGTCTCAAGTATGGATTGTGAAAAAATGGAGTGTCACATAGGATAAATTAATAAAGTATTAAAATTAAGCTCTCTAATGCAAACTTCTATAACTACTATCAAGCTGACGTGTCAAAAAAAAAAAAAAGATGTCAACCTCAATGTCTATTTCTAGATAGCCTCATTGACAGTCATGTCAGCAATAAGTAATTGAAACTTCCATAAAATAATATTTTATAATAATTTACTTTAATGATATATTATTCTTTGACTATTCATCATTGAAATGAATAGAATAGCATTGGAGGGTCTTTTTAGATTTGAATGTCTATCAATTCATATTTATACCACATAGGATATACATTTCCTTAACATTAATGATATGTCTATTTTTTTTAAAAGACAATCCACATTTGCATTGGAGATGCTCTCACAATGATATTCTTCTCCATTCAATCTCCAGTTTAGACAAGTCATTAGAACATTTATTGCAATCACAATCAATTAATTGCAGTTTTGTAAATTGTTCTTATATTTGTTCTAGATCTGGTTTGGTACACCAGATTTGATTGAATTATTTTGACAAAATTGATTAGAATAAGATAGTATGAGATAAATTAATTCTATGATGGGTTTGATGTAGTATAGAATTAGATTCAATTTATAAGCACATTACAAACCTACAATCCAACAACAATATTATGCTTTTGCTTAGACTCACTTTCATTTCTAATTCAAACTATGTCGCTAGTAACATCATTAATTGTTAACTAACTCATGAGCCATGATTGTATATTTTTTTTATTGTTAAGCAGGAGATCAGCGCAGTACTCCCAACCTTCGACTCGAGAAAATCATCAGCCTCAATTGGATCAGGCGAATACAAATCCAAGCCTTCCAACACAATCTCATAGTATTTAAGATAGCACAAACCAACCACTTATCAGCTCTCTCAACAACTTTTCTCCATCGGTTGCCACATCCATTAATTCTCCATTGTTAGCAACACCACAATGCTATTTTCTAACATGGGTAAGAAAATATATGTGCCTTCATTTAAATATAATATAAATGAAAATGGTGTGGTTCTTATGATGTATTTACTTCATGGATTGGTGAATGAAAATGAGAAATAAGATTGATAGTGTTTACTTGTTTAAAATTCATTCGGTAATGAGAATGAAAGTGTGAGCCCCACATCCATTTGGGATTATGGAACGAGAATCTTATTCCCTCAACTCACCTGAAAATCTTATTCTCATTCTCTTTGTCAAGATGAAAAATCCTTTATATATTTTTTTTTCCAGAAAAAAAAACTTATTTTATTTGATATTAAAAAAAAACTGTATATTATTATAAAAAAACTGTAAACCATTGATTTTTCATCACCAATTTCTTAATTATTATAGTAGACTATTAAAATAACATTTTTATTATAATATGCAGTTTTTTATTTGATATTAAAAAACTGTACATTATAATAACAAACTACACACTATTATAATTAATCCATAATTTTAATTGAAGACATTTTTGTAACTTATAATTAATTCATTCCGATTTCAAAACAAAGTAAATAGCTCAATGGGGATACTGTTAATTCCGATTCTGATTTATACAGTTAAAGTAAACAACTTATTCTGATTTCGATACTTTATTCCAATTTCAAGTCATTCGGATTTCTACTTAAAATCCTAAGTAAACGCACAATTATTGTTTTGTGATATAATTATGTGTTTTTAAAGTCATTATTACAGCAGACTGAGGATAATAAGAAAAAGTTTTAATTGTAACATGTAACCGTGCTATTAAAATGCATGTCGTTTAGATTACTTCAAGGAAACAAACTCTATCAGCTATTTGTTTTTCTCCAAGTTAAACTCTTATTTATTTATTTATTTTCCAGTTATTACTTGTGTATTTGTGTTTAATATATTTAACAATTAGGGAAAAAAGGCTACAAGTATAATACAAATTTAGGACATTGCACAAAATTCTATATATCTGAGAATTTCATTAGTTATGTATTAAAAATAGAGAATAACTTTCTAATTTAATACCAAATTATTTATACCCATACTTAAGAAATATATGTAATTTCTTATAGCATCGCGAGACTTTCCTAAACTCAGCTAGTTGGGTCTTGTCAATGAGGGTGTGGGTTTATTGGGTTAAGGTTAGGATTGGTGGACTGATGGCGATGGTGGTGATTTTGTGGGCTAGGGTTTGTTGGCGTGGAGCGTGGTGGTAGATTGGGTGGTGTTGATTGTTCTAGTTGAAGTAATGGAGGCTATGGTTGATTGGTTGTGGACCTAGTGCTGGTGGTTTAGTGGGTTGAAACTGCCAAAACTAGAACAATTCAAATCAAACTGATATATGATCATATTCAGTTAAGGTTAGTTTTCATCTTAAAATCAGGTCATTTTGATTTTACTTTTCAAAAATCGAAAATAGACGATTTTGATTTGATATTGGAAAAACAAAATCAACTTAAAAGTGCCCATCCGAACTTTAAACAAGGGATGTTATTTTTTTCTTTTCTTTTTCTTTAAATGGAGAATAATTGATATAGAAGAAATTAATAATTATTTAAACAATAGAAACAATGGTTGTTTTAAATTTTGTTAACAAAATAATGTTTGACATCTTATCTTCTGAAAAAAAAATCTTCTATAGAACTCTTTTACCAATGATGTGGTAAGACAGACCAATGAAGAAGGTTAAAAAAAAAATGAAAAGGGTAAAAAAAAATGGAAAAGGTAAGAAAAAAAGAAAATTATACTATTTCATTGGTTCTTCTCATCATATTAGCTGTGAAATAGTCTCATGAAAAATTTTCTCCACATTTTATATCTCATTTAGAATCCCACTAATGACATAGCAATCGGTAAATGAATACATATAATAATAATAATTTATATCACTCATAAATTGTATTCATTAAGTATTTGACGGATCATTAGTTAAGATACACATTAAAATCTGAGTTAGAAGAACTAGTATTACCGGGTGGTTTTTTTTTTTTTTTTTTTTGTCTGAAGATTGAATAGTGTTATTGAAAATTGAATAATAATTGAAACATAAAATCTAAATAACATGTTTTTTTTTCCCTTACCTTTGAATATATTGTAAATTTATTTATTTTTTTAAAGTTAAAATTGTTTGAAAACTAGTAATGACATTTATATTCTTTTTAACTATTTGTTATTATATAATTTTAATTAATTTAATACAAATATTTAAAAATAAATAATTTAATAAATTCTAAAATATTTTTTTATGTACATATTAATAATATTTTATTTACAATTAAAATATGATTAAAAATAGAGTAGTATTATATTTATATATTTAAATATATTAATATATTTAAGAAAACAATTAAAAAATGAATGTTTAAATTGTAAATTAAAATATATAAGTTAAATTCTATGACAATTTGAGATGAAATGTATTTAAACTTTTTTTTTTACATATATTTTTTGTAAGTATTAAGGGAAAAAATGAAAATTTGAATAATATAAAATTTGGATAAATTTGAAATTATGTTATTTTAGGGAGGATAGATTTGGAATAAAAACTTCAAATGTCATTAAGTGATTTGCAATTAAGTGAAAAGTTAAAATTTCTTACTTAATTTTTTCAGTTATTTTTTAATAATTTTAAGTGATTTAACTACTAAAAAAATAAAAATAATTTCATAGTGTAATATAGTACTATTAAAGTCTTTAAACGGAAAAAACAAATAACCCCCTCTTGTGAGTCAGTTATACCGCTCGATATGAGAGGTGATTCGATGGATAACAAAGTAGGCAAACCTACATATTTAAAAGATGAACGAAATAAATTTAAGGCCACACTGCATATTTCATCTTTTCTCTGAACATCAAACAATTGAGGAGGTATGAAATATTAACTCTATGAAGACATACAATACAGCAGTAAATTGTCAACGTCTTATCATACTCGGTCACAAATACATGTGATACCACTGTGAACTTGGTTGAGGTTAATGCCTTACAAAAGTAGCTTATACATCATGTTCAGAAGCCTTACATAATCCTTATTAACAGCTGCTGATAGCAGCAAATTTAAAAGCAAGGCATGCATCTATAGCTTCAGTAACGGTGAGGAAAACATACCCTTTTCCAATTGTGTCTACAAATTTGGCTAACTTCAGTTTGTGAATTACTTGCCACCTTGGACTGGCCATTGCTAACTGTAAAAACGTACACACATGAAAATTATGATCAGTCACTATTCAGAAGCCAAATAAGCTGAATTTTATATAAATTCCTTAGTCACTGCCTTACTTGTATGCCATTTGAAGCTAGCTTCCTGTGTAGTTCCTCTAGTGCAAGAATTCCTGAAGTGTCTATGTTCATCACACCTGTTAATTGTTAGGGATACCCAGGTGAGTCAGTGAAATTTTTGAAGTAGAATTAATCTGAAAATTTGCATTGAACTTACTTGACATATCTAGGATTACAGCTTGGATAGTTCTCTTTGTGGATTCTTGACATTCATCATCTTCTTCTGTCACCCACCTAAGTATCCTGCAGTGGATAACATTCATGGATTAATTGCAGCTCTTCTTTCTCTCTCAATAGCATGCGGACAGGTTAATACCTTTCTCTTATGAAGTTGGCATTAGCAAAGCAAAATAATGCAGAGTTGATACGGATTGTCAACACGTTTGGAGTCTTAATGGCCATTGGATATTGACTGATGTCACCAAATACATCAGTTCTTGGAAGTCTGCCCAGTAGTTCTATGCTGGGTCGAATGGCATTTAGCAATATCTTGGCAAACGAGATTGCCACCTGTAATTTATCAAGAATAGATCAAGGAGATAGGACACTGGCTTAAGCCAAACAGCAGTATATAGTCACTTGAATTGTACAAATATTTCATCAGATGTTCAATCATTAGATTTCATCAAATTATTCAGCTGATTTTTCCTGAAAATGACCTCTAAGAGGAAGGGGCAGGTTTATAAAGGACCATTGCAGTGTGATTCTACTGATACAACCGTTTTGCTATTAAGTATACTAAAGTTGTACAAGTTTGTTCCGGTTAGTTCAGGTTGCCTTCACTTCTACAGTTCATAAGTAGTTTTTGCTAACCCCAACATTGTTACACATTCACCATTGATGAATCACTTAATTGAAAAAGGAAAATCATGTGTAAAGGATTATTACATACAGCAGCTAGAAGACCGATCTCCGCTGATGCAAACAAGACCCCAAGAAAAGCACCAATGCAGGCAAGGAAATCTAGTTTGTCAACCTTATATATATGTATAGCTTCATTAATGTCAATTAGTCCAGGAAGAGCAGATAAAATTATTGAAGCAAGGATGGCAATGGGAGTGTAGTATAGGAGCCTCATAAACAATATCAGTGATAGTATCACTGTAATCGCCATCACTATATTTGATACAACTGTTTTACATCCCGCACTGAAATTTACAGCAGTTCGTGAAAATGATCCTGTGAAATATAAAAAAAAAAAAAACCGAGTCAAAATTTGTCACATGCATTATTTTAGATATTTTTTTTCCTTATTTCAGTTGTAGTCTATGTCAGAATTCACAAGAAATTTGTAAAGTGAAAGATTCTGAATGAGCTCACCAGTTGCCACATAGCAAGAAGTTAAAGATCCTGCAAGGTTCATGAAGCCCATAGCTACCATTTCCTTGTTCCCATCAAGGTGGTAGCCTTTTATGGAAGCGAAGGATCGGCCAACAGCAATGGCTTCCTGATATCAGTACTTCAATTACCGTGAAGAAAGATAAATGTGGAAAATTATTAAAAAAAAAAAATGTATATGTAAACACACATTAAAGACTCACAGTTAGAGCAACAATGGCAGATATTAGTCCAATTTTGGCTGCTTGCCCAAGTTGAGGACCTTTGAGCTGTAGTTCATGGACTGAACTTGGATTAAGGCCTCCTTTGATGTGTTTAATAATCTTAACTCCATGCTTGTCAGCTTTGGTTATATACACTATGAAAGTGGACAATATAACTGATATAAGAGGAGCAATAGCGGGCAGCCAGAAGAGCCTTTTATTTCTTCTGCCCTGACGAATATGACATGTTCACCTAGAGTTAGTGAGAATATTTTTCGGACAGAAAACTGAAAATGAAAAAATTTATCTTACTTACAATAAACCTTGCAGCTAGGAGGAAAATAAGGAATGAGCAACCGAGGACAAAATTCAGAGGATACCACTGCCAAAAAAGCAATAAGGGAGTGCCAAGCTAAAATTAAAAATCAAGTAAATAAAAAAGGTTTTGACCGAATAAATGATCGTTGGATGAACTCCGTTCATTAGTCATTTTTTGACAAAAGAGATATTCGTTGTGTTTTTAACATTATAAATATGACTTGGAAACAAAGCCACCGCATAATCTTTGGAATTGTTTTTCCTTTTCATATAATATGGATCTCCTAACAGAACTTACTCCATGGTGAAATGATGAAAACACGGACTCCAAGACAGAGACCACATCAGTTTTGTTGGTAAAGTGACTGATCCCAAGCAGACCCTTCAATTGCTGAAGACCAATTACAATGGCAGCACCAGCCATGAATCCAACAATGGCAGCATGTGAAAGAAAATCCACCAGAAAGCCCAACCTGCATCATCATATATCAGTGACCGAATCCATATCCATTTCTAGCATTAATTAAAGTCATTTTGTAAATGAGCACGTACCTAAACAACCCAAATACAGATTGGAAGATTCCGGCAAAGAAAGTGACAGTGAAAACAAGCTTTCGGTAGGCAATGGGGTCAGCTACAGGGTCTTCAACTTTCTGAATCAGGGAGGATAGCAGCATTGAAACCACAGCTACTGGTCCAATGGCTATTTCTCTTGAACTCCCCATCAAAGCATAAATCAAAGGAGGAACAAAACTTGTGTCTAATTTTAAAACCAAACCAAATCAAAGAGTTACCACACGGATACCGAAACCAAAACTAGCCAACTAGTATTTAAACTTGCTAGCTACTTACATAGACCATATTGAGGATCAAGTTTTGCTAGATTAGCATATCCTATACTCTGCAAAACGAGTTTTTGGAACATCACAGTAAAAAAAAATAATTATACATGGTTAAAGAATGAGTGCCATAACCACTTAGCTCAAGAAACAGACAGAAGAAGAAGCAAGGGGGGGCAACCTGAGGAATGCTTAGGCTAGCAAGAGTTAAACCAGCCATCAAATCACTTTTGAACATTGAGGCCTTGTAATTTCTTCCCCAGTTAAGGATAGGAAACAGGCCTTTCAATAATGAAAAAGCACGTCTAGAGCGGGTTTGGTTTGTGCTGGATGAAGAGTGCTGCTTTCCAGAAAACAGACTTCCTTTTATGGGACCTGTGACCTCCTGCCATAGACTTGGTGGATCTGGAGAGTTAAGCAACCACTTTGCTCTATCTGTCCTGCCGGAATCCTCCATGTCCAGTTGCTGCCGCTCTTCCACACCCAAAACCTGAGTAGGCAATGAACCCATCGTCTGTTACTTTGAAGTGTTTGGGTGAACTCCGAGAGACAGGTATATGATGTTAGTCAAATACCTGCCGAAAATAGGCACTCATTAACAAAAGTTAAAACCTGCTTTGTCCTGTCAATGACGATGATTGAATATGTACTACCTTCTATTTTATCGGATTCTAATGAATTTTACATTTAATACACCCTTAAAATTCTCTCCTCTGTGAATATCAAGAGTGTTGATAACGTGTTTCAAACTTCAAAGCGTGCCTAATGACCTCTTCTGTCCAGAAAAAGAGAAGAAATGACAGCAACAGTTGCTATAAATGGATGTAACTGTAAATCAGCAAAAGTAAGGAGTATCATGACACTTATTAAGTGTTAAATTATATAAAATAATGGGTGTAATTTATTAATAGTGTTAGCTCAGATGCTTCTAATTGTGTCCACTTAGGCTTATAATAGTGTTGGGATGGTGCTTTTTTTAAAAGAAGAAAAAAAAAAAATATCATCATAAGTGGGTTTGTGATCCTCTCCACAACTCAATTGTTATGTTCCTATTGACAGCATAGTGATGCCTTATCAGTCGTGTCAACAGCTACATCAATTTGATATTCTTCCAAATGCCATATGTTTATGATCATGATTAAAATTTCTGTTGTGTGGTGATAGATGATGTTTGCAACATAATTTCTTGCAAGGGCCAAGGATTCACACTGCTTTTTGTCAAGATAATTTTTAAGTCAGGACTTTGCAGATTCGAGACTGATCTGTTACATTACATTTTTTTTAAGTAAAGAAATTAAGAAAACAGATTTAACACTAGTGTTATGGAAAAGTAGAAGATGCATTTTCTAGATTCTATTTTACAGCACACTATTTTTTAGAGCAGCTAATATGCAAAGGGAAATTTTATCAATCTTACTGGTCATTGCAATTTGTGTTTTTCCTTGTCTTAGGTCCTGTCTGAAACATTTTTCAGACCTCCATTAGTGTTTATTAGGTACACTGGTCAAAGTTAGTCTTAACTAATTTGATTTATTAGCTCTGATATTTGTGACCTCTAATGTTGAACACTGATCATGGAATTCATTGATACTGAATTTGCTTTATTAGGTCCTAATAAATCATGAATATTTGACTTCATACTGACCCGCCGTTGGTATTGACTACCATTCAAGTCTCCATCTGCCCTCCCTAGGATGTCCACCATTCATTTATTTTGGCATATAGTGGAAGGTGGTCTTGGGATAGTGTCTTAAATCACGCAACCGCTTTGAAAGAAATATATGGGGTCATTTGACAATTATTTATATCACCCAAATCCAATCACAATACCCAACTTGCTTTTTGAATGATAAGAATGCTACTACTAATTAGCGAATCATCAATGATGAAAGATTCTTCTGTATGCTTGGGGCATAAATTTAAACATGATGAAATCAATTCTCGGGTATGAGACATGAAAATCATATATGATTTTAATTATACCACATTTGAATGATATGATTTTTGTTAGAAATCTACCTCTGTAGATACTGAAGTATTTTCTCTTGGGCATAGTAGTCTATAAGTGTACTTGCGACTATTATATAATATTGTATTTTGGGTAAGGTTCTCAGAATGTTCACGGTCTTTTTGTGCAGCAATTACTCATGTTGTGCAACAAGGCATCCAAGTCGCGTAAAGATATTTATATTCGTTGTCCAAGTTGTGTGTGTTAATAGGATTAGTTGGGTTGGCTGCAGCTTGAGCCCAAACCCATTAAGGCTTGTACTTATTATGTATTTGTCATCTTTAGTTGTGTAGTTAGCTTTCCAAAAGTAGGGGAGGAGTGGAGTCTACAGCTAGAAGATTGAGAGTATGTCTTGGAGTTGGAGGTAATTAGTGGAATTAAGAAAAAATTCCGTTGTAATTAGCCGAAAATCTTGCTATATCTATATATTTATAGGTCTCAAGACATGTAAATGATGACAACCATTCAAAGAAATTGTGAGTGTGATTTATTGTATAGATGGTATTATCTGATCTTGGAAAGGTATCCATTAATACAGTAAAGCATCATCGACAGGAGCTCATAGAATTCAATTCTACAAGTACTTTTTCACATACAGCCGACGTAAGACTTGTGTTTTTTTTTTTTTTTTTTTTTTAAGAGGTTGATGAATTTGTGAAAATTAAAAATAAGAAACTGCAGTTATAGACCTATAGTACAGAATTTTGTAATCAGGTTGCTAGCACATGTGGCCTTGAAAAGTGTTTATGTAAGTTGCTTTCTTTTATAAGGACATTAAAATTTGTATTACAACTCACAAGTTAAGCTTTACTCCGAGTTCCTCAAAATTATTCTGGCTTTAATTTGCTTGCAACCAGTTGATATACTGATGAGTGCCAGACAGCATAATAATCATTAATAATCGATACGTTTAAGTGAAAAGGACTGTAATATATATCCATAGATGATCATTTGATTCTGCTTATATATAGAAAAATATGGGTACTCAACACAAGCAGAATTAATGAGCCCAAAAACTCATGATAAAATGGTACAAAAATCTTGTGCATAAAGCAGCAGCACCATGTATGGATGAGACAGAGCAACCCATAGCAATCTAACACAGAATATATATATACGTGTGTGTGTGTATGGAAGAGGATAGAGCCTGGATTGCTTTGTGCAATGGTCCCCTTAGACTTGGCTTCAATCAAAATCTGACAAATTATGGACCATACATGTTTGGTTCTCAACTTATCATTACATAGTGCAAGTGCTCTTCCCCCAGTCCCATCTATGACTACACACCGACCCACTTACTTAGATTCCAAATTCCCCCATCTTTTTTGTTTGTTCTTTGGCCCTCCCCACATTCCTATGCAGCCTTTGTCCTTGTCAGATTGAAGCACCATTTATCTTTTCCTTCATGGCAGAGAGGAGCACTGAAACTAGTGCAGAATGTACTAGATCCATTGTACTAATTTGTTAATATTAATGTTTTCTTTTTCGTTTTTATTTTTTTTTCTATTCAAGTGAAGAAAGACTTTTTACAGAACTTGTGCTTTGATACAGTTGTTGTCTCCTTGCAATCTCTGAGATTTTTGTGTTTCCAGACTGTACTATTCATCTTTGTACTAATCTGAGTTCATTTCTATCTTGAAAATCATGTGGCATGTGAACTAATTATGCATGTTTGAGATTTATCTCTCCCTATTCAATTGTTTTTTAAATTGCATTACTAAAATACAAAATGCAAAATCAATAACATATAGAGGTACGTCAACTTCCTTATATACTTAACAGTCAGTAATGTTGAGTTGCTACTATCGTCCAAAGCAATTTGGTGTCCAATCTGTCAAAGTTGCAGATTCAATCGGCGTAGTGGTATTTAAAATAAATATATCAAGTTATTGATTAAATTTAAAAGTGTAACCTTGCAAATAAGGTTAAAACAATAACAACAGATTTCCTAAGTAATGTATATTATTTTTGAAAATTATTTTGGACTCTATTAGGGGAAGACTCTTTCATACTAATTTGAGACACACTAAAGGGAAGATTCATTTCTATGAGGGACGGATAAATTTCTTTATCAGGTGTTACTGCATCCTTAACCACCAAAATGGTTGGCCTCTTTTTACCATGTTCCTCTAACATGTCTGATAATTTATTATTACTTTGTTGACAATATTACAAATTTGTGTTTAAGATTTTATAACAGGGGATGTATCATTTAAATTGTTACATTTGTATATTCTGTATAAATCGATTTAGAACATCTGATTCTACAACTATTCCAAAATTACCCTTTACCATATATATATATATGATTATTGATTAAAGTCAACGTATTATTAAAAAATGAAAAACACTACAAAGAAGGACCGGCTAAAAAACCAAAACAAAATTAAGAACAAATTTTAAAAGATTACAACCAGATTATGGGAAGGAAAAGACAATAAAAGATTCAGCTGAAACCAAACTTTTACAAATCAAATCCTACAACAGACCTCATTAAAAATCTTATCGGAAAAACTCAATAAGAAAAATTCAATAAGGAAAAAAGAGTATCCACCCCTAAAACCAAAACTAACTAAACTGATAACGACTTTTACCAAGAAAATCATCAGAAAGAATAGGACTCAAAAAAATCTAGAGTCGTCCACCGCTAAGTGAAGCAAACAAAAGGAGAAAGATAAGCTAAAACATCTGCAACACAATTTTCCCCATGATAAATGAGTCACCATAAAATCCATATCTTCCAAATAATAAAAGCGTCTCTCCCAAGTTGAATGTCAGGGCCAGAAAACCTTAGAAGAGCAAGCAAGAAGAAGAGAACATAAGTAAAATTACTCTCTAACTAAAGTTTTGTCTAATGATAAGTCCAAACATATTAGATGACATGAATAGCAGTTATTAATTCCACCTCAAAAGCATAACCAAACCCTTAAGGAATAGCAATAGCACTTTTAAGGAAAGAAAAAAAAAACACGAGAACTCTAAGAAACTCCAATATAACGAACCAAACCAAAAGTCTCAAAAGTGAAATCATCAATATTAACTTTAAGCCAACCTAGAGGAGGAGGAGTCCAAACAATCTTTATAATGGGGGAAGCCTTACAAGGAGCTAGAACATGGAGCTTACGCAAAATCAAAAAATCATCCACTTGATTTCATATAATCCCAGAACTGAGAGAATCTACTTCTCAAATAGAACGTCATCCTGTAAACAAGTCAAATTAAACTTTTACCATTTTGCACAAAGCTATTTCTTACTTGTAGGAAATTTTATCCAAAATACTGGTAATTGAATATTGCGGCATCATGAGTTGATAAACATCATGCCCATTGGTCTAATATTTCAAATCCATTGAAGTCGAAAAGAAAGGAAAATACATTCCAACTTTTCCAAAGGAGGACTTAGGTCACCGAAAGATGTTATTAAAATTCAACTCCAATTTATTCGTCAATAAAGGGTTCCCCTCTGGTTAAATCAACACCCTAAATTCACCTTATCAATATTTCAAGACACAAATCACAGATCTTAGCAATGATTGGAGGATTGATAGCATTTTTTTTTTTTTTTTGGTTATTTCCATTTGAATTTTGACAAGCTATGTTTCGTTTGTCAGAACGATCTTCCAGCCTAATAAAGATAGGGACAATAGATTCGGTTTAGGCTGTAATTAAGAATATTCTTTTTATTTTTAGATAGTATAAGTTTCAAACACAAACCCTTCTTTTTTTTTTTTCTTTTTAATTTCAAAGAGAAACTTTTATTCCAGTCAATTGTACATCTTTCCTTTAAATTTAATGAGGGATATATATATATATATATATTAAATAGAGTGTGAGATTGTTAATATATTAAAAAAAGTTAATATTCGAATAGGAAAACTTGCACAAACTTCCCCTAAGGCTTGACATAATTGGACAAAAATGATAATGTTTGGAGAACTTACACTAACTTCACTTAAGATTTTAAAAACTCAACATAAACTTCCCCTATCATCAATCAACGGTCATAAAATCCTTATGATTAATGGTCAAAGATACAAAAAGACTAAAATATTCTTCAATAAATTTAAAATTAATATAATATATATTTTCAATTTAATAAAAAAATAAAATATTAAAAAAAAAATCTCCAACAAATAGTGATGGAGACCAACTGGTCTCCATTCCATCACTGAAGATAGCATCTCCAACAATAAAGACTAGTGGCCTTAATCACTGGAAGTCTCCAACAATGGAGATCACTTGTCTCCATCGCTGGAATGTCAGCGATGGAGACGGTCTCCATAGCTGGATTCATGCTGGTCTCTAGTGTTGGAGACCAGATTTGGCCTTCAAAGATGAAGACTAAAGGGTCCATCGTTTGTCTCGACGGTGGAGACATGTGTCATCTCCATTTTTTTTAAAAAAAAAATTTTCATAAACTTTAAAATTTGTATTTGATTTGGGTGATGTTTGGTTTGATGATGATGCTTAATTTAGGTGATATTGGTTTGATAAAAATGATGGAGATGACAATCTTAATGAATGGAGAAGATGAAAATGGAGATGAGGAAATAATGAGAGGTAAAAGATGAAAATGGAGATAAGGAAGATGATGAGAGGTAGAAAATAAAAGTGATTTTTTTTTTTAAATATATATATTATTATTTTAGTAATTAAAAATATTATTTCTTAATTAAAATACTTATTAGCTATGAATTGATCATTTTACCCTTCAGAATTTTGATTTAACGGTAATTGACTGAAGGTAGGAGAGGTTTATAATGAGTTTTTGGAACCCCAAGAGAGGTTAGTGCTAATTCCTCAAACATTATCATTTTCATACAATTATGTTTAATCTCAAAGGGTTTGTACAATTTGCCCTTTTGAATAAGATAGAAAGTTATAATTTAAATTTAAATAAAATTATTTTAAATATTTTAAAATAATTAAATAATTTTTAAAAATAAACAAAGATAAAATATAATTTTTAATTAATATTAAAAAGATATTGTTTATAAAAAAAATATTAAATTAATTTGACATAAAATAAATATATGACATGCTTAAAAATTTAAATTGATTTTAAAAGTAATATAAAATATTAAATTTTATTCTATAAATAGATATAACAATATAAAATAAATTTTAAATAAAATAATATATTTTTATAATTAATTTAAAAGGATATTACCTTTTGGAAATATTCCATTGATGTATTAACTTAATTTTTAAAGTAAGTAATTAAATTTAATATTAATTTTTTTTAAAAAAAAGGAAAAGAAACATGTAAAAATTTGTCTCAAAATATTTATTAAAAAAAAAAAAAAAAAAAAAAAAAAAAAAGAGCAAGGAACAAAAGTCTTTTGCTGCACCCCAAGAGTCGGGGTGGATTTGATTTGACCTAACGCGCCAGAACAAAATTAAATACATTTGCTTTCCAATTTCACGTATATTAGTTCTTTGGTCATCAGTGTTCATTGACATAACAGTTTTAGTTTTTCGGTTAGCAGCAGTTAGATTTACTTATTTTTATTAATTTTGGCTTAGTCAATACTTACTTATACTAAATTAATGGTCTATATACAATACACTTGGATAATTAATTTCAGTCCACACTAAGGTGAAAATTATATATACATATATACGATTTATATGATGAAGACGTTATTACTTTTAAATTATTAGGATCATTAATTAAATTTATATGAATTGTTGTATGCAATAAGATTATGGTGATTATTATATGGATTGTTGCATGAATATAATCTTCTGATGAAAGAAGAATATAATAAGGACTCTACATGTCCATGTGTTTTCATTCAAAACTTAAAATCTAGATATGAAATTATTCCAATAAATGCCAACGGTTTGAATTTAAGGACTCTTAATTTGAAAGATCTTTTAAAGACTAACAAGCTTGGGTAAATACACCTACTACTCAATTAATTTTTCTGAGATTTTTTAATGCTTTTCTCTCCCTCAATCATTGCAGAACAAATCAAATGAAAGTATTTATTATCCAAGGCCAATTATTGAACCTGAAATGTGAACATTTTGTTTATATATTATAAGGACATGCTAATACGGACACCGTCACTTCTGACATAATAAAGAGTAGAATATTCACACTGACATGGACTTGTTGGTGAACTTCCTTCACGGTCAAGTAGATTATCTGATGTAATTAATTTTCAACCGACTATGGGAGGTGTAAACCATTTTGCAACTAGTCGACGCACAAACCAAAAAGTCATATATAGGATAAGAATTTAAAGGCAATTATTGATTTTCTACTTTGAAAGCGATTAGATTTGTGAATTATAAAATTATTGAATAAATTTTATTTTAATCTATATTTTAACTATTTATTTTGTTTTCATTATTGAAATATATGAAACCTAAGGTATTGGAAATTCAATAACTAAGTGCATTCAAATAAGGTTGGATAGATAATTTTCTCTCATTATTACTATTATAAGGAGGACAAATATTCGGACTGTATAAATAATTATAATCTTGATATCTTAACAAATTTGTAAAGGGTTTGTTAACTTCCAAAAAAATTATTATTATTTAAAAAATAAAAATAAAAATAAAAAAAAAGCTATTGATCACTTACATTTAAACCACACGAATTTGTCTTAACTAAACAAATTTCAAATAAAATAAAAACTATTGAATTTTGAGATACTAAAAAATTAAACAAATATTTTCTAAAAAAATTAAATAAATATAATTAAACAAATAAAAATAAGAGAAGGTGGAAGCATGATGCTATTGCCTCCTCCTACATTTTGCGTAATGTGTTATTTTTTGAACTTTTATTATTAAATTTTTAGCATATTTTAATTATTTTTTTTAAAAGTTTATATACTTTATAATTATGTATACAGTATACTTATATTTTTAAACTTTATCATTAGATTTTATGTATTTTATAATTTTTAGGAACTTTTCCCTGTATTTGGTCCAGTTTTATTACTATAACTGTTTTCTTAGTTTTTAATGACATAATTATTTCTAAAAAAGTAGGGAGGCTTGTTTTGCCGATAAATAGATTCAAATTTAGTCAAAGTTAGGAGCTTATAAAACATTATTTAACTTTTGACATGTGGTAAGTTAGGAAGAGAAAATAATAATAATAATAATAAGTTATGTGAAATATTTTCACTTTATAGTTAGATGGTTTTCTTTTTTGAAGAACGTAAAGTCCACGGTCTTTTTTTCAACTCTGTATATTTTCCAACAATAAGATTACATTCAATAGATCGTAATTATCTTAATAATGTTATTGGACCTTTTCTTTACAACAAAATAATGTTATTGTACCTAACAGTTGTTAACATGACACCCAAAATTTTATTAAACTTTAAAAACTGTAAATCATATTAAATTATAAAATTATTTTGAAATGGTGATATAAAAGCTCTGTAGAAGACTCCTCATGTTTGTATCACTTCTTCTAGTGAAATTTCTAATATATTAGCTCTATTTATGTGAAGAAAAAGATTGATAATCTAATAACTCTAAGATATTGATATAATTTGTATTCTAAAAAATTGTCATTTTCATTGATTTGGTTATATACATTATTGAACATATCCAATTTATAAACGCAATTTTTTAGTATTTGCTAATCTAATTATCGCTCAGGTTACAATAATGTATTCATTGATCAATAAAGATACAATATAATTGTATGACTAAGTGAAATATGTGCCCATGAAGATGAGGTTTTGTTTAAAGATGATAAGGGAAGTTGACAAGGCAGTGAGTTGCGACTCGTGATATGGATAAGCTTTGACACCGTTTTAATTCATTAATAGGAGTCTTGTACTCTTGTTTTATAAGTCATCTTTTAAAATATTTCATTTATTACTTTTATAAAAAAAAAAATTAACATGGGGAGTGGATAAGATTTCTTTTTTTTTTTTGGTCAATTATCTGTTAATTATTTTTCGAGTCAATAATAAATCTCAACTTGGTTGGAAGGTCTACCACCTGAGTATGCATATGCTTTTAATTATTATTTAGTATTTTTTTTTTTTAAAAAAAGTATGTTTTCTTTTTTTTTTACTATTTATTCTTTTTACTTTGAAGATAAATACCATTTAATCGAAAATTCCTCAAATTTCTTTAGTATGAGGTTACTTTTCTCTTCATTTCCATTATTATTGCCTTTGTACTAAAAGTTGAAAATAAAGTAAAATCCAAATCCGACAAATTATTTTCTAATAATTTAAGAGATTATTATATTTCCCCAATCCAATTAGATTTGTAAAATCTGCAAATCCCCTTTCCATAGGTTTAGGAAAAGTTTCTAATGTAATCCCATCCTTTTTTTTACTTTCGAAATTGGTTAGTCTCCAAAAATAATGTACAAATTATGTTTATTGATGTTTTGAAGTTGAAAATTTGGATATCCTCACTTCTTTTACGTTTTTTTTTTTTTTTTTTAAAAAAGGGATCCCCTAGCTCTTGAGTCCATTGCAATAAGAAAAAGGTATAAATATTGCTATACTACCCATAAATATGATTTTTACACTCAAATTATTAATACACCCATTAATTACATTTAAAATTTGCATGTATTAACCCTATTTAAATTAAACAACATATATTGTATTAATTTACAACAAAATTTCTATCATTATTCAGTGCTTACTTCTTCTAAGCGTAAATTCTTAATTAGAATCCTAATTCTATACTTTATCAAAAGAAGAAGCCATATTTGAAGGTTGAAACCATCAAATTTGTCACTAAGAATGAAACTTTATTTAATGTTTTAATAAATCTTTATTGTTAACTTAATTTTTTTTTTTTTAGATTTTCTATTAGAAACATTTATAGATTTTTATTTATTTTGTTAACTTAAAATTAATAAAGAATATATATGTCGAGTTTTAAATGTTAATGAAATGTTTACTAATATGTATTTGTCTTTTATGTAATTTTTTTTTAGGAATAATTTTGTTATATAAATATGTTTAAAAACATACGTGTTTAAATCATTTTTATGGGTGACAATAACTCTACGCTAAAGAAAAATTTTGAATCATGAACTTTGCTAGAATTAATCATTGCCTAAGGGTAGACAAAAAAACATAACCTGACCCAAAAAAAAATTTGGGTGTTGAAGTTAGTTCATGTTAATAATATGTATAGGGTGCTTGGTTCTCACATTGAAGAATCAACTCATGTTTGATTTCGGTTCAATTCTAGATCTCTAGACCACAAACTCGAACCGAAACCAATAATACATACATATACATACATAGAGATATATATATATATATATCAATCTTTTTATATATAAAATTTATGTATGTGCCCTTAAGAGTTATTCAACATTTTGAATAACCCTTAAAGACACATTCGTAATTTCATCTATCTAACTTTTATTTGATCATCCAGACAAGCCAAACCTCTTTCACCATGCATTTTTTTTTTTCTATTTTCCTCTTCGCTAACAACCCAACAACCCTGTCTTGACTTTTGAGCTCTTTTCGTCAAACCCTTAGCCGATTGGTGTCATCGAAACTTGTTGTAGTTTTCACTTCTAGTTTTTACTATTTTTGTTTCTATTTCTATCACACTAGATCAAACAACTATCGAGACTTAACTGAGATAGAACTCTATTGTGGTATTTGAAATGCTGCTCTTAGAGGGAGAGATCTACTCAGATTATTAGTAGAAAAATAGCCCATAATTTTTATAGGCTTGATGTTTTGAATCTTGCCTTTTGCATTGGGTAAGATGGTGTTATGTTGCACCAACGTGCTTTATGTTAATATCATCTAATGTTATTTATTCATTCTTTTTTTAGGAAAAATCCCAAAAAAGCCCTTAATATATAGGAATATATAGATTTTATTACTCATTGCTTCATATTTATATGAAATACCAGTTGACATTAAAATAAATATCCAAAATATGAATGGAGGCATATGAAATGATGATAATTTCCTTAACGGTTATAGATTTTGTTAGATTAACATGGTTGATCATTTGATTTTAGGGGTAAAAAGGGAAAAATAAAGAAAAATTAATTAAAATATAAAAAATAAATTAAATAATATTAAATATAAAATTATAAAAAATGAGATTTTTTTTTTTTTAAAGAAAAAAATGAAGCACCATAATCCCCTACCCTTTTTATTGCTCTCTCAGTCTCTTACCTACCCTGCTCTCTCTCACTCTCCCCTCTTTTCCTCCGGTCACTTTCTTATTCGATTGATAATAATCGCAGTGAAGACATAGTGGATTTGGGTTGATGATTTGATTTTTTTGGTTGATGATTGAGTTCAATAACGTAGTAGGTTAGAATTTGTAGGTAAGTCACGACAATGAATTAGCAAGTGGGTCACGGCGACAGCAAGATGGGTTCAATGGTGCAAATGATTTCATCACGCCATCACAACTCATCAACACTAGCACGTGAGCTCTCTCATGACCCAAGTAGGTCTCTGATGGTCTGGTCTCAACCATTGGAGACCTATCTGGGTCTTCGATGGTGAAGACCATTGGAGTCTCCACCATGGAGACCCTCCACCGCTACTTGCTATTTTTTTTTTTTTATTGATTTTTGTTGAGTTTTTTTTTTAATGGTGTTCGTTGATGATTGTGAGAGATTGATGATGAGAAATCTGGATTGATATTAAAAGTCCATGACAAATGAGAGGTTGAAGGTTGATGATGATGATTGAGTTCATGACCCGGATCTAATCTAAAAGCTCATTTTTTTAATTAATTTTTTAATTGTGTATGTTAATTTCCACCGTTTATCTATGAGATGGATGATACAGATAAATTTTTATTAGTATTTAAATTTTTATTTTAAAATAATATTTAATTATTTTTTTATATTTTCATCGATTCTTTTGTATTTTAATTTTGTGTGTTGATATGCACTATCCATATACGAGATGGACAGCGTCGAAGATCACGCTTTATTAATATATAATTTTTTGTTTTATGATTATTGTATTTTTTAATAAAAATTTGAGGGATAAAAATATTTTTTAACTCTTATCAATTTTTTTTTTAAAATTATAATATTTATAGTATTTTGGATAAAAATTAAATAATAAATGATAAAACCATGATTGTATCACGCGTGGTTTTGGGGATTTTCTCTTTTTGAAAAGATCATCTAATGCTATCGTACCCGTCATTTAAAAGGCCAAAGATCCCCAATAAACAATAATTGTTTTATACTTTTACCACCAAACTAAATAAATTAGTCCAGGTAAAAGGTCTGACAGCATGACTTTCAGTGATCGCCCAACCAAACTTTATCACATCGAACAAGGCTCCACCGTTGAGAAATGAAACCATAAATTATTGAATGAAGTTTGAACTTTCAAGCATTCCGACTTTGACTCCCTCACATCCAGATACGTTGATTGAACGAAGCCGCAGAAAAGTCCAGATACAAAATGGTCCAACGATGTGACACTGCGGGGTCCACGTGGAGAAAAACTAAAATAAAAGTCATAAAACATCGACAACATCGACAAACAACGAAGTCACTTGTCGTAATCGTAACCATCTCTACACTAATTTTCAAATTACCTTGCCACGTGTCACTCTTTTTTGTTTCCGTAAATATCCGCCTCTTTTGATTTTTGATTTTTTTCCTTTTAGTCTGAAAAATCCAATTTTAGATTTCAGATTTCAGATTTTCTCTCCTCCTCACACTCAATCTGTCTCGGTTCTTTCTTCCGGGATGGTGAACTATTTTCTTGGTGACAAAACAGATTATTTTTCATATTATTTCTATTTTATTATATTGTTTATTAGTCAGGTGGTTACTATGTTTTAGGGTTGGTATCATAGTAAAAATCTCTCAAAAAATAAAAATAAAAAACCTATTTTTAAACCTCTGAAATAGGGTAAAAAACAAAAGTTAAAAACAGTTTGTGGGTTCATTGAACCTGGATGGGATTGGAGATGTTTCCTGTAAGGTGGTGTTGTTCAAAGGGTAGGTGCATGATCTGGGGTTAAAATGTAAGGGGAACACATGGAGGCCATCAAGTGTGGAGGTGGAGAAGCATAAGATGAAAAGGTGAAACTAAAAGGTTGATGGCATTACTTTTCATTGTGTGTATGCCTGTTACTTTTTGTCCTTTTGTGTCGTTGTTTATTGTTCTTTTATCCTCGTTCTAACGTAACAGGTGTGTTGAAGGATAAAGTGCTTTTTGAGAAGGTCTGAAGCCTAAAGTGCCTTTTTTTTTTAGGAGGAAGGACATTTTGGGTTTGTGGGGTTGTAATCTTATGACAATCCACTATCAATGGCTTTTGTGAGAGGAATATGAAGAGAAGGAGGTGAGGTGGTAGACTTTTTTTTTTTTTTTAATTATGTGTAGTGTAGGTTGCCTTTCTCTTTTTTTTGATTCGCCCTTTTAAAGTATGCAATTTGGGAGAATAGTCATTTTTGTAGAAAGGGACCTTGGACTTGAAACTTGGGGTTCTGATTCATTCATCTCATCCGATTTTTGTGATTTTATGCTTCTGGCATGATGTTAGAGGCACGATTGAACCACATTTTATCATTTTTTTTTTTTTTTTAAATATGCAGGTTGGCATATTGTATGAAATAGTGGTTTGGATATTGCAGTGTCATTAATTTATTTAACCATGAACTAACCATCTAACGACGTGAATGGTTGGTGTTGGTCAAGTTGGTTTTTTGAGTTCTAAAAGGCCATTGATTGATTCTTGAACTCTAAATCCTTTTCCGGGCATAGCATATTATGAGTGGTAACTTATGAGTGGTAACTTCATATTTAAAGCTAAAGAATGCTTGGATGCTGATTGGTTTTTTTGTGTATGTCATATTCAACTAAAATAGTAAATTAGCTCATATTATTTTTACTGTGTGTAAAACGAGATATTCAAAGTCTTGACATTAACTAAGCAAACTTGACTAAAAATTACTTTTGTTTTGTTTATTACAGCATTTGTTTGTTTCACCTTCTGCCCTTATAGACCAAGTGAAAAGCAAATTGTTTCACTTTTGAATTACATTGGAAATGATATACTGTTTCACATGAATGATACCGGTTTTGAGTTCCAAGGAAAGCTCTTTTTGCAGGCAGGTTATTAAAGACAGAACTTGCAGTATTCACAGGACAATTTCAACTTCAAATTGTTGTAAGTAGCACCATTCATAGAGTTTCCCCAGTTGATATATTAGCATAACTGTCCATAATAATGAAATGAAGAAAACACAAAAGGGACATAAAGGAAAAGCTTAGTTCTATTCTTCTAGTTTTCTTGCTGCTGCCATCTGGTTTTTTTAGTCAACACCTTCTCGAACTGCTTATTTTACTTTGTAAGCACCATAATTATGGAAAAGATGATCTACACAAGTGCTTACATCAATCACTTAGCATTGAATAATCCTTGTGTCGGTTCATAGAAATATTAAATTTTGCTTCAACTTCGTTGCCTACGATGTATATGACAACCATGAGATCCAGATTCATAGTTTATTGCTAATGTAATTCTCTTTTCTTAGCTAGAAAAGTTTGACCTTGTGTCCTTACCAATTATATAAGCATGAGTCTCTAGAGCTCCTTCTATGTTCATACTAGCAAATTCTTCTTGATTCCTTCTGTCGTCACCAACGTCATTCACTTTCTTGTGGTTAGCTTCAGTTTCCTTTCCTATTACTATTAACAACTTCACACTATATTGGTTTAGCAGATTTATAATTTGTTCCCTTCTCGAAAACATGAAATAGCCCAGAAAATTTTGCATGAAAAGAAATGTAGTCTAATCAATACAACAACACTGTCTTATCTTTTTTAGAGTGATTTGCTGATTTTTTTTTTCCTGCATGGCTATTACAGGTGAATTAATAGTACTACTAGTCCTCGTTGTTGATGGATCAATCCCCTATAGTTCAAACAAAAGAAATGGATATTAGAAGTGTGTCATCTTCTCGCCAGAACGAGCCATACGTTCACAAGGTGGGGCTTCCCCCTAAGCAAAACCTCTTGAAGGAATTCAAAGCAACTGTGAAAGAAACATTCTTCCATGATGATCCTCTGCGACACTTCAAGGATCAATCAAAGTCTCGAAAGTTCATCCTAGGCATCCAGGCAATCTTCCCCATTTTTGAATGGTCAAGAAATTACAGTCTGACCAAATTTAGAGGGGATATCATTGCTGGCCTGACCATTGCTAGCCTCTGCATTCCTCAGGTAATTAAGTATCTATCATGCTCAATAGAAATGTAACTAAAAGAAGGAAAAACTCGTGCCATTTACAACATCAAAAACAATTCTGAACAATTAAACTTACTTGGTGAACAGGATATTGGATACGCAAAGCTTGCCAACTTGGATCCACAATATGGGCTGTGTAAGTTGTTTTGCATGATCACTCACCACTTACATGGTTGCTGCTTGATTAAACCTTTTTCTTGGTTTGGTGTAAAAGGTGTTTGTTATTGTTTGTAACTTGTGCAGATTCCAGCTTTGTTCCACCATTGATTTATGCCTTCATGGGTAGTTCAAGAGATATAGCCATAGGGCCGGTTGCAGTGGTGTCTCTCTTGTTGGGAACTCTACTTCAGAATGAGATTGATCCCATCAAAAATAAAGTTGAATATAGGCGCCTTGCTTTCACTGCTACTTTTTTTGCTGGGATCACACAAGCCACCCTTGGGTTTTTAAGGTATTTAGGACATTTCTTCTATAAGTTTCATGAAAAAGAAAATCAAAAGATAACTACTTCTAAGTTCAAGTTTTGTACTCATTATTAAGTAACACTAAATCTAAAAGTTCAAGTTTGTAGATAAAGCCAAATAATAATAATAAACATATAAATAGTCTAACCTTGATATTGAAAAGTACACACATAAATATTCTAACATTGATCTTTGTTTTATACATAGTCAATATTCTTTTGAAGGCCTTAAAATCACAGTAATTTGTTATAATGATACGGTCATCTGGTGGTGTTACTATAATTAGGTTGGGTTTCCTGATTGATTTCCTATCCCATGCCGCGATTGTCGGTTTTATGGGTGGAGCTGCCATTACAATTGCCCTTCAACAGCTAAAGGGTTTTCTAGGCATCAAGAACTTCACAAAAAAATCTGATATTGTCTCAGTCATGCACTCAGTTTTTGGTTCCATCCAGCATGGAGTAAGCACTATTGTTTCTCTACTGTAACTTAAAAATTTTATTTTCCGAAAAGTAGTGCTTATGAGGACACCAAGTGACTAAATGATCTCAAATAACAATATTTTGCAGTGGAACTGGCAGACTATAGTGATTGGGGCAAGCTTCTTAAGTTTTCTTCTTTTTGCTAAGTACATAGTAAGATCCTGTAATTCTTATCTCTATTTACCCAGACTAAAACAGGTTCCCAAATTGTTTTCTAATTTTTACATATTTTAATCAACAGGGAAAGAAGAACAAGAAATTCTTCTGGGTGCCTGCAATTGCCCCATTAATATCTGTTATTCTGTCAACATTTTTTGTATATATAACTCGGGCAGATAAGCAAGGCGTTCAGATTGTAAGGACTTTTCTCCCTTATATGGTTCAGATATAATACTAATAGTAGTAGTTGTAATGACAATAGTTATTTGGTAGCAGCAGTTCCAATACTTATTTTTTTTCATTGATGCTTGAAGGTGAAACACATAGAGAAAGGAATCAACCCCTCATCTGTCAATCAAATACATTTCAGTGGTGATTATCTTCTAAAAGGTTTTAGGATTGGTGTGGTGGCTGGCATGATAGCTTTAACGGTAAGCCAATATCACAACTGATCTCCATGTTATCAAAAGCATGTCACACCTGTTCTTGTATAGTTCCTTTCTTATATTTAATTTTGGTGGATTTATATCAGGAAGCCATAGCCATTGGAAGAACATTTGCCTCCATGAAAGACTATCAACTGGATGGAAACAAAGAAATGGTAGCACTAGGAGCAATGAACGTGGTAGGTTCAATGACTTCCTGCTATGTGGCCACAGGTAACAACAAGGAAGCACATTCTACTTATATCAACCCACTGATATCTACTTTTGACTAATGATGCACGAGAATGGTTAAATAAATATAAGATGAGAGACCATCTAGCTTAATAAAATTTCTTTTCGTTAAATGAATGCGTATAACAATGCACGGAAAAGGACTCGTGACTAGATGGGGTATGAATGACCAACTTCTAAGGTTGCAAATAGAATTAGAACCATTTATTGATTCATGTGAATAAAGTTCTAACTAAAATTAATCCCTTACTCAATTTCTTAACTAATTGGATGCAGGTTCATTTTCTAGATCAGCAGTAAACTACATGGCAGGCTGCCAAACAGCAGCCTCCAACATTGTTATGTCTGGTGTTGTATTCCTAACATTGGAATTCATCACTCCTCTTTTTAAGTACACACCAAATGCTATTCTTGCTGCCATCATTATATCAGCTGTGCTTGGCCTAATCGACATTGAGGCAGCAATTTTGATATGGAAGATTGATAAATTTGATTTTGTGGCATGCATGGGAGCTTTCTTTGGAGTTGTTTTTGCCTCTGTTGAGATTGGCCTGTTAATTGCGGTAAGCATTTATATTGTAAAGTAACTGTTAATGCTAAATTTTAGCTATAATTAATCAATCTAATTTCTATATATACTTTCACTATCTTCATGGCAGGTCTCTATATCCTTTGCTAAGATTCTCCTACAAGTTACCAGGCCCCGTACAGCAATTCTGGGTAAGCTCCCTAGGACAACTGTCTACAGAAATATTCAACAATATCCGGAAGCAACCAAGGTTCCAGGGGTCTTGATCGTTAGAGTTGATTCAGCAATTTACTTTTCAAATTCCAATTACGTTAAGGAAAGGTACAGATGTTTCTCACCCTAACGACTATTCAAAGCTTGCACCTTCCTGATCACTTGATTGCAAGCACGCCACCCATGACTAATAATCTGTATCTAATAATTCCAACCAACAAACCCCTTGGCTTCTGAGAGTCTGGTTATAGCCCAAAATTTAAAAAAAAAAAAAAAATGTTAAGACATAGAACGCCTATAAAGTAAGTGTTGCCTCAAACAACAAGGTTAGACGGGAGTTCTAAGTCAATGAACTATAGCTAGCTACACAGAACTAATTAATATGGAAGAAATTGAAACATTATTGTCTGATAATAAACGTTCACAGACAAGGTCTATTTATAAAGTAAAATCTTCCTACTACTATGGAGAACAAAATCCTAATCTAATTTGCAATTCTTATTGTATTACGTTCTTTTTTTTACTATGTTGAGTTCTTATATATTCACGTCTATTTTGAAATGGTTATTATATAAACAAAATCCAGTATTCATATTTTCTATTATCATAAGAGTAATGTTATACTACTAAAAAATTTATTTAAATAATGTGATTAGTTTATGTGCAACTAGTGGCACGCATCAATATACCACCTCAAAAATAATATGGTAACCACAAATAAAATCGCTACATATCTGAACAAAATTTTTAGATAAATTTTTTGGAAGTGTAGCATTATTCTCATCATAATATGACTACTAAATTAATAGGATAGATGTCTGATAGAAAACTAGGAATTAATCGTACTTTTAGAACTTTAATGTATATGAAACGGATGAAACTCTATACTTCTATCAGTCCTTTTTTATGGCACCCCACCTAATCCCTCCTTAAAATGTAAACCAAATTCCCTTCAAATTCGATGAGGGAGACTTTAACTAAGACCTCTAACATAAATGTGAGCTAGATCTTGTTTGCTAAACTAACTAGCATCCAAGCATTTGTTCTCAATATATGTACATAATGAAAACGTGTCATCGGACAAGTCATTACAATAGTAGAGTAGTAGCAATGAAAAGCCCTAATCTTATTGGGAAATCGGCAAAATATCTCCTGAAAATAAAATTAATGTGCAACAATCCATTTTTTAATTCAAATATGAGATGCAATGATATTATTTTTTATTTTAGGAATTTTTTCATATTTTTCCGGAAATGTAAGTATTTTAGACACAATTTAACTAAACTGGTCTGTAGACCTGCAGTATTGCTTGTTTCATAATGCTTGAAATTAATTGCTTGCAGGATACTGAGATGGTTGACAGATGAAGAAGAACGACTAAAAGAAGCAGGCCAATCAAGAATCCAATTTCTGATAGTTGAAATGTCACGTAAGCAGTTTTCAACACATCTTTCAACCCACTAACACTGTCCACTATCATGTCGAAGCTAGAAAATCAGACCTGTTTGCGTCAAAAAATATTTCAAATCTCATGATTTTATTTGGTTCAATATTTTCAGCTGTTACTGACATAGACACCAGTGGCATCCACGCCTTAGAAGAGTTATACAGGAGTCTCGAGAAGAGAGATATTCAGGTAATTAAACACATTAAAATTAAACACTACTTGTAAATGTATATACATATATATGAGCAGTTGACATGTACACGAGTCTTAGATTAAAATAGATGCACTGAAAATTTGAAATCATCAAAATTTTGCCTACCTGAAAAGTTTCCATGTTGTGTTGTTGTTGCACAGCTTGTGCTGGCAAACCCTGGTCCAGTGGTGATTGACAAGTTTCATGCCTCCGATTTTGCAAATTTGATCGGCGAGAATAAAATCTTCCTCACAGTTGCGGACGCTGTCGCGTCTTGCTCTCCAAAATTAGTGGAAGAAGAAGTGTGAGAAGAATAAAAGCTCAAGTAGTGCACTACTTTATTTTTTCTAATTGAAATGAAACCACTCTATATAGCTAGCTACCCCGACACACTTGTACATATATGCACTTCACTTATTGAAATGTAAAGATGTGAGAGTGGAAGGTGATTGGTGCCAATAATAGAGTGAGAATAAAATTACACAAATGTCCAAAGAATCTAGTCTGCAAATGTAAATTTTGCGTTAAGTAATATTTTCTTTTGTTATCAATGGCAAAACCGGTTGCCACAATTATTTCTTGTTTATGTTAAATATTATAATGAGACTCTGGTTGCGGAAAAGAAGATTTGAAAGGTATGCAGGGCTATGGATGATGATGTAAGGAGCAACAAAAGGTAGGATTTGTCGGCATTGAATGTAGATGCAAAGAGAGCCAAATTCATTGAGGTATTATTTAATAAAGCTTGGATTATGTGCCAACTTTAAAATTGGTTACTTTTTATGGAGATGTGATTCTTACACACAAACAAACACAAGGCATCATCTGGTGAATCACCGTCCTTTATCCGTTGAAAACTTCCGGGCTTCATCATTGGATGCTTACATTACTTTTGGATATGATCTTCTAAATTAAAAAGATATTCTAAATTAATCTAACCCAATTCCACTAATCTATTTAATCCTTTGATTTATATATATATTTTTTTCTTTCTTGAAATTACTCTTAGACGTGCTATTATGTTATAGGGGATGGGGCCAAAAAACGTATTTTCATGGATTAATTAACAAACTAATATACAATATTTAGAAGAAGAAAAAAAATAAATTTTATGTAAATTTAATAATTATATTTAAATGTATTAAGTTTAAGAAGATATTTTCGGAGTGCTGTGGCCTCCGCCGGCAGCGCGACACCCTTAGTCCCACCCATGAATGCATCATGTGCTCATACAAGGAAATGTTTTAAAATTTTATTAGTTAAAAATTATTTACTTTTTAAAAGTTTGTTATTTTTTCTATTTTAATTCATTTTAATTACTTATGCTAATTCATTTTTTTAATATTATATCTTGTCCAATTAGAATTACAAATTTAAGTTGAATACATGAAAAAAAAAAATAGTGTAAAAGTATTGAGTTAATTTGCTTATGTGAACTTATTTTCTTTTTGAGTATCATTTTTTTTTTAATTGTTCTTTGCATTTTTATGATTATAAAACTTTAATGTAATCATTTTCACGAGTGAAGCAAGATACTTGATAGGAAAAGAAAAGGAAAGAGAAGAGAATATTGCTATTTGTTTAATATTTTTGTATAATATTTTTTTTTTAAAGAATGTACAATAGTAAATTATATCCTACAGAGGAAGTTACACTAACCCTCCCAAGGTCTGGGTTAAGACGCTCATATGAAAAAATTTGCTTAATCTACGCTAACTCCCCTACATCATTATGTTGACCATTACAAAATTTAACATACCCTTGTAAGAAGAGAAAAATGTAATATATATATATATATATATATATATATATATATAGATAAAAAAATGAAAAACTAAAGTAAAAATTAATATTAAAAAAAAAGAAAAGAAAGAAAAAGAGTAGTTGAGGCCAACTGCCATAATTGACCTCTACGAACCCTGTACGATTACGAACCATGACCATAAACAAAATGGCCTCCACAGGCACAGTATTGAAGAAAGAGGTTAATAATAGTGGATGAAACTTTACTGAAAAAAAAAAAAAAAATCTGCATTTGATAAAATTTCATCCTAAATTATAAATGAATGTTAGATCCATAACAATTTAATAACTCATAATTCTAATTCAACTCCAAAACGCAAAATCTTCACAACATCAAAACCCCAAACCCCTCTACAAAAGCCCACAACTTTTTTCAGATTTAATTTTTATATCACTTAGTTTTTTCATTTGTTTTTTATATATAATTATCTTTTCATATGGGTCAAGCCCGGGGAGCATTCGTGTAAGTTCCCCAATCCCATTGATTCTAGGAAATGGGGTGCGGATCTAATTTGATCCATTCAAACTAGCGGATCCAATTTGGTTGGGCTTATAGTGTAATTGGATTGGATTGTTGACAAAATTCAACAAGGAAATTAACAAGGCCCATGCTATTGGCCCCCCACCTCGTTTATGTGCAAACCCCTTAATATTGGGCTACGTGTTTAAAAGCAAGAAAGAAAATCAAAGTTAAAAGGAAAAAGTATTGAGGTCCAAATCTTCATCTCCTCCGTCCATTACCACAACAGACGTGAAAGATCTCAATTATTTTATTTTTTTTTTAGAAAAAAAAATCATTGTTCACCCAAAATGGACAATAAAGGTCCAATTATTTTTTTATAAACTCTTTTTCTTTTTCAGTTTTAAAAATATGAACAAATAAGAAGTAATTACCCTTTAGAGACTATTGAACATCAACCGTTCCCGAACAATGTGATGAATGACAGTATAATTTGTTGATTTTTTGGCTAAATTAGCCATGTTAGCAATTCCACATCTAAAACATAACAAATGGTGGGATGTTTGGTGGACTATAAATAAGTCCTTTAGTTAATTGATTTTGTACCCCAAAAATAAACAAGAATTGTAAAAGATTCATACATTTGTATTATTCTTGTTTTCTCCCCATATGTTTCTGGGTTTTTGGATCTTACCTAGATTTTGTAATATTTTGCTTTGGAGCTAGTGGAAGTTTTCAGCAGCGCCCGTGGACGTAGGTTTTATACCGAACCACGTAAATTCTGGTGTGTTCTTTCCCTTTTCGCTTTGCATTTATTTTTCTGCTTTTCTGCTTTATTAAATATTTGTTATTTATATTTAATAGCTAGCATTAGTAGTTGTGTATTCGTTTAATTTTCGCTGCGCACAACAAGTGGTATCAGAGCCCTAGGTTTCGATTGATCTGGGAAATTGTCTAGGGCATTAGCTAGCTATTAAATATTTGTTTGTAGAGCTTCGGTGTTATTTTGGAATAGTTACAATTTAGGGAAGCTCTGTCAAAAAGACTATAATTGTCTAAGGAGACTGGATTTTAAGTGGGACCGTTTGTGACCCCCCAGCCTTTCCTGGGAGCTTACCTTTTGAGTACTATTCATTTGATCACCAAGCTATTGGCATAAAAACTTTTGGTGTAAAGCAGAAATGTCTTCATCTTCACATGTAAAAATTGAAGTAGAGAAATTTGATGGTCGAAATAATTTTGGCCTATGGCAAAGCGAAGTTACGGACGTCTTGTATCAACAAGATTTGGATATTGTTCTGGAAGAAACAAGACCAGAGAATATTGAGGAAAAAGATTGGGAGAGGCAAAATGCGAAGACATGTGGTTTAATTCGCTCATGTCTCTGTAGAGAGCAGAAGTATCCGTTCATGAAGGAAACCTCTGCTAGTAAATTGTGGAAGGCGCTAGAGAACAAATATATGAAGAAAAGCAATGAGAATCGGCTATATTTGTTGAAGAGGTTGTACCGTCTTCAGTTGAAACCAGGTTTGAATATCAATGACCATATTGATAATGTCAACCGTTTGTTAGCTGATTTGTTGAATTTGGATGAAACGTTCAAAGATGAGCAGAAGGCCATGCTGTTGATAGGATCTCTTCCTGATGAGTTAGATCACTTGTGCATTACACTTATTCATGGGAAAGAAAAATTGTCTTTTGAAGAAGTGTGTGCAGCTTTGCTTAATTATGAAATTCGTAAGAAAGATCAGAAAGAGAATATGGATGAATCAGCAGAGGCGCTTACAATTAGGGGAAGAAGTAAGAGTCGAAAACAGGAAAGAAGGGGCAGATCACAGTCAAGAAAAAGACCTGATAAAGATGAATGAATTGCCTTTTGTCATGAGAAAGGGCATTGGAAGAAAGATTGTCCGAAGCTACAGAAGAAAGATAAGGGCAAGGGTAAAGTTACTTCTTATGCATATGTAGCCGAACGTGAGGAAGAAGATTTTGTGTTGGTTAATCTATCATCAACATCTGGATCTGGTGAGTGGATTTTAGATTCGGGTTGTACTTATCATATGTGTCCACATAAGGAATGGTTCTTCAACTTCGAAGAGCTAGATGGTGGAATTGTGCTCATGGGTAATGATAACTCATGCAAAACTAAGGGGATAGGTTCAATTCGATTGAAGAATCATGATGGATCGACCAGAGTTTTGACAGAAGTTCGGTATGTTCCAGATTTGAAGAAGAATCTCATATCATTGGGAGCCTTAGAATCTAAAGGCTACACGGTATCTATCAGAGATGGAGTTATGAGAGTGGTATCTGGGGCTTTGGTGGTAATGAAAGGTACAAGGAAGAACAACTTGTACTACTACAATGGTAGTACAGTTACTGAATCAGCAACAGTAGTATCAGAGAAGGATGTTGATTCAGATATGATTAGGTTATGGCATATGCGTCTGGGGCATGCAGGTGAGAAAACTTTAAACAGTTTGGTGGATCAAGGCTTGTTGAAAGGAGTAAAAACCTGCAAGTTAGATTTTTGTGAACATTGTGTTCTGGGAAAGCAGACGAGAGTGAAGTTTGCAACTGCAGTTCATGATACTAAAGGTATTTTGGATTATGTTCACTCTGATGTGTGGGGACCCACTAGGACAGCCTCATTGGGTGGTAAACACTATTTTGTTACATTTGTTGATGACTTTTTCAGAAGAGTTTGGGTATACACAATGAAGAAAAAGGATGATGTACTTGGGATTTTCCTTAATTGGAAAAAGATGATTGAGACTCAGACTGGGAGAAAGATTAAGTACCTCAGAACAGATAATGGAGGTGAATATTGCAGTAAATCTTTTCGAGAGGTCTGTCAAGATGCGGGTATTGTACGTCATTTTACAGTTAGACACACACCACAACAGAATGGGGTGGCAGAACGCATGAACCGAACGTTGCTGGAGAAAGTTGGGTGTATATGTTGTCCAATGCTGGTTGGGCAAGGAGTTTTGGGCTGAGGCAGTGACTTATGCATGTCATCTCATTAATCGCTTACCATCAACAGCGATCGGTGGTAGAATTCCATTGGAGGTATGGTCTGAAAAACCTGTTACTGATTATGATTCTTTACATGTCTTTGGTTTTTCTGCTTATTATCATGTAAAGGAATCTAAATTGGATCCGAGAGCAAGGAAAGCTATATTTGTGGGGATGTCTTCAGGTGAAAGGGTATCATCTTTTATATCCTAATTCGAAGAAGATAATCTTCAGCAGGGATGTTACTTTTGATGAAGTCTTCGATGCTGAAAAAGAAAATAGAAGATATTGTTGAGGTAAA